>VWZZ01002130.1:645665-696503 GCA_013399095.1 Psophia crepitans | reverse complement strand
CGCGCCTCCCCACGCACGGAGCCGCCGGGGGCGGGAGGGAAGCGGGGCGGGCAGGGCCAGGGCCGGCCCCGGCGGAGGGCGGTGCCTGCCTGCGCCCGGCTGGGCGGTGCTGGTCTCCCTGCAATACGTACCCTGGGTGTCGGGTGGGCGTGGGCTGGGGTTGCCGTGTGTCTGTGTCATTTTCTCGGAACCAGAGGGTTGCGGTTTTTTTAATACCCGAAATCCGCCTCGAAGCAGAAGTACCTGCTGCTCTTCCACGCGAAAATTCCAGCCCCTGGAGATGCCAACTCCGCTCTGAACAGAGAATCGCCCAAATGCTTTTCTGATGATGGTTGCTGTCTTTGGATGCCGAAGTGTGTGACTAAGCGCCGTGGGGGTTAGCTACGGCATTAGGCAACTATTTTAAACACAGTGAAAATCCTTAGTGTAACGTTGAAGTTTTGCTGTGGGACACGCATAGCAGATACGGCCATTAGTTTTGACCTCAGGTCTTGATATTGTGTTAAGTCGTGTGAGAGGATCACCTTTTCCATTGATTTTACAAGATATTTTAATGGGATACAATACTGTATTCACTAAAACATTGAAGAAATCAGTAAAATTAATTTTTTTTTCTCCAACATAGAAGTCTGTGCTAAATCACTACTTAGAAAACTAAAGCTTGGGCTTCCCTGTTTATAAAAAAAAAAAAAAAGGAAGAAGGAAAGAAGGAGGAGGGGGATTTTTTGCTGAACCTGTGTGTAAACATTATGTTAGGAGCGTATCTTTTGTGTTACACACCATCTTCTCTCCTTTGCAACATCCTTATCATTTAAACCCCTTTTTGCTGGTCCAGCACATCGAGTGCATTTTGAGCTATGCATCTTTCTCCTAATTTCCATCTTGAATACCGCCTTCTCTCTGTATGTTCCAGCTCTTTTCTTAATACATCAGCAAGCTTAGATGTGCCCTTTCCGCCTCCCTCCTCCCCACGCTGTTCCTCAAAGAACAGATGTTAGACTCTAACAATGCTCAGGCCTGAGCATTTAACCACTCTGCCTTTCTTGGTTCCTTGCTTCACGTTTTATTTAGGGCTGTGCATGTGTTTTGCAACTCCTTGTTGCAATTTCCATGCTGAGTCTAAAGTTTTTATACCATTTCATGTAGGGTCTTGCTGACTGGCTTCCTCAGTTTTTTAAATCCCCTTTTTGTAGTTTGGTTTTGCATGCTTCTCATTTTCATGACTTTTTCCCATAGGTTAATCCATAGGTAATTAAGTTATCCTTGCAGTTACTTACATCTTCACCATGTTACTTCAGTAATTTCTTTTAAATGAGTCTTGTATTACCACATCTTTAGGAGTTCTGACTGTTCCTGGTCATTTATTATCTGCAAAAATATCTGAGCTGTGGAAAATGTAAGCACTGCAGTCTGGGGTGAGACCGCTTTTCCACTTGGCTTTGGTACATCCAGTGCTTAGTGACTGGAGAACATCACAGAAAGAGGGCAGGCACAATGCTGGCTCACACTCTCCTCCCAGCCTCCAGGAACGGATAGTTCAGTGCAGGACCGAGGCAGACGTGGAGCCTTTATATTTTTTAGTCCTTAAAAATTTGCCAGTGAATGCACCAATGAGGGGGTTTTTTTTGAACTCCTAAACTATTATCAACAACAGCACTGTGGCAAAGAGGTCTATAACTTAATTACCTGTTGTGTGCAGAACTACCTTACTTTGTTAACTTTGAACCTGCTGCTTGCTAGTTTTGTCAGATCCCCTCCAGGTCTTGTGTTGGAAGAGAAGTGCACAGTCACACCCTGCTCATCTCCCACAAGGCACTCCAGATTTTGTAGATCTCTCTCCTCTCTGCTTTTCACTCCTTTTGCCCTTTTTCTAAGTGGCAAATTCATTACCTACTCACTCCTTGTGTAGAAGCTGTTCCATCTCTTTGATCAGCCCTGACATTTTCCCGTTTTCTTGTTGAACTCAGACATACCGAATAATTATTTCATGTGTGCTTTTTGAAATGGGTAACGTGTTCGTTGCTCTTCATGACCCCTTCGTGGCTGCTGGAAAGCTGCAGGAAGGGCAGGGAAGTGTTTGCACTCACGCACCTCATTCTGCTTGTCTTCAGACTTCCTGCCTAGATGCTTCCTGCTGTCAGTGGGATAATTTTTGCCCTTTGGACAATGAAGCTCTAACTGTATATGGGAGCCTGGGAGTGCTTCCAAATTCCCAGGTCTGGCTGTGCCCTCTGGCTACATCCCGTCCCATACTGCGGTGAGATCCAGCATGCATCAGCACGACTGCCGTCTTTGTTCTCTTGTTTCCATGGGAGGTAAACCCTGGGCATGTAGCCCATACCGGAGCTGTATGGGCTCCTGCAGTGCGCACCACAGGTAAGCATTCACTGACCTAAGTGGTAGTGGAAGGACTACTCTTCTGTGCACCACCGAGGAGGAGACCCTCCACCTTGAAGGCAAAGGCATTCGTAAGGCTTCCATTTTTGCTCCAACAATAACAGGATCTCTTAACAAAAGATACAAGAGCAGAACTGAGGAGCAGGGAAACCTGTAGGAAACATGGCCTTGCAGATACAAGGCACCTAATAAATAAATCAATAGCATTGAATAAAAGTTAATTTAGAAAAAGAATAAATGGAGACCTGGGATTCCATCTGTCAAAAAACTAGATGGTTTACTTGAAAGGATCTGTGTCAATGTGATGACCAGAGCATCGTAAAGTTGAAAGTTAATGTGCTGTTAACTTCATTTGCAATACTCTTCAGCAAGTTAAAAAATTGCATTTTGGTGGGTGATACTAGGTATACAATTTTAGATCTGCTTTGCCTGTGTTTCTTCTGTCTTTTCAGATGTAATAATCTCAAAAATTTTAAAGTTCTAAACCTTTGGTATGTACCAAGAGCATTTAAATCTGGCTGAATAAAATAAATTAGTATGACTTGGTTCTTGTAGAGATGGATCTTAAATGTAATCCTAAACTCAAGGGTTCCCAGGATCCTGGGGCAGGTCACATCTAGGTCTGGAGCAGACATAATTTCTTCTTTGATATTTTTTCAGCAGCTATGAAGTAAGTCTGCGTGTTGTCCTTAATTGTCTTGCTAGTAGAGAAAGAATCACCCAAAAGAAATGGCTTTAACATGTGTTTGCTGTTAAAAATGTTTATTTGCTCTGACTCTAAAAAAGTTTTTTATTACATACAGTTTAATGTTTATTTACATTCACATAAAGACCCCATAGTTCACAAATGGGCTTCTCAGTTTTGTTTTAGAGACAGTGAATTTTTTTATCTGCTGCATGTCTGGACTGACAACCTTCTCTTTTCATAGCACAGGTAGAGCACAAACACAGTCAGCGTAAACTTCCTCATGCTTCCTTGTCCACGCGTTTTGGCCTTGGCCTGAAAGGTCACTGCTGCAAGCATGAGCGGAGCACAGCCTCACCTAGCTGCGCTCCTGAGGTTGTCAATGAGGGAGGCACGTTAATTCATTAAGGAAGAGCTCTATTTTTTGTGTTTATTCCCTTCACTGACAGACAGGCTTTAGCATTTTGATAGCAAATGAAGTGCTATTCTTAGCATTCTTTGGCTTTTCTTCACTTCCTAATCAAGTTCCTTTTCTTCTTTATTACCAGCACTCATGAATATTTTATTTCATATTCCCTCTTGTTGGGCGGTTGGCCAAATGCTGGGTTCCTCACTATCAGGCACACACGTACCATCCCCATCGTGTGGTTTTTGCAGTGATTGCTCTTTCTTATGCTGCCTTTTCCGCTCCACGGCGGTACGCAAGGCCTGAAGAATCAAATCTTTATTGTTTTGAACGTTGTAGTAACTCAAGTTCACCAGTTTGTCAAAATTTTCCTCTGAATAACTCAGATTGTTTATGTAATATGGCCCACAGGTACTGGCAACGTCAACATCACCCTCTGCCATCTCTGAGGGACTACGTTTCACACCTAAGGGATG
Organism: Psophia crepitans; assembly: GCA_013399095.1. NCBI lineage: Eukaryota > Metazoa > Chordata > Aves > Gruiformes > Psophiidae > Psophia > Psophia crepitans. The sequence continues at coordinate 692,539 of VWZZ01002130.1, read as the reverse complement.
AACAATGACTCAGTTAATTAGCAAAAAGCAGTTAGGGTCTGGGTGTTTCTCAGGCATGCACACATAGTGGATCACAACCCAAAATTTTGCCTCCACAGGCATTTTATTGCTGGAATATTTGGTTGCAGCAGGGGTGGAGAAGCTGCTGGTGGTGACGTGAGTAGAGGTTGTCCTGGCTGCTCTTGGAAATGACAAAATGAGTAGAGTAGCTCCTCTTTTGAGCACAGAAAGGTGAGAGTCCCTGTCTCCTCCTCTAGCTCTGGAGTGAGCTGTCACCATGGTCCCCAAGTCACCTTTCAACATGGTTTTTTTCCAGGCAACGGACCTGAAGCCACTGCCACTTTCTGTGCCTTCTAGCTTTGACCCTACATTGTGTTATTTTCCTCACTATTGTCCTTTCATGCCTCCAGAAGCAGGCTGCTGAAAATCCATGTATTTCAGCGATTCAAGCTTTCCAAAAGCACAGTGACCTGACAGATGTTCTTTCCCTCAGCACAACCTAGCACGTGCTCCAGCACAATCTGCCACACCAAGTCTTGGTTCCTACTGGGAAGAACTATCAAAAAAATACAGAAAAAAAAGACCCAAATAACTAGATTCTGTTATCTAAACTGAGAGACTTCAGAGTCATTATCTGGACATATCCTGGAAGCAGATGGGACAAGTATTTACCATAATTTCCTTGAGCTACCTACTACTGTAAAAAACTGCAGGCTTTATGTAACCTCAACTGCGAGAGCGAGCCTGATATTCCCTGAATCACTAAGATTTGGCAGGGATGCTGAAAGCACTTTTCATGCCCGTTTCATCATTCCAGGATAACCAACACATGTAACAGAGATCCAGAAAAAAATCATTAGGCAGGTAGTACTACAAGTGTCATCTCTGGAAATATTGAAGAACACCACAGACTGAAAGACAGCTGAGAATCCCACCCTTGGGCCAGAGATCTGAAGATGTGGAGAACTACTGCTGCATGCCAACCTGTACATTTGACATGAGGGCTCACACATGTTTTTTCCTTCCTCATCATTCTCATGGGCCCACTGACCCTTTGGTTTTCTATCAACTGGCATGAGGGAAAGAAAGTAGTAACAACCCAGAAACGGCAGATAACATTGTCAGGGTTAGATAATACAGGTTAACACAGGCAGGAAATATAATGCTTGATCCCTCCTCATCAGAGATAAGAGAGCATCAGAGACAAGAGAATTTTTCTATCAGCCTCCAGTGAGACCACTACATTGGCCAGAGGGTGCTACCATAGTGAACAGTCACCTCTCATGGGCACTGAGAAAAGTTGGCATCTCTCTTGATGACAGGACCACAGGTATTCGGAGAATCTTCTCTAACAACATTGATCTAACAGCATTGATCAAAGGGTTCTGATTTTCCTGAAAGGGTTTCTCCAAGTCTGACAGATGTACTCCTCCCAGCTTTGCAGAGAGAGTTACAAAGAACTGGTACCACTCAAGTGAAGCAGTCTAAGCTTCACACAGAGAAACACAGAGAATCCTCTTTCTACTTGATCGTAGTCTAGCCAGTGCAGAAGTAAGCAAATTTGAATACGTCAGTTGTACTCATGTACTTGTGTTTCACATATAAATTATTGTCCCAATTTTATTAATTCTTTTCCTCTTTTTTTTTTTTTTTAAGCAGCTTGTAAAAAATCATGCAGTACTTTTGCTTTGTAGATATTCTGGATTCAGTTCATTGCACATTTGAGGTATGAGACTGGGGTTTTGAAAAGGATTCACATCTAAGGGCATTTACACAGGCACACTCACAGTTCCACTCCAGCTCTTAACAGAGATCAGACAACTGAAAGGTTGGTTTCTGCAGTTGCCCTTTGTAGAAAGGATTAGGAAAAGAGAAAAAAGGAGAAAGAACTAGAACAGGCACTGAGAAATTAGCTTCTGTACTGCTCTGTGAGGGAGTTTGCCTCTGCTCTCCCCTTCAACACTTTCCAGAACCCAGGGATGTTGTGCCTAACTCGGCTATCTAATACTAGGGGTACATCAGATGATGTGCAGATGCTACAGGTCAATATAAATAATCAGGGAATAGAAAAAGGGGTGTTACTATTCATGTAGATGATGAAGATCTGCATGATATCTGCATGTTACATACACTCGAGGCAAGCCTGTCCTGCCCAACCTGTTCAGCTGGTAGCTGAAAGCTGAGACTAAACAGCAGGAGAGAGGACGGTCCTTGCCAGCCCCCACAGATGAAGTCTCAGCTGAGCTGACATGGAAGGGCTCAGCCCCCACAGTTTTTTGGGAGGACTGCCACCTCGCAGCTGAGACTTGACAGCCATAGCAGCAGGATGGATGCTGCAGAAAGTTCTGGAAGGCTGGGAATGGATGTCTGCCTTTTCAGTGACAGGCAGAGATCAGGTTAATTCATAGCGCTTCCAAACCACGTCCTAGCCCAGATCTAGATTGTACAGCATGTGAAGTATTATTTCAATCAAATGAACAGGCAGTTTTTCCATAGCCAGCTAATGCATTAGCTTGTTCAGCAAAGAGAATTTATAGCCAAGAATTAATACAACTGGGAGAATAGTCTCTGCATTTGTTTTGTTATTAAATTTAATATACCACATACTAGCCCAGAACTTCTGGTTTTCAGTATACTGTGGGGCTTTGAAGTGATTGAAAAATAAGTGTTTTCACAGCATTTTATCATCTGGAGAAAGAGTAACTGAGATGACTGGCACCACCAGAGGTAGTATGGCATGGAGTATAGTACCAAGACTTAGAATTCATCTGTTTTGAAGTGACTGGCAAGGTTGATATTGAAACTCTTTAAATTTCCAGGTAGGACTCTCTGAAGTGAACAGAAACTGTCAACATGGCTTAGTGTTATATTTTCATCACTTTGCTAGTTCACACTTTTGTTTTCAAGGTTATCTGCCTAACTGTAAGCCTGAGAAAAGAAATTATTTCAAACAATGAAATCCTTAGATTCCCCAGAGCAGTCTCTAACAGGAAAGGATGACAAGTATGAGAGGAAGTAACCTTGCTGATTTCTGCCACAGCAGATAAACAGAATATACTTTTCATCAGTAAAATCTACAATCTACCTATGAAAAGCAAAGGAAAAAAAAAACCCAAACAAAACTCCCCAAATTTAAGAGGGCCATATGTGTCAAAGGCTCATCCCAGCTGCTGCTCTGCTGTCCAGAAAAAGTAACGTATTTTAAGTTTCTTGATATGGTTCAAATCTAAGTAAAGAGAGAGCCTGACTCTGTTTACATCATGACCTGAAAACAGATATTGTACAGTAAAAAAGAGAAAGAAGGTGGCCGCTGCCTCTGTTAATGTGCTGGGTAGCTGCAAACTTACCAGGTGCTTTGTAGTCCCTAAAGGTGTCATTTACTAGAGGAAAAAATATCACGATAGGAGTTTCTGGGCTCTCCTTGTCACCAACAATGTAGCATTCCTTCAGGTGTGGGGTTTCCTGATCATCTGGCACCTTTGTAGGGAAAGGAATTCCCTGTTTTGCAAAGTATTTAGAGGCTTCTTTCAGGGGCTGGTTGCCACAACAGGAAAACAAAACAATAGAAAACATCAGAAAATACAGAAAGCACTTTGACTTTGATCAAAACCCAGTTTTATTGAGAATGTTCGTGGGGTAAGGGCCAAGTTCTGACAGATTATGGCATGTACCCAACTTAGGTGTAGGCTGCATACGAAGCCAAGACCTGGAAGGCCAGAGTTAAATGGGATGGATCTAGGTCTACATGCCTGTCTGAAAATCTGCATCTCACATTTGGATATTAAAAAATGATGCCTTTAGACAACTTTTTATTCCCAAGGAATTTAAAGTTCCTAAATACAAACTGTTCTTGCGTTTATTTGCATATCTGGTCTTCTGCATCAAACCCTTCTATTGTTATAGTTGTATTGTCCTGAACGTACGTTTCCCATGCATAAGAATATGTATAATTGCATTGAGAAGTCATAGACAATTTTTAAATGCATTTAACCTCACTCATTCTACATCTGACTGTCTTCAAATTTGCTGAAACACATTTACACATAAAAATGGGCAGATTCATTTTACCAAATGCTTACTTCCTGCTAACACTTGTACTGTTCAATAAAGGTATGGCACCCTGGTAAACTGTTCACTTATTTACACCTCTCAGATACTGGGGAAAAAAGTTTCTATAAGTAGAGGATCAGCTATCTTGGGAACTCAGTGGTGAAACAGAGAAATCAGTAAAGAAGAATGTACGAGGCTCACCTGTGTCTGGGAACCTGAACTGTAGTTGAAATGCAAAACGACATCCACTTTCCTTTCTGGTCTCATAAGGGGCGGGTAACTGGTAGCAAAGGCAAATGCAGTATCAATCAGGATGAGGTAGTCTGTTGCTGCTGTCAAGTGGTTGGGCTGAGAGTCAAGCTCACAGTCTAGAAAAGAAGCACATTATTTTCAGAGAAGATGCTCGACGCAAGGGATGTGCTGAGGAAAGTCGATTGTTAACAAAAAGAGAATTCAGCTTTTCTTGGGTCTTAAATCTACCTATACAGCTGATAGCTGCAGCTGAGTAATTTCTCAGTTCCTCAGTGGCTTCCTCTTTTCACTGTTTACTCTGAAATTTTTTTGGCTTTCCTCTAATTAAGAGGGACTAACTTGGGGCTCAGGAGAATAGAGTTAATTCCACTCTTTGATTTTCTGTGTGACTTTCATCTGGTCGTTGTTTCTTTTTGTTTGTTTGTTTGGTTTTTTTTTTAATATGGAACTAATTAAAATGGCACTTCACTGTCTCAACACACTAAAGACTAAAGATGTTTGATGCCTTGCGCGCTACGAGAACAGGCACACAGTTACTAAGGTACAGAAAGATCTGGTACCAGACTGAACGCAAATTCCCAAACAAGGTCATATCTTTATTACAGTTAAAAAGATAACATGAAACAGGGCTCCCTCCCACATCCCCTGAGTACTGTCTGGGCAAGAGACAGCATATGATGGCACCAATGCCATGCCACAAGCAAGCAGGCTGTCTGTCTGTCGTGTCAGTAGACGTACACTGGTTGACTAATTAGGGTCTCTCTCATCTATCGGTTGCCAGAACTTTTTTTTTTTTTTTAAGAACTGATTTTTGAAGCCTCTGGTGTTGGCTAGTTTCCACTTTTGGTAACAAACCATTTCAAGTATTATCTGAGGATGGGAACAAAACAAAAAGGCAGTTGGCTTGCATTTTTTAAGCATCTTTTTGAGTATCTTTTAAGCATCCTTTTTTACAAAGGTGGTTTAAAATGTAGCTAAAACCAGGGTGATACTACCATACCTTTCCATTTTGAAAACTTGCTTTCTAAATAGTTGTTGTTCATCTGGAGGCCCTTCAGGAAGTTATGGATTTCGGAAGCTGCCGGACGTAACATGGCAACATCTCGAAAAATGTCTGAAAAGCTGTCAGTGGGACAAACCACTCGAGTATCCAGCTCATTTGGTCTTGCAGGGAATAGCGTTTCATCATCTGCAGAAGAAAGAATAATAGTTCTTTTGTGTGGTCTCGTTGTTGAGGTTAATCTGTGCAATCATAATTTGTTTTAACATTTTTGGCAAAACTTGGACTTCTTTCTCTTTTTATTTCCAAGATCTCCACAAATCTCTCAGTTTTTCAGCTAAACTTTGAAAAAATCCATTTCTTCTTTTCAGTTCACAGTGGTAAAGGCCTTGTTTGTCCTATAAATTAATCCATCTCATCTCCTATAACTTCCTTTGCTTTTCTATGATTTTATCCACTACAACGTCCTGCACATATCCTGTCTTCCTTTGCTACTCCATGTCACAGTTTATCTCTCAGTCACACAAATAAAAAAGCCACACTATCACCATCTCTTGGCCACACAAACATAATTAGTGTTCCTTACTAGCAAATGCAAGCTCCTTGTTTTAACAATCAGAAACTACCTCCTACAAGTCCAAGAAAACAAAATACATCACCCTTTTTTGCTACTTCTCTCCCTTCTCATATTTTTTCTCTCTAGTACATCTGTCTTGTGTGTTTCTCCTGGAAATCCCACCCTGCAGATCTTTCTTAATTTGGTAGCATGCTTTGCAAATCTCATGCTTAGGAATGACTTGCAATAGTGCTGAAGTTTGTATAAGCTCTTTGTAGCCTCCAGAGAGGCAGGGATGGTGCCTGCTCTTGTTTCTGTGAAGCCTCATGCCATAATCCAGCTTCTAAGAGAGGAACTGGAAGACCGTGAATTGCTAGAGGAGGCCTCCAGCCTCTCCTAGTCTACAGGGTTAATTTTCTCCAGTTTTACCTTTGTGCTCTGAAAATGGCTCATATGAGGGCCATTCTCTCTTTTTTTTTTTTTTCCTGTGAGCGATGCTGTGGATTCTTTTTTCCCACAACCGAAATGATTGCCATACTGTAATACGTGGCATAAATTTCCTCCTGGTTTCCATGTGGATTACAGGAAGCCCTTAAGAGAGAATTCCAAAATGGCTTTGAAAAATTCAGTAAGAGAATAGGAGCACAGAGGGTAAAAGAAAGAAAAAGAAAGGAAAAAAAGAGACAACAAAATAACATAATGGCATAAGAACAACCCACCTATGTCAGTAATTTTGTCTTGGGTCCATTTGTGCCAGAAGTCTTCTGAATGAACAGATATATACCAAGCATCCATAAGATTCAAGGAAAATACACTGCTCCAGATCCCTGCGGCATGGGATATATTTGACAGAAAGTAAATCGGTAAAGATCTGGAAGAATTTTCATTCACAATGACCTTCAGTACCTTCCGCATTCTCCAGCAAACCTTATTCATGATATTATCTCAGCACACAAAAAAAGGGAATGTCTTTATGAATTGGTCTATGAATCCATAATGTATATAAAGAATCTAATTTATTGGGGTATACGAACAGGGCTCGTAGCATTTTCAGTATAGCTGCTAACATTCATTTTTGTTATGTGGCAAATAATGTTCGGTCAAGTACATCTCAATATTTTTCACCTGTCCTTAGCACTTCTTATTCCCCAAGCACTTCTTATTCCCCAAGTTCTCAGCATTTGTAATTCTAACAGTTTTATTTATTTCTAACATAATCCTGTTACAGGTATGCAGCTGTTACCAGGCAGAACTGTCAGCTACAAAACATTCAAGATCCATACACTAATACCCCTTAACTTGAGGAAGCTGACTTAGAAGCTTTGAAAATAGAAAGTGTAAATGTATGAGTCTTTCGATTTGTCTTCTGATTTTTGAGGGTTTAATGCATATCTGCAATACATTTTCAAGATTCTCTAGTAACAGGTGTAGCAAACTTCACGGCAGTCCGGAACCTGCAGCCACCTTCCAGGCTGAGAAAGCACCCTTACCTGGTATGACTGGGTCTGCAACGCTGCCTTCCTGAACCCTCCGAACTGCAGAGATAAACCTGGTGCTCCTGAGAGGAACTGAGTGATGGACAGAACAGGCTGCACCCGAGCAGCCTGGCGATGGCCCAGCCCGGCAATGCCAGCCTGCAGTCGGGGGGGTGGGCTCCACCATGCAGGAAAGAGCTGCAGGACCTAAACAGCCAGTCCCTGCTCTTTTTGAGGGCTGGAGTGCAAACGAATTTGCTGAAAACCTTTCAAATAAATGTGTCAGTGGAGTAGCACTGTCAGAATGAGGGGACTCCGGGTCATTGGCAGGGAACAGGGACAGACATGTCCCAGCATGGCTATAGAGAAGTGCCAAGGTGGGAGGTGTAGCAAGGGGGAGGTGACCCGCTGGTATTTCTGACCACAGAAGGGGAGACCTGGGTACCTTGCTTGCCATGGCAGCCAGGAACAGAGAGATTCATCCTCCAGCTCACCACTAGCTGTACTGAAATCTCCACACAAGCAAAAAAAATCTTAACTTCTCAACCCCCCTGTGAAACTTCCTTTATGCAATTGGTGGAAGTAGGAAGAGCAGTGAGGCAAGAGATTGCTTTAGCAAGGGGAAAAAAAGATTTCTTTACTGTTGTTACTGTTCTTATGCAAGAGAGAAAAAAGGTAAATATTATGACCTATTTACACTCTGAAATGGAAGTGCTCTCCCGGAGGATTAGTTAGAGTTAGCTCCAGCTTTTCTAGTTGAAAAGATGTATTTTAGAGACTCGGGTTGCAGAAGAGACTGATGATTTAGCTTAGTGGCAATGTTACTCAACTTTTGTTGCTGACAAAGACATAGAAGTATTGCAAATGTCTCATGTCAGTAAACATAATCACATGTGAAAATCTGTTCGGCTGAATAGAACTGCAGAGAAAATAGAAAATCCTGCAGATAGAGACTTATTATCAGTTCTAATATTTTATCATACGCTGCTCTTGGCAGATAAAAAATGCACTAACTTCTTCATTTCAGAAGAGGAATTTGTGCAGGAGCGAATTATATTACATTACATTACATTTTGAGCAACAAATTACCTTCCAAAAAGCAGATTCTGGATTCTGGGATTTTCTTCATCAGACGACCCATGAAGAATTCACTACCAAAATCTTCTGCACGAATGAAGGCACCGTACTTTGGGAATCCTACCTCATAAGGGGTGAATTCCAACCATTCTGAAAGAAAAAACACAAGACAGACTGAGTACAGCAGCAGAGGCAAAAATTAGTTGAATAAAACATACGATATTGGCCAGGTTAAGGCAGACTTGTTTCTAACACACTTTGCAAACAGACATTTATTCACTGTACATTTCATCATCTTGAACATGAAGAGTGAGATGTCCTCTTACATCTAAATTTCCCTACAAACTTTAGTTTTCTGGGGTAATGTATCAGGTAATTTTCTGATAATGTCCTCCATCGTCCTGCTTTTGATCCTGAATACAGCTGAATATACAAATACATCCAACAATTTAACTACAAAAATCTATTCTTAGGTGGATTTGCCCTTTAGAAAATCTGTGTATTGAACTGGTTTCTTTACCTAGTCCTAAATTGAACCCTATTGGAATTAAATGTTGAATGCAATTTTGAAGTATTATTACCTCTAAAATCCTGGTCGCTGATTTTATCCTTCACATTGAGAGAGAGGTAGATGGGCAGGGGATTCTGACCCTGATTTAGTGCCTGCTGCTGATCTGTGAGCTTATGGGAGTCCTCCTGTTTTGAAGAAGGACAGTAGCTGACAGTTAGATGACACAAAGAGCCTCCCACTTCACCTAAGCCTGGGCTCTGACAATGCAGTGCCTGTCAGACTCCAGCTAGGATGTTCCCCACCAGTTTAACTCAGAGAGATGCTGTCAACTCTGTCTCCGACCCTCCACTGCCCCAACACTTCAGCACACAAATGACCCTAAGTTAAGTTCATATGCTGGAAAAAATCTGAGCTTTCAATGGTAGGAAGAAAATTCTGTTATTCACATTATTTATTTCAGGAAAATTTCTGGAAATATTTCAAAAGTACTCTTTCATTCAGAAAGAGTAACCCCTGTCCTGATTGCCCAGAAAATAATCTTTTCCTCAGATCTGTGACACAGCCAAGCCTCAGAGTTAATATTCAGTGAGCCTTGACCCTTACTGCTTCTGCTGCAGAGCACCTTGCATCGTCAGGCAGGGTGGCAAGGGCAAGACGTTTTGGGAGCTGTGCCAAGCCTTGAGGGGGTGCTGAGTTCAGATCCTCCTTGAAGGAGAGCTGCAGGTGCTCCCCTTTGCTGGAGCAGCCCTTGGAGGGATGGCTGTGCCGCTGGGCTTCCCTCGGGTGGTGCTGGTCCAGAGGACAGGGCTGCGGCACTGCAGGGACACACACGGCTCCCTGCTGAGCCACCCCCAGGGAGTCTCTCGCACTGTGCTGTTGTGCGCAGGCACTGGAAATGTGGACGCATATGGAGCTATTTGTATTACAGGGAAGAATGTTTTCTCTTTAAGTATAAATGGCCTGTTGGGAAGGAAGTATTCACGAATACTAAAGCAGAGCCTGAACATCACCTTTTGGTGGAAATGTTTACAGAGTGATGCAATCCCAGTAACAACTCAGAGATAATGTCTTTGTGTTTGCGTTCGTGATTTTTCTTTGTCCTGCCACATTGTGCAGCTCTTTTAAAAGAACATCGGGATTTTCCTTTAAATATTTACATGTGATTTCATTTTAAATTTGTTCACACTGTAAGTTTTCTCTTTTTACTATATTTCTCTTTATTCCCACCGTTTCTGTACCGGGAGTGGTGTTAAGATCTGCATAATACAGCCAGCAAACACAAAGAATGATACCACCAAGGCGCATGCTGTAGGCATCTATCTGAAAAGCAAAGAAACCAACAAACCCTTTTCTGTAGGGCTGATCAAACACTGGCATATGTTGCCCAAAGAAGTTGTGGAGTCTCCACCTGTGAAGCCCATGGTTCAGGGCAGCTGGCTCTAGCTGACTCTGCTTGGGCAGGGCTGTTGGACAAGATGACCCTCAGAGGTCCCTTCCAGTCTCAGGTATTTTCTGATTTACTCTCTGTCCTCACCTCTATATTCAATACATATACAAATCTGAAGAAGGAAGGTACCTTTTCATGTAACATGTTTTCAATAATGAGTCCCCACAGATCCGTGAAACATATCTGATGTCCTTCATGTTGCCTCTGGCACAACTCTTTCAAATAGTATTTCAGACGATCAGGGGCAAAACAAGTAAAGAACTTATTTTTGAGCACATGCTTTCGGACATCTTTGAGTGTTTCCTTAAGATCCTTTTGGGACCAGTTAGGATCTTCATACAAGTTTGACATGGTCCTAAGGAAAAAAAAAAAAAGATGATGATGAAGAAGAAGAAGAAAAGAACATAAAGAAAACTGTGAATTCTGAAGCAGAGCTTTGGGAAGTTATCATACCTTGATTTATGTGGAAAGCACACGTGTGGTACCATTCACACATTTACTCAGGACTGAATTAGTTCCAAATGCTGGCAAATACCCACCAAAGGAAACAAGAAAAAGCCACAGCAGCAAAAGAAATTCCTTTCTTGATAGTAAAGATGATACAGCTCTTGGCATCACATATAGAAAATTCCTGTGAAGATTTTGCTTATCTAGGTCTTACCATGTTGTGCCGGATAAACCAGTGATGTATGAGACACAATCCAAGACATTCAGCTCCTGCACACTGAGAAGGTGAGAGTACATGGCTGTCAGTGCTCTGGTTCCACCACCTGTTGTCATGATTGCCACCACAGGTACCTGTTCAATCCCAAATTACATGCATTTAGTGACATGGTCTGAGAAAGGAGAGGGACATCAATGATTAGAAAAGAGAAAGTTACGGCACTGATAAAGTAATAACGATGCTGCATGGAACCAGTCTTCAAGGAGCCAGAAAACCTGAATTAACAATGGGGCATAGAAGGAGTAAGAAATACTTAAATTTCCTCTGCAAGCAGTTGTGCACTACAGCATGAAATCCATCATCTCAAACATCACACTTTCAGTGCTCTGTTGCAAAAACCATAACACAGACCAGCAAAAAACTAGAGGGAATAGTACCTCCTGACACCTGAACCACATTTTTATCAGATGCAATAGACCAGAAAACATAGGTGCTGTCTTACAGTTTCTGTGAGTAGTAATAACCTCTCTGTTATTGAAGTTTCTTAAAGCCAGTTTCTACTATTGTATGGTTATTTCATAGGCATACTAGATGTATCATGACTGATGGGTTTCAGAGCACAGACCAGTTTAGATCCCCTTTACAGTTTCCGGAGGGAGAGAGAACACATACTCACTGCCCCTACCACGTATGTACATAGAATGCTCGGCATGCAAGTGAGCTGCTATTACTTCTTTCTGTGATGATACAGAAATCTGCGGTCTGGTAGTCTTAGAATAAGGATTGATCCATAAAGATGAACTGACTCCATTAACAGGTAAGATAGCTACCATGCATTGAGGTGAATTCATCTCTCGTGCAAATCATCAGGAGGCTCTGTGGAGATTGTTCTGCAGGGGTGTATGGGTGCCTCTGCATATGAGGGGAAGGAAATGGCCCATGGCTCAGGGCTGGCATTTAAAAGCAAGGTCTTGTCTGTGACAGGTCCAGCTGTGCAAAAACACTGCTGAGCTCAGTTTAGGGCAAAACAAAAAAAATTTCATCTCTCCATCTGAGTTCAGACTTCACACTACTGTCATGGGAGTATAATTAAAAAAGAGAAACCTGATTTTTCCCTGCCTTGGACCCTCTGTTATCATACCCATTTGCCAAGCAAGCACACTCTCCAGCTGCAGCAGGTGATGAGGTCAGACTGGCAGCGTGCTGTGCTCACACAATGGGAATCTATATGCAGGCACAAAAGGCACAACAAAATAACGTCCAGTTTGAACCATGAGGGAAAGAAGTGCTGAATCAATGGTTTAGATCTGGCTGAGATGACTGTGAGGCCTAAAATAAGCTTTGGCTTTGGTCCTGAGAGCACCTAGCCCTTCTCTGCGTTACTGTGCAAACTGCTACTCAACACAAAGCTAGATACTACAGCAACAGAGCTGCAGGTTTTTACTAATGTTCTCTATGAGTATTCCTCATAGTACTGCCTAGGAAAGATCTTCGCTGGAATAGAGAAAAGAAGTCAGCCATAGCTTGCACATGAAACTTTACACTGTTTCCAGAAAAATGGGAATTGAGCAGGAGTTGTGGAGAAAGCAGAGAATGATTATGTCTCAGATACCTCATCGTCCTGCAAATCCTTCTCCAGCTGAAGAATGTTCTTCAGAGCGGCTGCAACCACCTTCTTCCTTTTGCAAATGAAATCCCGTTCCTGGGCACACAGGTCAAACCCCAGGCGTACGTCTAGGTCTTCCTGGCTGGAACAGAGGATCAGGTATCTCACATCATCTTTATAGCCTAATACAGCATTTCAAATACTTCTACTTCATATATAGACATGCCTCCACCATCAGGTCTATATAAAGCAAAGCAGGAAGAGATGAAATGCTTTAGTTTGTTCCTGGAGAACAGCAGTACGTGGAATAGAGAAATGAGGGGGTTCATTTTTTTGGGGTTTTTTTGTTTTTTTTTCTCCTTCTCCCTGCTGAAGATGTCCGAAATGAAATACAGCTACAGGTACCAGAATTGGTCCCTTTCAGCCACAAAGCCAAACGCCCGCAGAGGGCAGTGTTTCAAAGGCGGCTTTTCAATACACCGCCAAAGGTTGCGCAAACTTCCACCGGTGCCTGCAAATCATGGGCTGAAGTTGAGGACTTTGTGTTCAGAGGTTTTTTTGTGCGTGGGTGTATATAGTAATGTGCAGATATTTATAAGCACTACAGTTGCAGTTTGCAAGCTGCTGTGAAAATATTTCTTAGGTGTGGTAAGGAAGAAGTTTTTAAATTACAGCTGTAAACTGTGTGTCTATCCCATAGCATATTTACTGAAAATGAACAGCACGATAGCAGATGCACTTGCTTTTGTAAGGGAAGAAAAATTCCTGCATAATGTAACACATTCATCTTATTAATATCACTAAGGCCTTGATCAAATCTCAAAATGCAGAATATGTTTCCTTATTGCAGAAATGAACAATCACTTGATTGAGTTCATTTGCATTTATATCTTTGAGTAGACATTAAAAAAATAAATGCAGGAACATTTATTACTTAATTTTTTTCTTATTCTAGGGAGTCCAGGCACTCAGATTTTGGTCTTTTAATTTTTTTCTCTGACCTCAGGAAACAGAAAGTTTTCTTTCAATTAGTTTTTAAATGCTGCTTTTATTCAACATCTGCGTTTGGCAATAATTTGTACAGGTATCAAAGAGTGTCTACAGCAGCCTGTAGCACATAATTTTGATTGCAGAAAAATAGTAATAAAAAATTGGTGTGTTCTTAATAAAAACTTTTCTTTAATCACTGTATAGTCCCATCACACAAACTCACAGCCACTGAGAATCTCTGTATTGCGACTGAGCATATTTTATTTTATAGCCCGAAATGAGGATGAGCCAGCATTCAGGATGTAGGCAGTATTGAAAGGATTGGAACTTGACTGACAGCTATCCAAATTCAAAGAACTGAGAGGAAAATCATGGAAGGAAGATAAATAGGTATCTTACCATCTTTTCACCTTGATGTGCAAATCAAATTTTCTGTGCTGAAAATTAAAAAAGTAAAATTATGGATATTGATATTTTATTTAAAACAGTTCTTTTCCCCCACTAAGAATGACTTGGGGGGGTCATCATTATGTCTACAAAGCTCTGAACCTCAGCAAACTGAGACTGGGAGATAGACTCTCCTCTCAATGTTTCATTGGTACCCGGACATGTGCATCGACTTAATGAATCAAGATTTTAGTATTATCATCTATGGTCTGCATCTGCTCTCTGTTGTGAAACTCAGGTGTAGCTTGCTCTGGTACAACTTAGCTACGCAAATAAATAGCAGAAGAGCTGCAGTGCTACACCTTACCTCCCTGGAAGGGTCCACCGTTAAACAGGAGTCTTGAAACTAAAGTCTCTCACACAGCAATGTGCAATACAAGGGGAAGCTGAAGAGGCTGAGCACCGCATAAGCGTGGCACGGGTTTGCCTCCCGTTGCAGTGTGCCAGGCTGCAGACTCACCCCTCTGTCCTGGTGGCACACAGTGACCTCCAGCTTGGCTAAGGACATGGACAATAGAAGGAGCACGAGCAACAGAGTAGACATTTTTCTTCCTCTTTCTCCCCTGGATTTCCCATTTTATTTTGCTTCAAATAATTGACTTCATTATGCATCGTCCTAGATTCAGGGGAGGTTAGAAAACAACTGTCTCTTTATACAGAGAAGTGGTCTTTGGTTTCTGCTTCTTGGGGACCAGAAACAATTTTTAAAAGCTTGCAAAGGATTCCTCATGACCATCGGACACTTACCTCACCGACTACTTCCACCTCGGAGGGGAGCGACTTCAGAGGGAGAGTCAGGGGGACGCTTCTGCTCCTTCTTGCTCCGCATGACAGGCAAGCACACTGAAAAGGAGCACGGAGTGCTTTTTGGTTAAGTCAGAAATGTTTGTTTTCCCGCCCACTCACACATAAAGGTCAGATGATAGGACTATCTGTGTTGTCTACCATGTCCCAAGGTAACGTACAAAGGTGGGAAGCCTCCTCTTCTTTGTGAGTGCAACGTCCAGGGAGGGTTGCTTGTATTTGGCAAAGTGGAAGAAAGTGGGATCTGGGAGTGGGGGGGAGGAGTCACAGCCCACTGAAACTCTCTGGGTTTCTTCAAAGGATCCTCTCACTGTAAATGTTAGCTCATTCTCTAAAACAATGAGATAAAATGCACACCAAAGTTACTTCTATTTGCATAAAAGAGAGAAATAGGGAAAAAAGGAAGCAAAACGTAGCTTTGAACAAATCCCTTCTCCTCTTCCTTTGTATTTGGAAAGCTGTCTTCTGAAAATGATCCAAGACCCAAGCATTACAGGTGGTTGTAACTTTATAATGGGCTGAACAAGAAGCTGGATGGGAGTGTGATGTGAGTGGCACTGAATTTTAGACTGCTGCATTCCTATTGCTGTTGCATCATGACACAGTGAATGCAGCCAGGTATTTTGCATTGTAAATCATCCTCATCCCAGGCTAAATAATGAGCAACAGGAGTTCTCAGTCCCCTAAAATAAGATCTGACTCTGCAGTAGAGGACCCTACTTATATGAAGAGACAAGATAATCCTGCTGGTATGTGTTATGCATACTCTGAGATTGCCTACCAGATCCAGCCCCTCACGGGATGTGGGCAGAGGAACTTCTAGATTCTGGATCTTGATCAGGGTCAGGCGAGAGCCAGCTGCTGAGTGGCTAACCCCTGCAAAAAATGAGGTGTTTCTGTGCGTATGCAGAAGTCAAACTGCAAGAGATCCTGAGGAAAGTTAAGGCCATGGAATACCACGTCTAAAAAAGTAAACTTTTTCAGGGATTAGCAGTACTACAGCAGAGGTTTTCAGGTTCTCAGCCTGGGCTTTAGATACCTTCTCTACAAGCATCTGATGTTTTTTCTAGTCTGGCACAATGCTTCCCATCAAGTCAGAACCTTGAACCTACACCTTCTGCAGAACAGGTGGCATCCCCTACTGCAAAGGTTTTACAAATCGCTTTAGGTGTGGTCAATTACAACCTTAGAATTTGGATGATGCAATTTCTAGGCATTGTTAGAGAAGGTAAAATCACTAATATGCAGTTAAAGAATTCATGTTTACCTGAAAAATGCTTCTTTTTCATCCTGCTGTCCAAGTGAACTTCCAAGCAGGCTACTTCACGACACTAGAATAGACAGAAAATTAGATTACTCGTCCAGCCATCTCACCACCAGTGCTGGGAGATGTTGGAAGGCTCATTGCAGGAAGGGTAACTGCTTGAGTGTGGGGGCCAACTGTGTTGGAGACTTCTGCGAGACTCAGTGAAAGTGAGAATTAACTTCATTGTCATGTGGGAAGATGGTGCTATGCTAAACACATTGTAATTTTCAACAGATGCAGACAAAACAAGGGAAAATTATAGTCATCTGAAGCTTCCTCTGAGATCATGCTGGCCTTCTCAAACATAAAGCTCCTAAAAGAAAAAATTATCAGCAAAGAATGAAGACTTGCAATGTTTCCCTCACTGCCATCATACTTAGCTAAGGTAAGGAATGATGTGGGAAAGAACACAAGAGAACAAAACAAATAATAATTTACCACAATTGCTCCATTTGTGATGATGGTTTCAGGAGGACCCCGACTAGAAAACAAGAACAAATAATAGGTATTTTATAAACAATGTAATCTGGATACTGTCCTTAACAGGACACATTTTTTCTCTCTTAATTTTCTTTTTATTTCCTCCTTCCTATTTTTCATAGAGGTATGCCCCCATTTCACTAGGTGCCATATAACTACCTAACAGAAATGATTGGATTGCAATAAAGCACCTGGAGAGTGCTTGTAACAACCTTAATAACCCAGGTATCTCACAGATTGGGCAGCAACATTCTCCTCAGCCATGAGCTGCCCAGAGAATCCTCTCCAGAAAAATCTATTCTATTCTATTCTATAGACGTACTGCAGTGGGATTTACTAGCCCCAGAAAACCAACTCCAAGTAATATATAAATTTTAAGAGAAAGTCACAGAATTAAAAATTATGAACTCATTCCCTACATCATGGCATTTTCCTTCCTTACATTGATTTGCTGATGAACACATTGATTTTGAAAGAAAGGGTGAACCTGGCTATTAAAATGATACTGGGTGTACAGAAGGTTTCCTTGCACTGATGCACCACTCCAAGCTGCTGCCTGCGTAACAATTGGGTTTTACTCACATGCTCTCCAACACAAACTCAACTTCCAGCTCCTCCCTCCTCTGAAAAAAAAAACAAACCTCAATTAGCATGCGCAGAGGTTTGCAAAGTGACCTTCATTTGTTGCTAGCAGTTTCCTCTATGCTTTAATAAGTAACAATATTCTGTTTCATGCTTGGTATTGGCACCTTTAGAGGACAGAAGCAGCTTTTTCTTCCCCAAGGCAAAGATTATGTCAATTGTACTAGCAGAACAAAGGGTGCTTCGTGCTTGTGAGTCTCCCTAGTTAACCTTTATTTTTCATACTTTCTTTCCTACCAGCTTCCATGTGCTGAACATGATATACTAAGTCTTAGGGTTTAGTAAAACATTGTGAAAACAGGCCACTTCCCTGTACTTGCATTATTTTTCTTTTTATAGTCTTTGTGAGGATTAGATAAACTCTGCTGTTTTCTGTCAGCTTATTAAAAGTGCAAAGCTTCCCTAAAATTGCATCTGCTCTGGGGCTTGGGAATTTGGCTGTAATTTGTGCCAGAGGAAACCGACATGAATTTGAGAAGGCCATCTACTTCATCACTGATATGCAATTTCCAAGATTTATTTTTTTTTTTTTACACTTTTACCACCAAGCTGTTCCTGGTGGTAGAAGACACAAGAGACAGCACACTTCTTTAGTCAGAGGAGAGAGAAAGGACATCAAGACGTACAGCATGTCTGACCCAGCTCTTACCTGTGGATTTAGTGGGAATGCAGTAAACACTCTTTCCTCAAGGGGGATTTTAGCTACATCAAAAAGCACAATTGCGTGGTCATCATCATGAATGATGTCATCATCAGAAACAGTAATTTCCAGAACATTCTGGGAAAAGAAATTAAGAATGTCCAATTCGTTAGCTTGTACTCAAGTAGTATGATGCTCTGCAGCTCTCCCAGGTACAGTGCCTGCTTTATAGAGAGGAAATAGGGAAGTACTGGTGACAAAGTGACACAAGGAAGAGTAAGAAAATGAGTGTAAACTCCTTTATAAGAAACAGCTTCTAGTCTCATCAATTAAGGCCGATTTCTCTTGGTTTACCTTTTATGCTTTTAAGTAGCTTTCACCAAAAATGCCATCTTTTAGGAAGGAATATGGATAGCTAGACATTCTATATTGGCCCTTATCAACAGGGGAAACAGAGGTCACTTCTTATCAAGAACCACTTTTCTTTGTCCTTGGGCTTTCCAGTTTCAGTCACCTGTTCATAGGTATTTGAACGTCATGTAATTATCAGCAGTAGACTGAGTAAAGATCTTAATCATACTATAGTTTAACAGCTTCCTGGCACTGATATGCTATTATTTCATGTCCTCTCAGGGAAAAATGTCTTTTTTCTGTTACAGTGTTGCTTTATATTTTCATTTCATAGTTTCTCTGTGTTGTCACTCTGTCATTGGTCCCATCAGCCCTCTCCAAGGAGGTCAGGCTTATATCACTCATATATAAGTAATAAATATCTGTTAGGACAGAACTGGGTTCCAACAGAAGTCAAAATTGTTTTTCTGCGTCTTGCTGGGGGAACTAAGTAAACTCAGAAAGGCATTAGAAGACATGACATCTTGTTTTGGGCTAAACCGAAAGAAATTGCATAGAGATTTGATGAAGAAGAGAGTTTTTGGTTTGTGTACCTTGACTTGTCTCTGTATCCGGAAGTAGAAAGTTTCATTCCATACGGGATTTCTGCAGTTTTTGATGGTTTTGGTGTGGAATCTTTCATCCGAAGCAGTTGGCAAACAGAGGCTCACGTAGCAATCAGATTGGCTTACTGTAGAAACATAGGCACAAAATATCTGGCAGTAGAAGCACAAGAAGTGAAGGCATTGAAATGTTCTGTAGTTTGAACATGGATGAGACATAGCCAGTTCTTTCTGATATACATTGGCCAAACCAGGAAGATAGAAATCACACAGCTGGATAAAATGAATGTTTTCCATCACAACACTATTTTTAATAAGTAGTATATTCAAATAACTGTGCACAATCTTATCTATTTTTTAAAAATACAGTCCTAGACAGCAGATAGAACAACATGAATAGCCAGGAGATTTATGTTGCCCCTTATCAACATCATTTCAGCTCTCTGCAGATTTGGCAGGAGGAGAAACTGTGACAATGCAGCAGAAAGTGAGCCTCTGACCCTGAAAGTAGTTGGGCGTAAACTCTCTCTCTGGCAATTTGTCTTTGTGAGAAATCTTAAAAGAATCAGGTTTGAGTCTGATTCAGATAATAAATGTCTGGCCTACCTGGTTATTAACCCCTCATGATAGAAAATTAGTTATTCCAGCTACCTAGATCATTGTCTCCTTAGGTGGGGTGGGAAGGGAGAGGCCTATCAGCAGTACAATTGCTTTCTCAGGAGGTCAGTAGGTAGCTGGAGCCCTTTCCTCACGTCTGATGATGCCTGAAAGACTTGGAAGCTATTTTCTACTCCACATTCGCCCTCACGGCCAAGAAGGCCAATGGTATCCTGGGGTGCATCAAGAAGAGTATGGCCAGCAGGTTGAGAGAGATTATCCTCCCTCCCTACTATGCCCTGGTGAGGTCACATCTGGAACATTGTGTCCAGTTCTGGGGTCCCCAGTTACAGAAAGTCAGGGAGCTACTGGAGAGAATCCTGCGGCTACTGGAGAGAGACCAAGATTATTAGGGGTCTGGAGCATCTTTTGTATGAGGAAAGGCTGAGAGAGTTGGGTCTGTTTAGCCTGGAGAAGAGAAGACTGAGAGGGGATCTGACCAATGCTTATAAATATCTAAAGGGTGGATGCCTAGAGGAAGGGGGTAGACTCTTCTCAGTGGTGCCCAGTGACAGGACAAGGGACAATGGGCACAAACTGGAACGTACGAAGTTCCATCTGAATATGAGGAAGAACTTCTTTACTCTGAGGGTGACAGAGCACTGGAACAGCTGCCCAGAGAGGTTGTGGAGTCTCCTTCTCTGGAGATATTCAAAACCCACCTAGATGCAATCCTGTGCAACCTGCTCTAGGTGATTCTGCTCTAGCAGGGGGGGTGGACTAGATAATCTCCAGAGGTCCCTTCCAACCCCTACACATCTGTGAATCTGTGAACCTCTTCCCGGGGGAAAAAAAAATAAAAAATAAATTAAGTGGCAGAAATGTTTTGGATCTTGGATCTTATGGATGAAGGCAGTGAGCCTGCACTTACTTTAAGGGATCATTTCCCACAGATCATGAACAAAGCAAACACCAAAGAGATTCTCAGACCTTGAACGGGAACTTTTCCAGAGGCAACTGGAAGGGCTGATCCATCCTGTTGTGTAAACACAGGTTTTGGTGAGAAAAGAGAAGGAGAGAAGTCTGGTCCCATGGCAGTCAACAGAGATAACTACCTCGTGAACAGAGAGATCAGCACTTACTATCTGTAAACATGGCACAGGTCTTAAGTCAGTTCCTCAGGGTTAAAAGAGAGTTTGTCCTGATGTCTTTGCTCAGGATATCAGATATATTGCTTTGGGATATTTTGCCTAAATATAAGGTGTTGCCTGAAATCCAGAGGGCCTGTGACTGGGACATCCCTGGAGGATGATGACTGTTGGGCAGGAAGATTCCCAGGTAACTCTTCATGCTGAATCTGAACAAATGTCTTGACACTGCTGGTAGTTTTCCCTCATGAAGGATGCAGGTTGCCTTTCTGTCTTTGAAATTATTTCTGTAGGCAATATTTCAGCCTCTCAGATTTTTACATGACAGAAGCAATAGGATAATACATTGACTTTGGCAATTGCCAATGTAAGATTACAACATGCCAGAGGGCTGTAATTAATGATCTGGCTGATAATTGAAACATTTCCCCTCACTGTGCCATCTGATGGCCTGCTGAGCTGTGATGTACTTGTCCTGATAAAAGATATCGCTGGCTCTGATCTACACGTGCTCGGGAGAACACATAGGAAACCTGTAAAAAAGCCACGAACCAAAAGTGGCTTCAGGACGTCTAGACCATCCCTCCTCTCAGTAACACACTTACCACTGCAAATCTCCAGTGTTCTGAAAACATGAGTCCAACGCCCTCAAAATTGCCAAAGTGGCCCAGACGGGACATACTTGAGAAATGTTAAACTCCTCTGAAACATAACTTCTATACTTTTTGGTTTCTGGCCATCCTAGGGTGTAGGAAGGACACATTTCTATATTTTTGCTGTAGTTGCAAAAGCCGATTCTTTTCCTTTCTTCTTAATGAAAACTGAGATACTCTACCCTTTTTAAAATTCTGATTTTCAATCACACAGTGTATAAATCAAGACTTGTGATAGAACTGAGAGAGCTGGCAGTGCTAAAACTCTGAGCCAAACATGAATGAACAGGTGCAGCATTTGTGACTGTCTCTTGTTACTGTTTTATCTGAAATTTACTGATCTGCTGGAGTGTTTTCTGTGACAAAACATTTTCATGAGGCTATTTTTAAAATTATTTTTCCATATGTGTATTGCTTTCATAAACATTTACTTAAAATAAGCTATTGACAAGTCTTTGTCAAACTGATGTAGTACAGGCTAGATAATTGGACAGTGACATGGGTTAAAAGCTGGCTGAACTGCAAGGCTGAAAGGATTGTGATCAGCGGCACAAAGTCCATCCGAGGCCAGTCACTAGTGGTGTACCCCAGGGGCTGATACTGGGGCCAGTGGTGTTAAAAATCTTTATTAGCAATGTGGGTGATGGGACAGAGTGCACCCTCAGCAAGTTTGCAAGTGGTACAAAAGTAAGGTGAGCAGTTGACACACCAGATGGCTGTGCTGCCATTCAAAGGGACCTGGACAGGCTGGAGAACTGGGCCAACATGAGCTTCACGAAGTTCAGCAAGGGAAATGCAAAGTCCTGTACATGAGGAAGAATAACCTTATGCACCAGGGCACGCTAGAAAGCAGCTCTGCAGAGGAGAACCTGTGCATTTTGGTGGAACGTGAGCCAGTAACGTGCCTTTGTGGCAAATAAGGCCAACAGCGTCCTGGAAGAGGAGCGTTAGGAAGAGTGTTGCCAGCAGGTGGATGGTGACCTGTCCTCTCTACTCAACACTGGCAAGGCCACATTTCTGGATTCCCCAGTACAAGAGAGGTAAGAAGTACTGAAGTGAATCTAGCAAAAGTCCACAAAAAGAATGGGAGTTTGGAGAATCTGCCATATGGGAAGAGTAGAGAAAGCTCAGTAGGATCTTATCAATGTATGTAAATATCTGATTTGTGGGAGAGAGAGGGAAATAAAGAAATCGGAGTCCACTAGGGCAAAGCACATGTTCTTCCCATGGAGAAAGGGAACTATGCCATACGTTTTGCCACAAATTATCTACAGTCCCTACTGATGGGAAGAGGTTATTATTTCCCATAAAATTCCTGTGATTTTCTATATTTTCTGGGAATTGTACAGACAGTATCAGCTATTCCCCATGCTGTGACTCTAACTGAGCTTATTAATTTCTGTAGAAGTGGCAGTTCACTTGAAGCCATGCTAAGCTGTGAAGCAAACAGTGGGACAAATAAAAAATTAACAGGATAGTTGGATGCATGCTGAATACTATGAAGACTATGACACCTTCATTACATGAAAGCACTTTAAATGACTAGGCAGCTTTTTTTGCTCCATCTTATCCCTGAAAAAAAGTGTACAGAAGAGCTACTGAAAATCTTCCAGTTTAGTCATTGCTACCTGGGAGCTAATACAAAAAAATTATAGTTGCATTTTCTTCATGCTCTAATGTTAATGCAATTGCTGGGCATCATTAGCAATTTCATGCCATGCCAGGCCCTTACTTCACTGCATGTGTTGCAACTTCATTCCCTGATGACATAATGTCACCCCATGTGGATGCTGAGACATCTGAACTCACAGTCTCTTTGGTAGTCAGCACTATGTTACCCTGATATCCTTTTCCAACTTTTAGCTTCTTCTGATTCAATTGCATTTCTGTTTTGGTGGGACAGTTTCTCATCTCTGTCTTAAAGCTAACGATGGGCTAAAAATTCAGGACGGAACTGAGAAGTTCAGAGCAGCAGCCAGCTGTTTGTAGCTAAGAGTACAGTCCTGCGATGTGTTCCTGAAATGAGCCATCACATGCTAACATCATTCATCTCCATCACAAGTAAGAAGAAAACTGTAGCACTGAAAACCAAAGCATATAAGAAAAAATAGTCTCAAAAGAACAACGAATGTAAACTATAAACCCCCATCTGTCCTGTTACTGCATTTCGTAATGCCAAAAGAAGTAGTTTTCTCCCAGTGAATTCCTCTCCACTTGCACAGACAGGTTCTCCTTGAATCCTAGTTTACTACAGTTCACCTAAAAGGAGAAGGAGAGCCGCTCCCATTTCTTAATCATCAGACATGGTCTCTGGGGACATTTTTCCTCACCAGCATAGTATGATGCAAACAACATTAAGAAATTACCTCCAACTGCTGTCTATCTGAGAGATGATGTGAACTGAGCTCTGTCCTCTGAAGTATCCAGATGCAACGCTCCGCTGTAAGCATAATATTACTCTCTGTAGCTTGTTTGTGGAAATAAGAGTCCTCAGCCCTCATTTAAGTTGAGCAGCAAAGTAGGATTTGGTCCCTGGAGCACAGACTCAGTGGGTGCAGTACCTGCTGCAGCCACAGAGCAAAGCTTTTGTACCCTGGGTCGCCTCTACCCACTGTGCCAACAGCACCGTTTGCATTCTTGGGGCAGAACCACGAATATCACCTGCACTAGTTATATTCCTCCCTAATTTGCTGGCATTTATTTTCTGTAGCAAAAGTAACCTCTGATGTCTTAGGAGAGCCACTCTGATTTGCAAAGGCTCCAGGTCTATCACTTCAGAACTGACTCATTTCTTCCAAATGGATAAAAGAAGAACTTCCACAAAATGATTTCATAATCTGGGAGAGAAGAAAAGCTCTGAGCTCTTCTTCTATACATATGCAAGGTCTCTCTTCATCCAAAGATGAAAACCAAAAAGAAGGTCCAGAAACCGAAGAAACGGTGAAGAGAGTGGTGTGATTGTTCTGACTCTCAGCTAAAACCACCAGTTTTCCTTTCACAGCTGAGACAGCTTCCACATGCACCTGATTTATACAGTTAGAAAATATAACTGATAAGCACAGTCATGTTTCAGTCCCCCCAAGATTTCACCTTGTCCTACCTCAGCTCTGACAGCTGCATCACAGACATCTCTCTACCCACAGCTTCTTGAAAAGGTAGGACAACACCCAGCAGAGAAGTTTCTGTCTCTGGGAATAAATCACCTGTTAGCCTGAAACTCACACACAGCTCAAATTCACCTCTGTAGTCCAGGCAGAGTGTTGCAATCACCCAGCACCAGCGAGGCCGAGTATGCCAAGCCAGAACTGACACGCCTTCTTCACCCTTGCCGCATTAATGAGCCCGAACACACTCTCCAGTAGCAAAGGTCAGCTCTTCGTTTGTGGTATCAGCTGTACCCACATGGTTTCAGAGAGCAGCCTGTCACGGAGGCCCCGTTACTCAGGTCTTCAGGGTTATATGATATCCAATGGAGTCTGAGAAAGTTTCACTCTTTCACGTTGTACTAAATCATAGCGGGGAGGGTCACATCGCTGCAGGTCTGTGTCACTGGTGTTACCTGGGAGAGGTCTGCTTCCACTCATGGTGCCTCAGAGCAATTCCCCCCATGACAGAGGAGGCAGATCCCCTCACTGATCATCTGTTTGTCCATGGGAGTGGGGTAAGGGGGCCAGCTCCAGCTATGGGCTTTAGGGGCTGCCATAAACCAGCAAGTAAACACTAATGATGGTTGTCGTGGTTTTACTCCAGCCGTTGGCTGGGCACAACATAAACGCTCGCTCAGTCCCCCTCATTGGAAAAGGGGGAGAGAATGGGAAGAGCGAAAGTGAGAAAACTCGTGGGTTCAGATACAAGAGTTTAATCAGTGAAGCAAAAGCCGCGTGCACAAGCAAAGCAAAACAAGGAATTAATTCACCGCTCCCCATGGCAGGCAGGGGTTCAGCCATCCCCAGGGCAGCAGGGCTCTGTCACGCGTAATGGTTTCTTGGGAAGACAAACGCCATCACTCCGAACGCCGCTGCCCCCCCCTTCTTCTTCCTCCCAAACCCCTTATAAACCGAGCATGACGTCATATGGTATGGAATACCCCTTTGGTCAGTTTGGGTCAGGTGTTCTGTCTGTCCCCTCCCAACTCCTTGTGCACCCCCCGCCATCCCGCCAGTGGGACAGTGCGAGAAGCAGCAAAGGCCTTGGCTCTATGTAAACATCGCCCAACAACAGCAAAAACATCTCCACTATCAGCGCTGCTTCCAGCGCAAATCCAAAACACAGCCCCATACTGACTTTCTTGAAGAAAATTAACTCTCTCTCAGCTGAAACCAGGACAATGGTGAAGGTGGGCCAGGCTGGGAGCTTGGTGCAGCTCTGTGTGGCCACTCAATAACTCATTTGTTTAAGGAGAACAGCTGGAAGATGTTGGAGATCCTGTGCCACCATGGGGAGTTCTCTAGGAGAAGTGATGCCATTAATAAAGAAACACGAGCTTTTATAAAAGCCTCTGGCACTAACCTCCAGTGGAGGAGGAGCAAGTGAACACATCAATGACCAAAAACGTCATTTTTTCATCCGAGGCTATCTGCAGTCTTGGACTAAGGAGGAGAATACCACTGCAAAGCAAGTGTCAGACTATAAGAGTCCCATAAACTTTACCAGAATTAGTTCCTTTCTAGCATGCCTACCACTCCCACAGCCTAACTGCATATGAGCATTGGAGCCTGGTGGTGACACTCAGCGCCTGCAGGATGAGTGTGAGTGATCTTATCTGGGCACCCGCCTCTCTTGTGCCCCCAGTGAGATCAGGGAGTGTGTGTTTGAGTCTGACCCATGATTACAAATTGGCATAAAGATCAGTTAGGAATACAGTAGAAACTAATTACCTCAAGTCTGTCAAAAGCATTTGCATGATAAGATAAGACAGAAAC
Organism: Psophia crepitans; assembly: GCA_013399095.1. NCBI lineage: Eukaryota > Metazoa > Chordata > Aves > Gruiformes > Psophiidae > Psophia > Psophia crepitans. The sequence continues at coordinate 666,319 of VWZZ01002130.1, read as the reverse complement.
CAGTTGTAAGAAGTATGAAGCAAATGTTGGAGCTGAATATTACCTAAGTATAGAGGAGCCCGCAAAGTGGTGGAGCGACTGTAGGTATATGAAAAGGGCTAACTGATCCACTGAGGAGGAGCAGGGTGCTTTCTTTTAATTTTTTTTTTTCTTTGTGTGAAAACAGATGCAATCACTGCCAAGCTCCACCAGCATGTGTTGTCTACAGGCACAGCTGTAACATCAGATTTCGGGATAAGCTGGGACTCCGTCCCAGGCTTGCGAAACGTGCATCCCATGGATCTTGAGGTGCATGTTTAAAAAACACCCAGGATAAGTTGGGTGCCCACGATCGTGAGGAATGTCGGTGGAAGTATATAGGAAGTGGTGTTCTCTGAAGCCAGGATTTGGGAAGTAAGTCAAGAAAAGATAGAAAAACTCTAAATAGTCAAAGGACTGCACTTGCACCAAACAGAGAAAAAACAGGGAAATGGAGCATGTTTTAGCCAAGTGGACATGAACAGAAACTCAAGCAAGCAGATAGTTTTGTGTGCTTAGAAAGATGGGAAGCCAGCATGTGGGCAGAAAAAAAGAAGTCATAGCAGCTGCTGCGCTTGGTTGGAGAAGTGGCTTGTTCCTGGCTATGGTACTTGGGAGATGAAAATCTAGGGAAATCTGAAACATGTTATCACAAAAATAGTCAGCCTTCCACTGATATCTCCCAGCCAGATAGCACCTGTATCAGCTGCTTATAACCCATTTTCCAGGAGAAAAGATCATATTGCTGAGACAAGACTAGGTAAACATAATTTTCTAACTCTCATCAGCACGTTAGCATGTATAGATATGTTAGCCTTCTGATACTTCAAATACTTTCAAATGTTAACAACAAACCACCAAGCTAAAAAGACATCAGCATCAGTGCAAAATCAAGCACTTAAAAATTACAACGTATCTTTTTGCATTGTACTGAAGTATTTAAATCACATGGTATCATACTATTTTTCCTGGGAGGCTCTACCTTCTTTGAAAGCACAGGCAGGTTGCCGCTTAGCCAACAAAGTAGTATTTAATATTTGCTTATCTTCCTTGTTCAACAGCACGCTGCTTTACAGTGCTCCATTATGGTATGATACTCTTAAGCAAGAAGCCCAAAGTCACAGAGCACCTGGGGAATTACCAACAGAAAGGAAAGACATCCTTTTCTTCACCTGCTGGCCCCCAAAACTGGTTTACTGATAATTAACTCACTGTTTCTACAACTTATCTTGCATCTTAAATTAGGATCCCTCTACACATAGTAAGAGATAACGCCTTTCAAAATGAGCACATCATTATCTAAATAAACGAGAGAGAGAGAGAAAGTGTGGGAGAAGATATTCTGTTATCCATGTTTTATAGATGGGGAAACAGAGGCACAGTGTTTGGATGACTTGCCTAAACTTATACAACAAAAAAGTTGTTGGCAGAGCTAAAAACTGAGCCCACACATCTTGATCCAGAGATGCACATTTTAGTGATAATGGGAATTTTCTAAATGTCTGCATCTAGCTATGTGAGATGTCTTCTGAAATCCTGAGGATAGAGGACAATGTCATAACAGTAACAATATTTTCTGAGAACGTGGCATCATTTTACTTTATGTAATCCCTTTGCATAAGCCAGTGAATCATGGTTCTTATCTTGTCACTCAATTCCCGTTCTAGATCAAAGGTGATATTAAAAGAAATTAAATCAACACATCAAAGTAATCAAGGTGAGGTCTTGCATGTATGTGCAGTGTTTCACAGTGGTGAAAAAGAATAGAAATTAATTTGACCTTCTTTGTTATCCTATGATATTTCTTCTGTTCTCTGCACTCCAGTATTACAGAACACATGAACTGAACGCTTCTCTCCATTTGGTTGGAAAACCAACAATGGTGGCACCCATGTTCGTGAAACACCAAAGTGAGTGGAATACAAAGAGGTGGTGAGAAATTTTCTTTGTAGAGTATTGTTCCATCGGAAAATGAAGACAAAACCAAGTTGTAATGTTGGGATGAAAATGTTGCCATCTCTGAATTACCCAGTGGAAGTCAGGTAGTGGTCATTTGGAGAAAACAAAAAGGTATCCGGCCATGTCCTTAGCCTTCTTCAAAATCTCTCTGATGACTTGCTGCCTCATGGAAAGATGGACTTTTATAGCTGCCTTCCACCAGTGAGGAATCTAGTCCAAAGTTGTCTTCTGCGACAAAACCTGTCTGGGTTCCAGGCCAAAGTAATCTTGAGCAGAGCTGCTGGTTTACTGGCAGCATGAGGTGCCTCATCTTATTTCTTTGGAAAAGTTGTGCCTGTCACAGATATTGTCTGAATTTCTAACTTTGAGGAGCATACCAAGACAATCTGAGAGTCCTTGACATGCTATACAGCCATTTCCTCTGACAACTTTGGTAACTGCACTGAAACCACATTTTGGAGTACCGTAGCAAAAGAATTGACTCTTCATCTATACTAACAGCAATATATAAATTACTTTTTACATTGATGGATCTTCTAGCTGTACTAAAGATATTAAAAAAGTGGAAAGACAGAGGAGTGAGGTAACATGTTATGTGAAATGTTGAGCAGCAGAGGGGCTGTGGTGTTAGTGGACTTTGGCACAATCTCCCGAAAAGGAAAGAAAATGCACAGCAAAAGTAGGAAGCACAGTATGGTAAAGGGATGTGCAAAACCATAGTTATTGCTGACCTGCCAAGTTTATGAGGCACATGCAGGAATAGCAGGAGAAAACTTTCCAGAGGAAAAAAAACTCTGTGGAAGTGGAGCACCAGGCAAGGACTGGCCAAATAACACACTTTTTCATAGAATCATAGAATATTGAGAGTTAGAAAGGATCCATAAGGATCATCAAGTCCAGCTCCTGGCTCCACACAGGACCAGCCCAATCAGAGCATATGACTGAGAGCATTGTCCAGATGCTTCTTGAACTTAGTCAAGCTCGGTACTGTGACCACCTCCCTGGGGAGCCTGTTTCAGTTCTCACCCCCCTCTCCGTGAAGAACCTTTTCCTGATCTCCAACCTAAACCTCCCCTGACTCAGCTTCATGCCATTCCTGTGGGTTCTATCGCTGGTCAACAGAGAGGAGATTAGCACCCATCCCTTCACTCCCCCTCGTGAGGACACCGTAGGCCACGATGAGGTCACCTGTTAGCCTTTTTTTCCTCTAGACTGAACAAACCAAGGGACCTCGGCCTCTCTTCTTGTCTTCCTCTCTAGACCCTTCACCATCTTTGCCCTCCTTTGGACTCTCTCCAATAACTTTATGTCTTTCTTGTACTGTGGTGCCCAAAACTGCTCACAGTACTCAAGGTGAGGCCACACCAGCGCAGTGTAGAGTGGGGCAATCACCTCCCTAGATCTGCTGGCAATGCTGTGCTTGATGCACCCCAGGATATGGTTGGCCTTCCTGGCTGCCCAGGCACACTGTTGACTCATGTTCATCCTGGTGTCAACCAAGACCCCCAGATCCCTTTCAGTGTGGCTGCTCTCCAGTGCATCATCCCCCAGCCTGTATATATAGCCAGGATTGCCACTAGCCAGGTGCAGAATCCAGCGCTTGCTGTTGTTAAACTTCATGTGGTTGGTGATTGCCCAGTTTTCTAATTTGTCCAGGTCTCTCTGCAAGGCCTCACAACCCTCAATGGAGTCCACAGCTCCTCCTAATTTAGTATCATTTTCAGAACACTTTGCATGCAAGCTGTAAAGTACCATGTCCCCTAAAGATTTATGTTACACATCTTTCAGTGATGGACAAGAGTCAGAAACATCCCTAACAACGTGGCTGTTCAGGACATGTACACTATCTGAACACCTCACTGAGCTTCTGAGATGTGACAGGGCTTTTTAGAGCAAAGGATTACAGGCGACTGATGTGTAAAGATTTCAACTCTGTAGTATATGTATTTGTTACAGACATGGGATATAAACATCTGGGTATTAAAACTGCTGTTAGGATATTTTCACACCTCTGAAATAGCCAACTTGTCTGTGCTTTGAACACTGATGGAAGTCTTAAAGGTTTAGTCAATACCCTACCTGGCATTGACCTCCTGCCGAATTCTTAAAAAAAAAAAAAAAAAAGAGAGAGAGAGGAAAAAACACACCCACAAACAAACAAGAAAAATTCTCTGAAATTGTAAATAGATATCCTGTGGCAGAAGCTGGCTTTGATTGGGATTTTTTAGCTGGTATGATTTCTGTGTTTTGCATTTGTGCAATGGCTAGCACAAGCAGGGGTTGAACCAGTAACTTTAGAACTGCATAATGTCAGTAAGAAAATCTGGTACTTACAAAAATCTGCCTGATGAGCATTTCTCAACTTTATGATTCTTACAGTGAGCAGGGAGTAAGGTGAAATTTCTTCCTGCTGAAAAAAATAACAAAGGAGATGTGCTTTAAAGTCTGGGATATGTGTACTTATTGTAATGACAACCAAACACTGAAAGGAACCCAGGTTCTGCTGAAGCCATCTCTTCTAGCTGGCATCACAGCAAAAGTACAATAGGCAACAAAATGCACTTTCTTCACAAACTTCATCATCTCTTGAAGTCTGCAGTCACCTAAGCAGACAAACAGATAGTGTGGAAGGAGAGGAAGAATAGAAAAGTGGAGACAGGAGGTAAATAAGATGAGAAAGTTCACTTAGCCAGTACATTAAATCATACTTGTGATCGTCAGCGTCCAACACAACACCACAAAATTCAGTGAATCTCAAATCAGAAATGGTCCAATTTTGGTGGGGGAAAAAGGTTTTTTTTTTAGATTTCCTCACTTGTTTTTAAAATACTCACTTTCATAATGGAGAGGTGTCTAAGGCTTAGTATTAGCACCTTAGGGAATGTCTCAGGGCACCAGGGCAATACACAGCTTCGGACAAATGCTCCTAACTTGCTTTGTGGGAGCAGAAGGTTTCCTTATCAAATCTGGTTATCTGATTGATAGATGCAGAGCAGTATAACAAAGTACATGGTTTTGTCTACAATCCGTCTCAAAGAGGGCTGTCTCCAATTCCTTGTTGCAGATGCCAGGCCTGACCAACTAGATCTTTAAAGGTTGTGCCAATCACACGTGCTTTAGGGATTTTATGTCTTCAGAGAATGCGTCCATCATGTTCAGGAACAGCAGCTAGAGCAACTAGGGTATCAGCAGAAAGGTGCAGAAAACGGACAAAGCTTACTATGGCTGCAGCACAGATGGCTGTCTGGATCCCCTGGCTCTGGGAACAGTTGTGGAAAATGTCAAAATTGCTGAAGTTTATAGAAAGGAAAGAGTTGTGCCATGGTTGTATACAAGAGGCTGAAAGAAAAGGATGAATCTGCACTGGGGATGGTTACCTGTATCATACTTCAGGAACGGAAGCAGAAGAAAAAGCGGAATTTCCTAATTTTCAGACTATATTGAGTAATAAATTCCCAAGCTGATGTATGATTGTAATAGGAACAGGTCTCGTTAGGTATCTGGGGTAACACAGTAAGAATAAAGTGAATGCCAGAGGATGGGTGTCTGCATGGGAAAGAAAATACTCTTTCCACATCTGTCAGATTCTGAGGGCTGACTGCATACAAGGGTGTTATCAGCAGATTCTGAATTGGCTATCCTCAGTAGGAGGGAAAGATATAAATAATACAAAATATATACTAAAAAGTGACCTTGAGAGAGTCAGGTTATGGAATAATAATGATTTTTTAAGGACTTCTGAGTAAAGCATCAATAAAAACAAAATGTTACAGCGTTAACATGAGGTAGATTTGGGAATAGAGAAGTGTTAGTTTGTGTTAGTTTGCAATTCTAATAGCAAGGGTCTGTGAAAGTCATAAAATGAACAAATTAATCCCAATGACACATAGGTTTGTAGAAAGATATTCAGCCAAATAATACTGAAGGCACAGTACATATTTGGGTCGAGCAATAAGAGGCCACTTCAGTGACATGGAGGCCTTACGGTAGTCACTGATATTCAGGAACAACTCAAGAAGGGGCTGAGATAATGGCAGCAGGCAAACAGATTAGTAATTCCTAGTAAAGTCATCTCATGAAACAACAACAAAAGGCAGCCAAAGCAAGAAGCTGTTGTGAAAGCTAAAGTTTGAAAAGATTGTCTGAAGTGAAAATGGAAGAGTGCTGGCGGAAGATGATGAAATAATTAGGAGATGTTATCTATTTCCTGAGAAACTTCAATTAAAATAATGGGGAGAAACTTTCGAGTGAAATAAGAGAAAGCACATTCACAGGTGCTGTCACTGTATGTGACAAAAGGACTGCTAAAAAGGTCAAAGTATTAAAAAAACAGCGAGACAAGACAGTACATCAGCTGGTGTGTAAAGCATTGGACCATAGGGAATTCATCATGACAAAATTAAGCTTAACCTTGCAAATCCTTTCCATCTCTATGAAGATGAAAGACATGAAGGTCATAAAAGGAATTTGAAAAAAAAAATAGATGCAGTAATTCTCAAGCTATGAAGTTATCCAATGAAATGGCAAGAATGGATTTTTGAGAAAATGCTGAGTAATTTGAAGGCATATTAAATAAAAGTTAACCAGTGCCTAAAATAGCCGTAAAACTTTGCCCATGAGCTCAAGCTTATAACCAGGAATCATCATGTCAGAATGTTTTTGGTAAATTGACTGGTTAAAATGCTAATACTTTTTGCTGTGAGGTACAGAAGCAGCACACAAAACAACAAGATGGCTATTAAGTGCTGAAGAAATGTATTCTATTTATCAATCTACAGGGAGTAGAAGATCTTGGCTTCTGGGTGGGTGTATTCCAAAACTAAATAGGAAATTAAAGTTGCTTAAAGTTGTATGTGGAGCAAAGGATATTTTATAGGACTACTTGTTCTAAACAGGGGAGGTAAGATCTCAACAGTATCAGAATCCAGGCTGAACCAGGTCCACGCTGCTGTTTCAAACATTATTGTTAGACCATTCCTTCTTCACTAGCAACAAATAACTGTGCCTTCTTACCTCATCCTGTTTTGTTCTTAAAGAACAAACACTCATTGGGTTTGTCCATTTATTTCTATATCTTTCCCAAAAATAGCACTCAAATTAGAGAAATAAAAAATTAGAGAAATAAACACATAAAAACTTCAGCAGACATATTTTAGGAGAAAAAAGGTAAGAGTTAAAGGAATGGCATTTAGTGTTGTGCTCTCTTAGCCTTCTTTAATGGCACCAGTCCTTCAGACAGCATTTTGAAACATGTTTTCAAAGACTGTCAGAGACATGTATGAACTACCATGGCTTTTTAAGAAGTAGAATGAAACATAAACAAGTGTGGGTTTTGCGAAGACACATTTATGTCACGCAGCAGTTGTGTGCTTGTTCCTGAGTGCCATTGTAGCAGACTAGAGGTTATGTGAAGAACACATCGCAAGAACCTCATACTTTGCATGCAGATGAAGACAAACTGATAAGAGACTTATCAGTATGGGAGGGCTATATTAGGAAGGAAAAAAAAAAAACAAACCCCAAAACAACAGAGCATACCCAGTGTTTCCACAAAGAACAGTAGGCTACTACACAGATTAAATAGTGTCAATGATTACACAAGGGTTCAAACACCTAATTTCATGTGGAATCATGGTGAGAAAGTGGATGGGGATATTTGTTGTCACAGGAAGATGGCTCTGTGCAAAGAGCAGGAGGTTATTTAAACTTGAAGAGCTTGCCAAGGGAACAACAGGGCAGAGTACCTGATCAGCCACATTGTACAGATTAGAAATTTGATTGAATGAGAGGCAAGAATTATTTCTCACCTCCAGGAGGAGAGCTCTGAGTAGGAGGCTGTGTAAGACAAAAGCCAGTGAGCTGTGCATGGAAACTTTGTCTACCAGGAGAAAATCTCACTGTATTGCCTGAGAAATCTGAGTCCCGTGAGACAGCAAGATACAGGCTATATCAGCCAGAGCAGACCCAGCATTCAGTCATGAAACAAAGACCACAAGAGAGAATGGAAAAAGGGACTCAAGGAATTAACAGAAGGAAGAGCTAATGATGTGAACCTGAGAGATGATTCAGTAAACGTGTTTGGTGGCAGAGAACATGCAACCAGGCAAGTCATGGCTGAGCTTCCCTCAGCCTGAGCCTCATTCCCTGGGTCCCTCCATTGGGTCAGCATGGCTCAAAATCCCCTCTGTTACTAGGCTGCCCCCAAGAACAATGATTACTTTAAATTCAAAGGAATAATTGCTAGTTTTATCTCCATATCCCCAACATTTTTATCAGTTAGAAAAGGGTTTTTGCAGCACTCAGAACCAGTCTGTACTCTGAACCTCTCTCACCTTTTCTCAGTGTATCACCCAGATCAAAGTCCTTCAGGAAAAAAACAATCTGTTCTAGAAAACATTTTCATCCCCTTCTTAGGGCATTAAAGGAGTAACAATATTCAGTGATCATCATCATCATAATTTGAAACACCAATGCCTCTGAAGAAAACTGTTAACTAAGTGAACTATTAGCTATAAAGCAAATCTCTGAGACAAATGAAAAGGAGACTTCTCCTTAGAGAAGCACTTAATGAAAAAGTACTTCATATAATACTTCGCTGATGGCCAACTGCCAGACATTAAGACTACTCCAGAAAATTCAAAGAGAAAAATAACATCTTATAACTGAAGCTCAAGTCCCTGGTGTCATCAATGAAAGTCATGCAACTAATCGTCTTTTCCATCTAGTAATCATTTCATTGCCATAATACATTGAACAACACTAATAAACTGAAAAACAAGTGCACAAATGATGATGATTATCATTTGTGATACATTAAAAAAAATGGTTAGTTCAGAGACTTGGTAATGTAATCAACTATCCATGAGTGACTAATTATGATAAACAGCAGTTTTCAGCACAAAATTTGCATTTCATATTAAGCCAGGAGGAATTCCTGATTCTTAGAATAAAGAAAGTATTACCAAACCCACAGCACCCAGATGAGCAAATTCTCTTGCGGTCCCCTCTATCAAAGATAAATCTGTATACCCTGAACATCTGAACTTATCCCTGCAATGACAGAGTGATGCCTTCCTTAAAGGCTCGTTGCTACCCCTGAGGAAGGTAACCTTACATGACACGCTTCAATCACAAATACTTTGTTTTTTTAAGAGGGAAGGGTGACAGGGTCCTTGGTAATGTCATGGTTTCTCCTAGTTTTATGGCAAACTGTTAAGGTACGTGCATCACTTTATGTGTATCATTTAAACAAATCAGAAACTGATCTAATTTCTCCTAGTTGTTCTCTGCTTTCTGATTTCACATCCAGCAGAATACTTTGGTGAGCCTCCCTGCCCTATGTTAATACAACTAATCTTGAGCTGAGATTATGTTTCCTAGTTTCTTGCTCTTTGCATTACTGTAAGTTTTCAGTGCATTCATGGGTGACAAGCCAACAACTATTTTTTTTAACCTGATAGTTTGCAAAAAAAAATTACAATTTTTTTAATTTACTTTTGGAAATAACAAATTATTCTGTATAAGACAGCACACTAATACATAATATCCAGTGATAAATTTTCTAGATTTACTGTAATTATATACTACCTTACATACAACTATTTACAATCTTCCTTTAGTATGTTTCATCTTTCCTGTATTCATGTGTAAGATGCTAGAAAGCAAACTGCCAACTCAGGACTCCCTGAAACAGCTAAAGGGATGCTCTCTAGATGCTCCTATCTTTTTGAAAATATGAAGGAGGTTTCACAAGGTTGTTACGTTTTCCTGAAGATTTAGCAGACGGGCATATTTGGCTTGGCACTGGAGGTAGGCAACACAGCTAAATTCCATGTGCAACCCCTGGGCATATTTCTGTAAACCCAGACCAGTAATGATTTAGTTTATCACACAACTTTGCAAAGTCCTCTCAAACTGAAGCAAGTGCTTGGGCAAATATTTGAGCATGAGCATTAGCATTAAGGGAAACTTTGCACCTGTTTACTTTTTCTGGGAATCAAGATCTGCTATAAGTACATTATCCTTTATAACACCTCTCTACTAATGGTTATCCTTCTGTTGCAGATGGCAAGCTACAGCTTGCAAAAATCAAGGGAATTACCGAAAGCTGCCAGGAAACCCAATGCCAGTAAGAGGCAGAAATTCTCCAGCTTGCACAAGTTTGTGCCTTTAATGCCAGTTTTCTGTCAAGCTTTATTACAGAGAAGAGAAGACATATCCAAAAGCCAGGAGGCAAACAGTGTCTGAGAACATCTTGGTTGTTAAACACTTGTGGGTAGCAAACAGAACTTTTGGAGGTTCATTTGATAAGGAGAAATTACGACAAGAATAACGAATTAAAGCTGTGGAAAGGGTCCCATAGCCCCTTTGGGGTGGAGGTTTATGGCCACAGGATATTTTTAACATTACTCAATGTACATGTGCTGGACTCTAACAATCTTCATATGCATGTAACTACCTTAGTGGCAAAGAAGGGTTGGATGCTTTTAGCCATAGATACTCTAAACCAAAACATAACTTCCGTATAAATACAGTAAATAATTACAAAAATGCTATGGAGACAGAGTCTTTGCACTCCCCAATAGTTGTCTGTCCTGCTTTAGTACATTCCCTTGCTGAGCTTTAGCACACATGCACACAGAGCAAGTTATGAACACCAAAATGCCATGTCAGTTTTGGTTATGCTACCAAATATGCTACCATTTACATCAGATTTCACACCCCAGTGATAATTTGTCACCCTTTTTGTCCACTAATCTGTAGGAGCTGCCAGAATGCTACTAACAAGAGCTTGAATAATCAGTTTGATGAGTTTGCGACATACACAGGCAAAACGATGTTTGTAGTTTTCCATTGATTTGGAAGTCTGGTTGCAGAAACAAGAAATTAAACATACAGGTTTCCTGTGAGCTATACATACATGAATCACACACCATACAAGATATCATCAAAAGTAAGTTAGGTTTTTGTTTAGAGCCACCCAGTTTTACTTGGAGGCAGCTTGACACACTGATACATCTTGTACATGTTTGATGCAAATGTACCCCTGCCACAAGCCCTGCGAAGGTTACTGGAGTTGTTGTTCTTTTGTTGCGATGAGCTGCACAGTGATCAAAGTGGGCATTTGCTCTGGAAACTGACATTAATGACCAAAACCCAGAGGCCAAGAACCATTCTCTAGTTTTCCAGCACTGGCAAGGTTCTCCATTCATGCTGGGCTAAAACTCCATTGAAGTCAAATAGAAATAGATAGCATTAAAAGAAGGTCAAAGTCAGTTCTGTTTTAACAGCAAATTGAAAACATTTTTCCCTAAGGAATAAAACCATAAAAATAACACACTTTGTATAAATGGATAAAGGAATGGAATAAAAAAAATAATGGAACGCAGATATTTCACCTAAAGAAAATTTTCTTTCATTAAATGTTTCTATTTCTAAATAAGCATCTGAATCTTTAATAGCCAAATTTGGAAAAGATCCTACCCTTCTAAAAAGAACATACTGCTCTAGTCCCACCTATTTTTAGCTTGCCAAAGTTGGTACCTTAACATCGAGGTCGCTTGGAGCTATGTAGTGCATCATCCATTTTCTTTCTTCATTTTCCAAGAGGCTTGATTTGCTGCTTGAACTCTGTTGAGGGAGGGAGAACAAGGGATGAAAAAAAAGAATAAAGACCAGGTTTTCCACTTATTTCAAACCCTCAATGTGGAATTGTAACATGGAACGGGCAATTCACACCTCCTCATTGTTTGTGGCAGATAAAATTAATGTGCCAGGAAAATAGCAGCTGTTTCCATGCTATATAGAAAGATATTGACTCCAGGTCCTCATAGCTACAAATAGCCAAGGAAAGACAATCCCATTTTCTTGGAGGTTTAAATTCTATAGGTAAGAGTGAACTTGGCCTGTTTATAGTTTGGGGACAAATCTGAATGAAGGACTCGGAGATGCCTGCCAGGCTTGTTCTGTTTTCCACTTACCTGAGGGAAGGCAGAGGTTGATGCCATTGAGATCTCTGCTGCATTGAAAGCAGGTGCTGCAAATGGCACCTGAGTATTAGGATCCACAGTTGCCAGTGCCTCCTGAAACATATTTACAGCCTTGAAGGATGTCAGAAGTTGCCGAACAGGTGTTTTATTACACTGAGTCAGAGCTCCACCCCTCCATGATTTCTGAAACAGGAACATTTCCCACCCACATTACTTGTCCAAAGAGCACGTCATGTCTGCAGTAAGGTGCAAATGTTCGTATCTGCAGGTCTTGTGACTGAGCAGAGCATGCTGAGAGACAAAATCATTCCCACCTGGGAGATCGTAGACATGTAATGATAACGATAACCTGATTGATGATGTGATAGAGATTATAGCAATAATCTAAAAGTGATGATAATAATAGCCTAATAGACACCTCTACCTATTGCCTCCATGCAAAGACGTTGAATTCCACGCACTATTCCTTCCATAATAAAAATAATGATGGAGATGATCATTAGAAGGAAGATATTTCTGTATGAGGATTTTAAGAATTCTTCTGAAGGAATACTTCTCCCTGAAAAGTGCTGTTGCATCATGATTTGTGCATATGTGTTTGTTTTTGTTGTAGTGTACTATGTCAAAAGTAATGAAAGAAAGGAGAAATTTGGTAAGCAACATTTCTGTGTTCCTAAAACACAATGTGTCACTTTTCCATTTGAAATGCTTTACTTATTCTGGGCTTCACATTTAATACAATATGTATCTTAACAAGTTTAAATGAGATTCAAGTATTTCACCTTGAAAAATTATGAAATATTTCAACAAAATAAATTAATTTCATGCTTTAAGAGATTCTAATTCTTCCTTTTTATTTTCCCCAGTTTAGAAGTGTCATTTTCTAATGCAAGAAACATTCACATTTCTCACCAGCCAGCTGGGCTTTACTAGCAGATTATTGGAATTTAATGGACTGATTCTGTACATTTTATGAATTTTTTTTTTTATCTAATGAGGTTCTGCATGTGTCCAGCGCACCTCTAGAAAGCTCAGTGATTAAATTTTCTAATCCATTGTGCAAGCATTATTAGGCACACATACATTTGTATTGAAAGTCCTCCCAAATGATAAAAAGTAGTGCTTATGAAAGAACCTAAGATTAATAGGATGACAAAGCATGATGCTTCCTATTAGAGACCTGCATAAGTATGAAATCACAGCCACTCTGACTGTGGCAATGTGTGTTGTACAAGGACCTTGACTGACAGAAACTAGGCACAAACCCAGTCACTTCCAGCCCTCTCATTGCATACTTTTCTTACATGCACAAAGGAATCAATGTGAAAAGCTGGTGTTACAAGGAGAACAAGTTAAGACAGTTTGATCATCTTACCTGCGGTAGTCCATCTTTGCAAAGTTTAATGTCTTAGGTTTAACTTTATGCCTACATTTTCTGATATTTTTTCTTTAATTAAATAAGCACATTTATTTTATCACATTGTGCAAGGCAAAGGTTTGCTGTGAAGTTTCTTTCTCACCTTCATCTTACTGAAACTTTTTGATGGAACAGGAACTGCTTAATTGAAACCAGAATTAGCTGAACTATGACAATAGGCAAAGGATGGTCACAAGCCTCTCCCATGCTTTAGTTGATGCTTAGTAAGAGCACTTGCGCTTCTGTAAAAAACTTCTTAGAATCTGCTTTTTTTTTTTCTGTAAAAATGGTGACCGGAAAGAGTTTAGAGAACGGTAACTGTACACCCAAAAGCGTGCACATTTTCTATTTCTTCTGCTACAGCCTATCTGTATCCTTGATTAAAGTGCCTAGGAGAGGTGCAGTACCACAACAAAGGAATGAGAACTTTAACTACAATTTCTTTGTAATTGTGCTCCATAGAGGTTATCAGCTCCAGATCTTGTTTCTGCAAAATATGGAAGCTAATGGGTGTGAGGTTTTTGCGTGAGAGACGGTTTTCATTTATGTGTGTAATACTGCACATTTGGTTTTAAGACAAAAGAAAATTGGGGGGGGAAGCCTCCAGCATCCCTTAGGAAGGTGACTAAGAGTTGCTTGTTGCCTAACAATTACCTCTTCTTTCCTGACTCAAGCCTTCCCAATATGAAATACCTGTTTTTTAAGCTCAAGTCAGAAGCAGCCAAAGGTACCTTTGACTCAAAGCTGGCACTGGTATTGAATCATCTAAATTAGTCCAAAGTTCAAATTGCTTTTCACTATAAAGCACTATTTTTTTTTGAGGTAAACATGGTCTTTTCACTTTAAGTCATGCGCTTAGGATAGGCTTGACCTCACCTAAATTAAGTCATCTAAAAGTTAGGCTTCTAGTTGAAGCCCGTTGCCTATTTTCCCAATGTACTCAATGGAGGAAAAAGCAAGCATGGCAACTGCAGGTAGTGACTAAGGCCCTCTATATTGGATCCTTCTGGAGAAGCCTAGATGTCCAGGTCATACTTGACACCAAAGTTCTGAATGGCTGAAGGTAGGTGGGGTGAATCCCACCTTGAGTAATCAAACATCCTCTTTAATCACTTGTTTCCAAAGTTACTGATGCTGAGGGAACCTGACATTGAGGAACTGGGTTGTGTTGTGATTCACCCTGTTGCAATGTGAAGCTGCAAACCACCCTCGGGCAAAAGCTCTATTAGCATATAAATGAAAAATCCTCTCACGGATTCCTTCAAATAACAACGAAGAGGTTTTCGATAACCAGGATGGCAGAGAATTCAAAATGCTATGCTGCAAGTACCAGAAGGAGTACAAACTTCCTGCCATATTTCAGTTGGGAATCACGTAAGGCCCCTGTGATGGCGAACCGGACAGCTTCACTTGGGACCGCTGTTCATAAAGCACAGACCGTGCAGTGGTAGCTCGTGCCCAGGCGCAGTAAGGGAGAAATATGAAGCTGGGTTTTCTGTGAAACCCCAGGCCGAGATCTGTGGAAGTTCAGCAGCTACTTGATAAGCATCTGAGACATGTTTGGGACAAATGGGGAATGTCAGAGGGAAGGACAGAAAGGAGAGGACTGCTACAGCTGTCTGAAGGCAATGCAATCCCGCCTTGTGGAGCAGAGTACCCAAGGTCAAATGATACATTTAGTGCAGCTCAAAGAACAGAAAAACTATGCCGGGCCACCCTGAGATACCCACGCTCATGGCAATTTTGGTGTCTGTCTGGCAGCTGGTGAGATGCAGCTCACCCAGAGTCACTCTGCCTTGTCATTTGAGGCTTTTTTTCTGTAATATCTTTTTCTTTTTCCTGACTAGTCTGATGGTGTCTAAGACTACAGTCAACATGATCTAAAAGTACAACCCATGGCTGAGCTAGACCAATTTTAACATTAACACTCAAAGATCAGAGATACTGATTTGAAGATTCAAAGTGATGGCTAATGACAAATAAAAGAACAGCTAGATTGTGTGTTTTCTTTTGGCTTTTCTCAATCGTTCTCAATGATAACCCTCTTCAGCCTCTTTCCCACCCTTTCCAACTCCTCTGCAGACTACAGACTCTTCTTTATGTCTCATCCCTATATCATGGGCTTTTTCATATCATGCCCTAGTAATGTCATCAGCCTTGCTTGCTGCAGCACATTTTCCCCTCAGATTTCTCAGACCATGTTTCTGACATAGGAGAAAGGGAGGGTCCAGCTTCCCTGAAAGCCCTTTTGGTTTACTCCTGATTAAAAAGGTGTTTCAGCAAGCATCGGGAGACTGCTTTTCTCAACATGGCAACGGCTCAGGTCGTGTTATGGTGAAATTCCTAACTTCTCTGTCATTTTCTACATTACAGAATAGGATAGGACAGTACACTGTGAGACCAGAGCCCACATCTGATGCAGTACTGCTAAAGAATGAAGTCTCTCCCTTCTATTTAACCAAGAGAGAGAAACAGCCAAGAAATTCTGCCCTAAAAGATGCAGCTCCCTTCTCCTCCACAACCCAGGGCAGGTGGCTGCCTCCAGTATGAGAGCCCTGGCAAGAAAACACAAGCTATGGGAAAAGGAGATCCTTAGGGAAGGTGTACCCAAGCAAGGAATGGCTGCCAGGCACTGTGGGCATTTCCCATCCCACTTGCAGGCTGAAGAGGAAGAGGAAGCACAGCATTAGGTGATGCATGCACTCCAGCTAATCCTGCAGTGCTGAAATTCCTGGTGGTCCTTTCTTGCATGAGAAAAGCCTGGTTGCTGCAGAAGCTCTTGCATGCACGATCTCTCCACATGTGCAGAAGCCATGTTCCCATTGCCATGTTGACTTCAAGCCTTGTGACCCATTGTGCAATCTGAAGAGGTGGCATGGCAGCATATCTTGCCCTATATACAGTGTGTTGTCACAGGGAGGATGGAGTGACAGCCTTTCCAGGGCACCTGGTAGGTCGTGTAAGCAGTGCTTAACAAACCCAGGCTCTGTTGGCAGTCACACAGACACCCCACAAACCTGCATTTTGTGCCACCTGAGACTGAGCTATCATCCATGTCTCGTGCCAGCTGCCCATGGGATGTGGCCTCAGTGATGCTACATGTGTGACTTCGCGTAACTGCCACACAAAGCCATTTCTCAGGGGATACCAAAGGTTTGGCAGTTGTCTGGGGAGCAGAGTATGGGAGAGTTTGGAGCTAGTAAGCAAAAGAGTCCAGCTATCATTCCACATGATCCCACTGAACAAGATAGAAACCTGTGCCGGAATCTAGTGTTGCCGCTTACTCACAGAAGGGCTGATCGCAAAGATTAAACTATGTTAACAGCTCCACATGGAAAGACTTTAAAGAAACAATTGCAAAACATCTTAAGGAAGTGTTTCAGAAATGCGTAAGGAAAGAAACATTCTCCAGGAGATCGAGATAGACAACTGTGTAAGTACATCCTATTACATGTTAAATCACAATTGCAACATGATACTGTGCTAAAACTCACAGACATCAAAGGCAAGCGTGACTCTTAGGCCAGGTCAAGAAAACACAAAGAAAGACAAATTTGTAGTGGCAAACATTGCTGAATATCCATTGTAATAAATGCAAGGGAGCCACATGTCACTAAAGCATGTGGAAACCTGTCTAAGCAGCTACTGCATGCAACTCTCACATGGTTTTTTTGATATTTTGACCCTATGTGATGTAATGACTAAAACCCACTCAATTAGATCACAGTGCACAGATATGACATGAAAGGAAAATTAGTTTCGACAAGTCCAAGACAATGATAAGGTCAGACGAGCTTTTGGTAAAAAAAGCCGTGTGTGGTTGACAAAGAAAAATCCCTGTTGTTTTGGAGGCTCAACATTGCAGCTTCATGCTAAGAACCAGTGGGAAAGGTCAGAGTGAGCTAAAAGGTGTCTCTGGAGGCATAACTATCTGTTCCTGCTGCAGCTGAGGAAATCTCAGTGGTATGATATGCGCTATTCTAATTCTAGAGCTATTGATATGAGCTATTCTAATTTCACAATTTTGGCTGAAAGCCCAACCTCTTTCCAAGGTGATAAGAAGGCAGCAGCCAGATGTGAAAAAGCAATGCACAGTACCTGGGAAAATGGGAAATAAGAAGCTTTCAACATAAATCAAAACTTATAAAGAAAAAGAAGGTTTCCAAGGGTGACAATATATGTAGAGATACATATAGGCAAATATAAAAGAAATGTATATGAGGAGAAAGCAAAATCCTATCAAAGGTCGATACATACTACTTCATAGAGATGGCAAAATAATTACTAATGATGCAGGTAGTGCAGGATTGCTAATAAAACACTTGTGTTCTATTTTGGGAAAGAAGAAACTTTACATGTTTTATTGACAAATATTACAAACTGCTTCACAATACATAGCAGTAAAAAATATATTAAGACAGAACAGAGATCATTCTTACCGATCAGTTCCAAAAGTGTGATCTAGGAGGATTCTTGACTGTCTGGTTCAGCTATATTAATTCTTCCAATGCTGCAGAACTGCAGAAAATGGAAAGAAAGTGAATATTGTGCCAATTTTCAAAAGTAGCAAGAGGGATGTGGTAAGGTGCCAGTAGATTTACTACCCTGGATGCCATTGCAATAGTGGGCACAGTATCTGATTAAATAAAAATAAAAAATCATATATTACAACTCTTGGTTCTCTTGCTATTCCTCAAAATGTGGGTTGGTAGTCTTACACACCAAGTGCTCCTTCATCCCTGAAGTAGTTAATAGCAGTAAGTAGTTTTAAGTCAAGAGTGAGTTTCAAGTTACATACATTCTTCTTATTTATGTTTCATATGTTTGTGCAGCATTTGTTAACGTATCCATGTTTATATTCAATACAAGTTTCGGCATACAAAGCAATTATACACTGAAAACTGCACTCCACCACACAAGGGAGTGTTTTTCCCAAAAAAAGACTGATGGCATGTAATTAGTTAGCCATAGGACAGTTATTAACTAGTACAATTTACTGTCTGGACAAGAGATGGTTCCACCCAGTCAAATTCCTCGTGTATGTGTTTGTGTATGTGTACATATATATACACACATACCTATGTATAAAAACATCCGGGGAGATGTGGAGTAAAAATTATGTCTGAAACACTTTTCATGAAGGCAGAAATAAGGGACCTACCTGACTGGCATAGGAACTGAATGCCTAGCCATGTGGTTCAGTAAAGAGCTTAAGAACTGCATTGCTGGGAAATAAGAGGACAGGAAAAGCTGTTGGAAGCTGATCTTAATAAAGGTGTGTGTATATATATATATAATTCTACATATTTTTTAAAAAAATCTATTTCTATTAACCTTTGTGAAAGTCTAACTTGTATTTGGATTATGCACAGAAGTTCTTTAATTTCCTTATCTTTTAGGTATGTACTAGAGGTGATGGCAGTAAACTGAAGTGTGCTGTTCCTATGGATGCATTGATCCTGCAAACCAGGGTATTGGAGCTGTCTTTCAGTGAGCAGAGTGCAATAAATCCATAAAGGATGTCAAAGCAATTACAGGGTGTCCACTAATAAGGTGCATGGGATGGTAAATGTTGATGCAAGGTGACATAATGAAAAAGAAATCTTTCTGGGGTCAGCATTGGCCAGTGGTTCCCTGTAAGGGGGTGAACAGTTTTGGTAAACCCTGAGCTACCTTCTGGAAGCCAGTCAGTTTAAATAGTGGGGTTTTTAATACAGAGAAACTAATTTTGTTCTATTCTGCAATTGCAGCGGTCTTTTACTTAATATTCTATTGTGCAAAGATAGTAAGATGTGGTAACAGAAAGACTGAAAAAAGTACGTATTACTAAAGTTAAGAACGTTAGCTGATTTCAGAATTAGTCCACAGTGAGAGATGCCACTGAAAAAAGTTTTCTTCTGAGGAATTTTTCAGAGTTTACTGGTCTCAAACTCCATTCAACATTTTCACGAGTGATTTGGAAATATACATGACATCCTGACTGGCCAGATTTGCAGTAGAACAAAGATTGATGGACTGCTGAGTAATACTGAGGACAGGGCAATCATACAGAACGATCTGACCTGCTTGATAAACTGGCCTGATTAACCACAGTTAATTCTAACGCACTGAAGTGTGAAGTTATGATTAAAGTGTGTGTTATGATTTACTCCCCCTTACGAAAGG
Organism: Psophia crepitans; assembly: GCA_013399095.1. Taxonomy (NCBI): domain Eukaryota; kingdom Metazoa; phylum Chordata; class Aves; order Gruiformes; family Psophiidae; genus Psophia; species Psophia crepitans. The sequence continues at coordinate 646,771 of VWZZ01002130.1, read as the reverse complement.
GAAGACTGTAGTGTGGAAAACACTAACTCACCAGCTTATGGAAGACAAACAACTCAGCGAAGTCTTTAATGGCAAATGAGGACAACTGGATTCTGTATATAGAAACTGGGAATTCATTTATACCGAAGTTGTGGCAGTCTGGTAAAGTTCCCACTGAGTGGAAAAGGGGAACCATAACCGGTGGGGAACTACAGGCCAGTCTCACCTCTGTGCCCATCAAGATCATGGAGCAGATCCTCCTGGAAACTATGCCCAGGCATGTGGAAAATAAGGAAGGTATTGGTGACAGTCAACATGGGTTCACTGAGGGCAAATCGTGCCTGACAAATTCGGTGGCCTTCTATGACAGGGTTACAGCATTGATGGACAAGGGAAGAGCAACTGATGTCACCTACCTGGACTTGTGCAAAACATTCAACACTGTCCTGACTGACATCCTTTTCTTTAACTTGAAGAGACATGGATTTGGTGGATGGACCACTCAGTGGATAGGGTGGATGGTTGCACTAAAAGAGTTGTGGTCAATGGTTCAATGTCCAAGTGGAGATGAGTGGTGTTCCTCAGAGGTTGGTATTGGGACCAGTATTGTTTAACATTGTTGGTGACAAGGACAGTGGGATCGAGTGCACCCTCAGCAAGCTTGCTGATGACACCAAGCTGTGTGGTGTGGTCAACACACTGGAGGGAAGGGATGCCATCCAGAGGGACCTTGACAGGCTTGAGAGGGGGGCCCATGTGAACCACAGGAAGGTCAATAAGGCCAAGTGTAAGGTCCGGCACGTGGGTCAGTGCAATCCCAAGCACAACTACAGGCTGGGTGGAGAATGGATTGAGAGCAGCCCGGAGGAGAAGGACTTGGGGGTGTTGGTGGACAAGAAGCTCAACATGAGCCGGAGGTGTGCATTTGCAGCCCAGAAAACCAACCATATCCTGGGCTGCATCAAACAAGAGTGACCAGCAGGTCGAGGAAGGTGATTCTCCCCCTCTGCTCTGCTCTTGTGAGATTCCCCCTGGAGTACTGTGTCCAGTTCTGGGGTCCCCAGTACAGGAAAGACATGGAGCTGTTGGAGTGAGTCCAGAGGAGGGCCACAAAGCTGATCAGAGGG
>VWZZ01002130.1:480883-645612 GCA_013399095.1 Psophia crepitans | reverse complement strand
GAGTTGGGCTTGTTAAGCCTGGTGAAGAGAAGGCTCTGGAAAGACCTTATTGCAGCATTCCAGTACTTGAAGGGAGCCTACAGGAAAGCTGGAGAGGGGCTGTTTATGAGGGTGTGTAGTGATAAGACAAGAGATAACATCCTTTAACCTGAAAGAGGACACATTTAGAATTTTTTAGAAGTAAAAATTCTTCTCTCTGAGGGTGGTGAAGGACTGGAACAGGTTGCCCAGAGAAGCTGTGGATGCCCCCTCTCTGGAAGTGTTCAAGGCCAGGTTGGATGGGTCTTCAGACAACCTGGTCTAGTGAAGGGTGTCCCTGCCCATGGCGGGGGGGCGGTTGGAACTAGATGATCTTTGAGGTCCCTTCCAACCCAGGCCATTCTACGATTCTATGGATACTGGAGTCTGCATTTGATGATGGGGCAATGAAGAGATGGAGGCAGTGCAAGAAAAGAGATACAGTTTGGTATAGGAAATAAAAGGGTTTTGTAATGAGAACTTGAAGAGCTGTGTCAACTGGTTTGATGAAAAGATGACTGTGATGTAACTTTGGTATATTTTATAAAAATCAACTCTAATGAAGAAACAGTGATTATGCAATGGCTTTTAAGATAATAGGAAAAGACTTAACAAGAACTAATGTCTGGGCTCTGACCAAACTAAATGAAGCTGGAAACAAGGTGCATACTTATTTCTGGAAGATGATCACCCGCTAGAACACACTTCCATGAAATGTGGTGACTTCACAATTCCTGACATCTTTAAAAGAAGAGGGTTCATTTTTCTTCAAGACAAACTTTGGTCAGCCACAGGTGATCAGGATTAACATTTAAGTAACTGCATGGCAGGTAGCAGGCCTGACATCTACCAAGGTGATCTGATGGTACTTCTGGCCTTTATAAGTCTAAAGGAAGCAATAAGATGAATAAGCTAGTACAAATACAAAATTGTATTCACTGTTTTATTTTGTTCTTCCACAGTCTAATAGGGGCTAACCAGAGCTAAACAATTCAAGAGCTCTCTACAGTGTTATTACAGAAGCACAAGCTGGTAGGACCATTTAGCAAGCAATTCGGAAAACTGTCCCTCAACTTTTTGCTTATCATTAGGTACTTGCAAACAAGGATTGCAAAGGCAAAGGATACAAACAGCCTAATATCCCCCCAGGCTTAGCTTTAGCCTCCAAGATCTTCACAGGCCTTCCTCACCTCTCCTAAGACCTTCCAGTCTAATTTACTGCAACGTACAGCCCCTTGCTGAACCTCCTGTTTTGATTTCACATGGGAAAAGTGTAAAAAGCCTCCTACAAGCTTGTTGAATCTTGAGTTAGGTGTGACTGAGGAAAAGCATGCCTCAGAAAACATCTAAAATGTCTCATTTTGCAAATGACTACAGTCATTTAAAAGCTCCTCTCCATTTGGGGGGCATCCTAGAAGAAAAGGCAAGCACAAAACCACATAGGAGATATCCAGCTCCCCACTGACACGTGAACGACTGAAGCTGGAAGCACTAGAGATACTCTGCAAGGAAATGACATCTGAGCCATTTGTAGCTGTAAGAACCATCCTTTGTGAGCTGCAAAGAAAGGGAGTTGGTCATGAGAAAATCAGTCCAGGCTGATTACAAGAAGACCACCTCTCAGCGTTTCATTCTGGAGGGATAAATGTAAAGTGAGGAAGAGCTGAGAGCCAGAACCTGTCCATAATGCACGAAAAATATCTTCTGAGAATCTACCCTGCACAAACCACACTGTTAAAGCTGCAACTTTTCAGCAGTACAGAAATAAAAGCATGAATATATCCAGAGAGCTCCCTTACAGTAACGAGGCAGGCATTTCACAGACACCCCCCCAGCCACTGACACTCCTTCTCCCCTGTATTTAAAATAGGGAGCTGCACAGAGCACTTTTGTCCTGATATGGCTGGCAGGTCATTACAGAAACACTGTGTCCTTCTCCCTCAACCCGGCTCTGATGATGCTATTTAAAGCTTCAGAGGGACATGACTCAGCCAGGCACACTGTGGATACCTTTATCTAGTCATTTGGAAAGCAGAGATTAAATCCTGCACGTGAGCCGTGAAAAATGGCTGGAGGCCACCCCAGCAGCACCCTACTGTGCTACCAAAACCTTACCATGTAAACTCAATAGGGAGTCCTGTACACCAGCCGCAAGTATGAATTGGGAGAGGAGTGGCTGGAGAGCAGCCCTGCAGAAAGGCATCTGGGGGTGCTGCTCGACAGCAGCTCAGTACGAGTCAGCAGCGTGTCCTGGCAGCCAGGAGGACAAACTGCACCCTGGGTGCATCAAACACAGCGTAACCATCTGGGCAAGAGAGGTGATTTCCCATTGTATTCAGCGTTGGTGCGGCCTCACCGTGAGTGCTGTGTGCAGCTCTGGGCCCCACAGTTTCAGAAGGACATGAAGGTCCTTGAATATTTCCAGATGAGGGCAACAAAGCTGGTGAAAGGGCTGAAGGCATGGCCTGTGAGGGGCGGCTGAGGGCTTTGGGCTTGTGTAGTTTGGAGAAAGTGGAACAGGCTGCCTAGAGAGGTGGTTGATGCCCCAAGCCTGTCAGTGTTTAAGAGGCATTTGGACAACGTCCTTAATAACATGCTTTAACTTGGTCAGCTCTAAATTGGTCAGGCAGTTGGACTAGGTGATCATGGTAGGTCTCTTCCAGCTGAAATATTCTATGCTATGCTATTCTATGATTCTACCCTATGCTATTCCTTCTGCAATCCAAAGACTTTTAACATTGAAATGTAACCGCATGTGGTGTTAGTAGGCTACAAATTGTAGATGCTGTACTGTTATGTACACTGAGAAACTCAACACAGCCCAAGCTTCATCTTCCAACCTAAACTTCTAAAAGTAATACAGCATAAAAAAAAATAATCGCATGCATATGCTGAGTAGGCTTTACTTATCTCGACGTGTTTGTCACGTCTGTAAAAATAGATGGTCCTATTTGTATTACTGCTTTCAATATTACTTTGGTTAATAAAATAGATATCTACAAAGGGTTAGGGAATTTCTACTGTCTGTTAGAAACTGAGAAGTGAATGGTCTGGGAGAAACATAAAATAGCTTATTTGGTCTGTAAAGTATTAGTGTGGTTTATGTTATTAATTCAACCTAGAAAATGGGTTACCTGCAATGAACTTAATAAAAATAAACTTATTCAAGTATTTGAAAAGAAATACTCTTGCATAGTCATATTGATATGACTGTGTGATCCCACTTTGCGTATTTTTTAATTTCATGAGGCTTTCTTTCTCTGTCTTTCTTTCTTTCTTTCTTTCTTTCTGTCCTTCTTTCTTTCTTTCTTTCTGTCCTTCTTTCTTTCTTTCTTTCTGTCTTTCTGTCTGTCTTTCTGTCTGTCTTTCTGTCTTTCTTTCTGTCTTTCTTTCTGTCTGTCTTTCTGTCTTTCTCTTTTCCCCAATGAATAAGTAAAGCATCTTAACTCCAGGGAACAAATCAGGCAGTGAGTAACATGCAAGAAAAGCTGGAGGATCTTTGCTATGAAAGCAAGCAAAGCACTACTCTGTGTCCTCCCTCCTGGCAACAGTGACAAAAGCCTAGGTTAGACAACCTCTCACCACAGCTCATTTGGTCTAAATGGGTACATTATGCTATCTGTGTACAGGTCTGTGTAGGTTTGGTGCAGAGTCATTCCAAGAGAAATTACAGCTGTGTAGGCACAGGTCCTCCCTGCAGCAGCTGACCATGCAGAAGAATGTATTTGTTATAACAAACCTTCCCAGAGCTCCCCGGGACCTCTACAGGTCTGCACCTTTCTTGCCTTCTTGTTCACAGCTGGCACAAGGCTCACGGCATCACTATAGTTAAAATACATTTTTGCTACCTCAAGAGAGAAAAATAACATTCCTGGAGCAGGATAGCTTCTTTAGATGCCCTACCACAAATCACAAAATATTCCTTCTTGCACTGACACCATGTAAAGCCCATTTTCCCCCATCTGGGTGCCTCCTAATTCTGCAGGTGCTCTTGCAAGACCCAGCCAACAGCTAAAGGCAGGCAGAGCTGATGAATTCAAGGGCCTGCACATCCTTGCTCTTGTTTTGAGGGGGTTTAAAGCCAGCAGAGTGGTGTTGTTTCCAACTTCTATTTCTAGTTACTATGCTACTACTGCACACAGCAGGAGTAGGAGGAGGGATGTGTATCCAAGAAACAGTGAGGAAGCACACAGGGGAGTTTGGCAGTCAAGCAGTGGAGAACTCTCTCTTTCTCCGTTGATCTGGTACCCATGGCCTGTGTCTCCTCTGTCTCTGTCCAAAGCCTCCCTCAGAGGTGATCTGCACCCACAAGATACCATATGGCACGTGCCTTTCTTTCTCTAAACACCTACCTACAATGTGCCATGGTCCTGGTCACAAACCTGGCCCACAGGCTGCTGCTTTCCTCAACACTACCTTGCAAACAGAAAACACAAGCCGAGTTAATAAAATATGCTTTTAATGTGGTCTGCCCTGAACATGCTAGACTTAAACATTTCAAACTCTTTCTCAAGGCAACTAGCACCATACTCGTTATCATCTTAGCACCTTCTTCTTTGTGGCTGCCCATCCTCTGTACCATACAATGACTTGTACTCCGCTGTTGCAGCTGAATTGCAAAGAATGCTGCAGTGAAATTCTTTGGAGAAAAAAGTTTCTCTTCAGTCTCTTCTTTGGTCAGCTGAGATTGTCATTTAGAGGGGTTGAACTGAAATCCTTTGAAGCCTGCTGGCTGATGGTAAAGGAGCGTCAGTCTCTTGGCAGGTTAATGGACACAAAAGCACCCTCCCTTATCTGATGTTATTTCTTTTTCTGCCTTTTCCGTGCTACTGCTGTGTGCAGGGCCTGCATAATGAGATCTTCATTATTCAGGATGTTGTATTCACCCAGCTGAACCAGACGGTCATATACCTTCTCAGTGTACTGAACTGAATATGTTGAATAAGGGGAACAGCACCCATAGAGATCGACTTTGCCATCTTCCATCTCTGACTCTGAGCGTTTCTGGCCTAGGAGGAAAGGACAGCAAATCACTGCTGAGAGATGGAATTTACTCTGGTCATAAGCAAGCAAACTCTTAACAGAGCAGGGAAAGGAGATGTCTCTCTACAGAGAGAGAGTTCACAATCTAAATTACTCTTTTGCGTTCAATTTTTTTTTTTTTTTTCAAATAAATAATTCTTTTTTTTTTAAACTGTCAGCTTGGTTCCTGGCTTGTGATATCAGCTGCTTCACATGATGAGGGGAGAAAAATGGTGACTCTTCCTTTTACATGGGTCCACACTGCAGTTTTGACCTGTAGCTGTATCTCACATAAATACATCAAAGTTACCTGCAAACTAACTAACTTAGGGATTGAAACAGCACAATCACGGCATCAAATCTGACATGGTAAAAAAAGTAACTTGAAGAAACAGATGAGATATATTGAAATGAGCCAACAGTGAAGTTCAAGGGTTGGAGTGTTAAACATACTCCCTTTAATAGTCTGGCCATGATGTTAACCTTTTTTTTAACATGTTTGATTACTTACCTGGTGCTTTGTATTTTTGGAAGGTATCATTAATTAGTGGGAAAAATAGCAGTACTGGTGCTCCTGGAGTCTCAGAACCATCAAAGAGGTAACACTCCTTCAGGTTTTTCCTGTCTTGTTCACTCAGGTCCACCTTGGGAAAAAGGATTCCTTGTTCCGAGCAGTATTTGCAGGTCTGGTCCAGAGCCTGGATCATTGAACAGAACAGACTAAGACTTAAAGAGGATTTTAGGGCTCAATATTTTTTGGAATCAGTGACAAAGGAGGCATTTTCCAAGTCAGCTGTGTGAAAGCTCTGAAACCCATATAGGAAAGCAGTGTGTCGTTAGAGAGAAGGTTTTTGTTTTCCCTGAGTTCTTAGTGCAAAGCTGTTGTATCATACAAGAAAAACAAATGAGAATATGTACCGTATGAAGTATCACACTGCAGCATTAAGCTAAAAGTGCTAGTGGTTAAGACTTTATTAGGAGCAATATAGAAAACACCTAAGTGTTAAAAATTTCCAAGTATACAGCTGTTGAAGAAGAAATAGAAACTGCGTCAGTTCCTCTCACCAGTATCTGGGATCCTGCACTGTAGTTTAAATGCAGGATGACATCCACCTTTCTCTCCGGTTTTAAAAGTGGCATGACGCTTGTATTGATGAAAAATCCTGTGTCTACCAGAGACAGGAATTCCTCTGATTGTGTCAGCTGGTTGGGAAAGGTGTCTAACACGGTATCTAAAAGGAAAGATTTTTCTTGCTGTAAGTGTGATAGTGCTCAATTTTCTAGCCTGTTTTCTACTCTTACACGGTGACCACAAAGCCCTAACTGGGGGGAGGGAGATTCACCATATCCCTTCTCTTCTGCCCTCCCAACTCCAGCCACATGCAGTTTTGGACCTGCAGCGGCAACATTCATGAAGGGGGTTTATCTGCCTCCCCACCAAGTGGTTGTCTTCAAACAGAGAAAGGGAGAACCACCATCAGGAACTGGTGTCCCTGCCTCAGGAGGTGTGTGCCACCAGCAAACCATTGGCATGGAACTCAACACCACACCATGCTACATCCCAGTGTACCACAACTGATTGATCTAATAGTGATTCTATGGCCTCTAACATGGCCTCTAACCTTGGAGAATGGGTTTAATATAAAATCTGGGTTTTGTTCTGCTTGTTTGTTGTCTCCCCAGGCACACAGATCATCTCTTACCTTTCCATCTGCAGAAGTGTGTGTTCTCCAGGTAGCCATTATGCATCTGCAAGCCCTTTAGGAAGTTGTGCTCCTGGTCAATGCAGAGGCGGTCGGTGAGAGCACCACGAAGAGCACTGCCGAGGGGGCTGGCAGGGGTGAACAGACGAGTTCTCAGTTCATGCAGCTTCAGTGGTAGGAGGGGTTCCTCCTCTGCACAGGGAAAGGCCGTTAAATTCTACCTGCCTAAAGCAAGGTCATCTCCCAAGATGCCAAGGTAAGTAATAAACATTAGTGTTTTCTTTGTTTAAAAGGCCTAGGATGAGAAGATTTGATGAGACAAGTGACCAAATCAAAAAGAAAATAAAATGCTACTCTTACCAGCCATTTCCTCACACTGTCCAGACTTGGATAAAAACAAGACCCAGTGTCTGGCAGCAATAAAAATCTGCGCCAGACATACGCACACTTGTGGAACAGAGTGAATGTGGGCTTTGGGAAAGGATAACTGTTGTACTTGTTTGTGTTAAGGTAGTTCCTGCTTAACATAGTCAAAATTTTTTGCTTTATTAATCATTTACTGCTCAATCTTATTATTCCTGAACATTTTACTCATCTGCCAACATCAGGTGTTGAGCCTTCAGTGAGCACACAGATCACAGAACTGGAGTTTTTTAAATTATCCAATTATGCTTTGGAGTATGAAACTTTGAATCCAATTCCTTCCAGAAAGGCAATGTGGCCTCTGAGTAAACACTCCAAAAAAATGCTGAATATACTGTGCACATCTCAGATAGCGCAATGGTATACTGGTTTATCTAACATTAACTCTATTTAACAATAAATTCACAGTAAGGAAGAAGTATGATAATTTACCTATATTGTCGATTTTGTCCCGTGTCCATCTATGCCAGAAATCTTCTGATGAATGGGACAAATTCCAGATATATAACACATTCAATGAAAATAAACTACTCCACATGCCTGGAAAAGGAAACATCTTTCTAACACAAATATTCACACATCAAGAACTGCAAAACTGTTATCACAAGATGAAATTTGCTAGGAGTATACTTTTTCTTAGTTTGTTCTGTATGGATGGTGTGTAACTTTTATTTGGCTGCAGGTTTTTAAACCTTGTTTTGGTCTCCAGTTTTTGTTTTATGGTACTTAGGGCTGGATATATATTTTAAGAAATGGTGAGATTTTTGTGAATTAATGTAATTTAAGGAGCTTAGGCTTCCAGAAAAAAACCAAACAAACAAGTATCAGAAGTGTTGTATAAAAAGAAAGGATGAATGTTTGCAATCTGAGAGATTTGATGGGGAATTATACCTGTAAGGGTTTAACCACAGCATGATCTGGCAGCCTCTGCATTTGTAGGCTTCCCTTTTTGAGAATAAGGCTGATGACACACTGAGGGATCAGTTTTGACCATGCATTTCTGAGCTTGAAAAACAATATTCTTTTTGTTATCCCTTAGGGCACAAGTTCTCACTGTTTTTTGTTTCAGGAAGTGTAATTTTATGCACATCCAGCATAGGCTTAGGCTAAAATAGTAGAGTGTCTCCCTCACTCTAAGTGAAGTGGCCACTCGAAGAGAAGTTTACATCTCAAACCAGTCGAACAAGTTGACCACTTGTCTCTTTGTCTGGAAAACACATATCCATGCTTCACTTCAGTCAGTAGCAAAAACGCTTCTGGATATGACTATGCTGTTTCCCCCCAGGCTTGCCCAGGCAATGTGGAAACTGGAGCCGGTGATACGTGGCCAAAGCAGACTCTCTGGAGCAGGGGGACCTGGCATGCTCAAACAGTAAACTGAATCCATTGTAGTAAGTATCAAAAAATAAAAAAATCATTCAGATGTTTTTAATATCTTACCTTCTAAGAAGCAGATCCGGGATTCAGGGACCTTCTTCATCAACCGACCCATGAAGAACTCACTGCCAAAGTCCTCAACACGAACAAAAGCTCCGTATTTTTGCAATCCCACCTCATAAGGGGTGAACTCCACCCATTCTGTTGAAAACGAAGACAAAGAAGAGAATAATGTTTTGCTACAGCCCCTTACCTGCAGATAAAAATTATGTTGCTATCATGGGAATGAAAGGAGTTAAAAATTAAATTAATTTCTGCAGTTAAGTCTAATATTTCAGATCAATAGCTGTGAGTTATAAACATGGTACAAATGAATAATTATGAACATGAAAAGCCTTTGAAATACTTTTGAGTCTGTTGCATAAGCAGTCAGACTTTTACCTGACCACAAGGACATTATATGAGTACACATCAGCTGAGGTTCTGGTCTGACTGTCCCAGGATTTATCAGCTTAAATACAAAGACAAGTGACTCTCAGAAGACTCATAATTACCTTTGAAATCCAGAGTGCTATAGTTGTTCTTGACATTGACTGCAGTATAAATAGGCAGTGGGTTCTGACCACGATCAATGGCTCGTTGCTGATCAGAGAGTCTATGGTTGTCTTTCTGTGATTCCAGAAATATGGTTACACTGAGATCAAAATTAACACAGGAATGTTTTCTCTGCGTCTAAGCTTGTAGGGTGAGAAAATTTCTGCCTCTCATGTATAATGCTTACTGGGCTTAAATTCTAAAATGTTGCATATTTTTCAAATTTCCCATAAGTGTTCTGTTACTGAAACATCTGCAGGCATCCAACCTAATGCCAGATTATTTGATGACCCATTAGGATGAAAATGGAACAAAATGACAAAGAGCAGAAAGCAATACTTCTGGTACAAATCAGCTTAATGCATTATGCTGCAAGTTTGTGTAAGATTTCTCACATATTTCAAAAGTCTGCAGGTCTATTTGTTAGTACCTCTCATGGGCATTAAGATAACGTCTGTAATTTGCTATTTCTAAATAAAATACTTGCAGAATATGCAAAAAAAATCTTAAAATAGAATATTTTTTCAAAATATTAATCTTGTCATTTTCTCAGAAAAACACATCCAAAATCTCACAAGTGAGAATGCTGATTTCCACCATGGTAGGGTATCTAAAAGACTGCTACTAAATGTTTTGGAAACAGTTGTGCATTTGCATACACACAGTCTCATAACAAGTTACTTCTCTCACAACAAACAAGAAAATATCTTCTCCAGAAATTAATTTTTAGAAGATTGTAAGCCACTGTAAATGCTGCTTTATGACATACTGTACCCCATCGTGTAACAAAGATTCCAGGACAAGCCCCCACAGATCTATAAAGGATGTTTTGCGGCCCTCTCTTTTCCGTTGGCATAGCTGCTTTTTGTAATACTTCAAATACTCCAAGGAAAGGGAATTTATTTTGCATTTTGTCATATGTTTTCGAGCCTCACTGATTTGCTTGTCGAGATCCTTTTGTGACCAGTCAGCATCTCTGTACAAGTTTGACATAGTCCTAGGAAGAAGAAATATATATTGAAGAAGGAAACCTGAAGTAGGCAATGGCTAAATTTTATGTTTCTATTTTAAGTTCTGGATTTGAAATTAAGGAAAGGTTTCCTGTCCCCAGTTCCCTAAGAAACTACCATGTTCCCTTTGAAGTCATAGTCATTATTCCTGTCAAAACGGCTCGAACAATTTTCCATAAGCTGTTCTTAGGAAAACACTTGTTTTCATGCCACTGCAAATTATATGACTTTCTTCCATGAAAAGACTTTAATCTGTCAGTTTTGGAACAAGATCAAAAAACCAGAACTGCTGAGAATGTATTATAGGTAGCCTACTGCATGTCAGCCCCAGCCTACTTCAGCATATTGGTCTCATCAGGAAGACTCCAGTCAAGAGCTGCCCAGTCCTGCTCACCATGTTGTACCAGACAAGCCAGTCAGGTACATGGCACAGTCCAAGACATTGAGTTTCTTGAGTCCCTGCAGACTGCCATACAGCGCCGTCAAAGATCTCATCCCTCCTCCCGTAGTCATGATGGCCACCACTGGGATCTGTGCAACACATGATCAGAAAGGCCTGGCGTCAGACAGCAGCTAACCATGCCTCTCAGCAGAGACCTCCTACTATGCAAAGCCTGACACCACCAAAAGTGCCCAGATGCAGATGTCTTTCCAAATGATTTCTACTGAAACATAAGCTTCCATTTATTTTATAAAGCAGAATAGAATAAAAATAATGATGGTTTTTTGCTTAGGTAACTGACACATCTCCAATGTGTTCAACACAGAAGTCTGTTGAAAAAAAATGAAAGTGCATTAGTTCAAACCAAAAGAGACAGTAAGAGAGGAAAAAAAAATCAGTTGTAAAGGCAGAAATTCAAAAGAAATCTCACAGGTCAAAGAGAGAAAGAAGGATAACAATCATAGGGTAAAGGCTGTGGAAGAAACCATTTCTACGTAAGGAATATCTAGCCTGGTATGCCATGAAGGTGTAGCAGGAGAAGAGTTAAACTCAGGATAGCAACTGCAGAGGACACAGACAGCAGGGTGAGATTAGAGGTATGGGGCAGTATTGGAAGTGTACAATAAGTTTGAAGATGAAGAAAGACCAGAAAAAAATCTAACTGGGAAGAAAAAGAGGTCATATTATGCCGTTATGTGCCCACTCCTAAGTGCTCGTTAGATGTTTTGAACATTTGCCCTACAGACCTCATGGTCCAGCAGATCCTGTTTCAGCTGCAGGACCTTCTTCAGAGCAGGAGCAACATATTTCTGCCTTTTGCATAGAAAGTCTTGCTCCTGCACGCAGAGATCAAACCCTAAACGCACATCAAGGTGGTCTGGGCTGGAGCAGAGATCGGGAGAAAAAGAATATTCCATTTTATTATTGGTAGAGAAGCTCAGAGGTTCCAATACAAGGAGATCAAACAAGACTGACAGACTGCATTTACAGGAGGAACCTTTCCTACACTCCCATGCTGCACGGAAGAATGATAGAAAAAGGGACTGCTAAATTTCTAAGTGGTTATCAAAAGAAAACATACGGAAAGACATTCTTGCAGATAATTTCAGAGACATCTGCTCAGATTCCCTCATACTTCAGCCTGCACTGAGAGCTGTAGGAAAAACTTCTCATATTTGTCTTGAAGTAGCCAGAAATTTTACCTACTTGATGATCAACAGTACCAAGTGATCAGCTACACTCTCACACAATGTTAAAGAAAATGTTAAAGACTGTGCTGAGCATTACATCAACTAACATAATTGGTTTGTTATATTATTTCTTCTATTTCATAGATCTTTTTGATTTTTCATGCCTCAGTACAGATTGTCTACATGCATTGTTAATTTTACACATAGAGTTTTCTTTTAGCTCGTGTGAATTCCACATCACTTGGTCACACAACCTCCTGTCCTACTGTGAGTGCCTCCTCCCCAGTAAAGAGCCAAGGGTGAGACGAGTTCAGCTAAGCACACGTTAGCCTCCAAGAGTGGCCAAGTCTCTTACCAGTCTTCTGCCTTCGCATATAAATCAAATCCTTTATCCTGGAAAGCAAGAATGCAAACAGTGTAAGAGCCCCAGGAGGAATTTTAGCTTGTGCCATCCTAGCAATGCCAGTACAAATTGGGAGCTCTGAATAATCCACCAGTGTATGTGAATTGACTGCAGTGGTTTATTGCCAAGGAAATTGTTCAGTAAGTCCCAATGTTTTCTAGTGAATGTAATGTCTGAAGACAACTGCTGTTTACAGAGGAAAGTAGTGATAATGTGTACTCTACTCATCTCTACCAACATTACCTCTCTTAGGGAGCCGGCCAGCCTGCAGCCACTCTACTATTCTACATAGCAACATTTGGTCCTCCCTTTCTGTGGCCTATACCCCACAAGAACCGTGATCCTTTCATTCTATATGGATTTTTTTAAACCATGAATCTAAAGGTGCTTGGCAAAGCGTGGTCAGCACCAACAAGAGACTGGCACTACCTCAGTTAGGTCAGGTACTCCACTGGTGCGTAAGAAGGGGAAAAGCAGAGCCTCCAAATTTAACATGATGATGTAATGATTTAACATTTAAGATCAGGATGGAGTAACAAGATCCCCTGTATTCCCACACCCATTCAAACAGAGCAAGGCACAACCTGGCTTTATCCCCTAAAGACCCACCACTATATGATTGTGGCATTTTTATCTGCAGACCTTCATCATCAGAAAGTACCCTGGTAATCATCAGGGGGATGGAGGCTTCCACACTCAGGTTTCTCAATCTCTCCCACAAAAGAGCAGGCACTCACCTCTGCTAAGATCATGTTTTTTCCACTTGGAAGGGAATGAAGTTCCACATGTGAAGAGCCTGTATCATACACATGAGAGTGCTGAAAAAATATAAATATATTCAAGTTTATATTGTAAGAAAAGTTACTCTCTTTCCACAATGCAAATTAATGTTACTGTTTATGGTGCATGTTACTTTACATGCCATTTTTATGTTTTATAAAGTCCAGATATAACATACAAAGGAGGGAGGTCGTTTCTTCCCTGGTAGCATAACATCCAGCGTTGGCTGCTTGTATCTGGCATAGTGGAATTTGGCAGGAGAGGAGGAGCTGAAGACACAGTCAGATCCCAGCATAATGTCTTGGGTGCCCTCGTAAGAGCCTTGCACTTTAAAGGAGAATTCTTTCTCTAAGGAAGTGACACAAAAGCAATACAGAGTAGTTTTCTCATCAAAATTGGAAAAAAAGGTCTTTACAGAGTCTATCACAAGGCTGTTCTCATGTTTTGGATTTGTTGGGGGTTTTTTTTCATTATTACGTTAAGCCACTTGCCTTCAGAATACTAAGACATCATGATTTAAAAATAGCTAATGGAGAAATAACCTCACTTGAGAAAGATTTCTTCTTCTTTTTCTTCTTCTTCTCAATCACCTGGACTTCCAAGCAGCAGATTTTGCGAGACTGTAAGAGACATGAACAATACATTACCTCATGGCTGGGAATTTTCCAGTCTGAGATTAGGTTTCCTGGTCTAATCTGCTATTGATAATGATATGAATGCTATACAAGCAGTGCACTTTGTCCCGAGGAAAATATTTTCTCTCAACCATGTCTATGATTTCGGATGCTGGCTGGAACAGGAGGAGTCTCTGAGAAACTGGATGCAGCCAGGGGTAAGGCTGGGGGCACAGCATGGGTGAACAGGGCTTGCAGAAGGGAGAAGGTAGGGGAAAAGTGAAATACAGCACTCTCAGGTTCCCAACAGAGCAGCAGAAGACTCATTTAAACAAAAATAATGCGGAAACAAAGCTAGTAACTGAACAAGTGGCGTGGTCAGAAGGTCCCTGTGTAACAAGCGCAGTTATGAATGCAGGAAATCACGTGTGCCTGGGATGGGACAAACCCCATCACTTTGGCAATTCGGGAGATCGGGAGGAATGATGTTCACTGCTTCACCGATACCTCAGACCTAAACCACTTCCATGAGTTGCCTTTGCAACACCAGAGGTTTGCTAGCATGGGGGATGTCCCTGCTGTTCCAGCCACAGTCTCTCCACAGCTGCCATCCATGAGGATGTGTCGTGAGGCAAAGGATGAAGTAGGAAATCACAGCATTTCAGTATTGGCATTGCTCAATCAAAGGGTATGTTGGCCTGACGACTATGAGTCAAGTGAAACAAGCGTGGCAACAGCACAAGAATGATGACAAAACGTAACACTCACCACTAGTACTCCATTAGTAATGATGGTTTCAGGAGGACCTGAACTAGGAAACAGAAAGAAAAATAAATTTCTAATAACTCAGTATAATTACAGTGTAATCCATGAGCCACACCCTCCTCCTGATTTTCCTCTTGCTTATTTTTAGCTGCCTATTGGATTTGAAAGAAAAGTCACAGGAGACTTGTGGTACAAGTTTCCTCTCCTACTCTACTCTGTCAAGGCACAATTGTCGTCCTACCAGCTCGTCCAGTCCTGGAGCTCAGGAAAAAAAAAAAAAGTACTGTGTAGTGATTTTATGTTGAGCCCCAAGCTGAAGCTGCAGATCGTTTCATGGAATCAATTTTTTAAAAAATTGCAGTTTGTCGGAGGAAGGGACAGAAAGGGCTCTAGATCAGAGATCCAGTGCGTTACTTCATGTTGTGCTTTGAAGGGAGGTGAACCCCCCATTGATCTTAAAGACAGATGCATAACAAAACAGCAGTCCCAGTATTCTGGTTTTGAATACTATTCATTACGTTAGGCAAACAAAAGGTTTTAGGGTGTTCTCTCTGTGTGCCTGAAGTTCACAGGAGGTCATCCTTGCATGCACCAATTCGTCACACAGCTCATAGCACAGATTCCTTGGAAAACGTTTTCATCATCAGCATCATAAAGGAATGACGTACTCTGGACAATTAGACTAGATTATTTCATGCTTCTGAATTGCTGTTTCTTTTTGCTGCAAATTACGTTGCATTTCATGTTTACTCACATATTATCCAATGTAAATCCCACCTCTAGCTCTTCTTGTCTCTGGAAAATCAAGAAAGGAAAATGTTTTTGGCACTAGTCTACTGGCAGTTCTCATAATGCAAGTTCTCACTCTCACAGTATAGGTATGCATGCAGTATTTGTGATTGGCAGAGCATTTAGAAGAGAGGCACCCACCACCTAACATCTGTGTGTCTTGAGCCTGAAGATTCTTTATTGATAGTAAGTTCCTGGGTGGCTGTGACAGTAGTTTTTAACAAAGACAGTAGCTGGCTTGGCTGCTGCTGCTGGGACAGAAGGGACAGACCCAGGCGGAGATGCTGTCTCATACAGAGTCTGCCAGCAAAGAGAAAGAGGGTCTGCTGAGGGGAGCAGCCGAAGCCCTCTGGTGTGAGGAGGGAATGTGGTGGCATGCAAAGCAGCTGTGCGAGGGGACAACCACTGTGTTGGGCAGCATGTTGAGGGTGTTGAGGCAGAGGTAAATCTGACATTAAGACCTGCTCGGGGAGGGGGGAGACAGGGGGTGGTGATGGTGAAGAGTGTAATCTCAAGGAGGAAGAAAGCACAGGAGAGAAGAAAACGCAGCTGGCGGCAGGAGGAATGATGAACAGAGAAGGGAGATCATGCTGTAGGTTGCTTAGTTGCTCAAATTACCTACTGCATTAAAGACACCAAAATGTTATTAATATAGGACAAAAAAAATTGCAAAGGCCTGAAGAGTATGAGCTCTAACTACAGTAGCTGTGCAAAAGCAGCACTCAAAGGCTTGGATATGGCACCTATAACCATCCAGACAGTAACGAGCTGGGTTACAACTAGTCGAATGTGTCTATTTTACCAAGGACTAGTGGAAGTCCACACACTGCTCCTCTGGTATTTTGCAGAGAAAGAAATGGTCAAATAGGGCATTTAAAGATAGTGAACTACAGAGTGGAGTTTTGGTGTGTGTAGATAAGGTAATTAATCAACTGAATGGTGGATGAAAGATGCACAAGAGTCTGGGAGGGAACTGGAAAAGGAGAGGGATGGACAGAACATACTGGGAGCTGGGATGTATGACTTTCAGAGCCTCCCTGGACGTTCAAAATAGGAGTATTTCTTGTTGCCAAGCTGAGTGGCATGACTTAGGAACCTTATTTAAACACCCATGCTAGAGCCCATAATTAGCAACTGGTCTGGTTCAATACTTGGTTCTGATCACAGAGTCATTACTGCCTAATTACTAGGTTAAGTAACAAGTTATGACAAAAAGCATCATGTACTGGAGTGGACACACTCCTCGATCCTCAGTGGGGACAGGCTCAGCCAAGTGACAATTTTGTAAAGACACCTGAGGTTTGTGAGCCTTTACAGCCAACACCAAACCCTTCAGTGTGTCCACAGATCCAGGTGTGAAGAGGTTTTCCCACATCAGAGTGGAAAACAACTCCCTTCTATGTGGCTGGGCAGTCCATACACAAGGAGGAAAAAAAGGAAAGATTTTGCAAAGAACGTTTTAGATAGAAAAGCAGACAGACATGCTGTTACCAATCTTTTCCATTTCTTGTTTCAGACCTCACCTGTGAGTTGCACTTGAAGTGCATGAAGACTTGCTCTCCCAGGGAAAGTCTGGCTATATCGAAGTACACTGTGAAGAGGTGGTCATCTTGAGTAACCACATCTTTATCGTAGAGCGCCAGCTCCAGCACGTTCTGTGAACGGAAGGGAAGGACTTTAGAAATGTGTCAGGTTTCATACAAAGCAGGGGATCATCAGAACAGCTGTTTTAGTCGGCTGTTGTGAGTAGTGGGAAGACATAAAGAAAAAGAGAAGGAGGGGAGGGAAGTGGAGGGGGAATCAACTCCATGTAGGTATCTGCCTCCAAAGAGGAATGAGAGGAAATCACAGACATCTCAAAGGTCATATTCTACCTGTGGCTGAGAGAGAGATTTGTCTTTCATGGCATGGAAAAGCATCATAAAGATAGGTGTTATTCTCACATTTTTCTGCATCTTCCCTTGCCTCTTGAGAAAATTACTTATGTCCCCCTTGCAAAAAGATAAAACCTGGCAGTTGCTCCCTAGGTCATGGTTAACAGAGAAGTCACAGCTCAGTACCTTGACCTGACTCTGAATCCTGAAGTAGAAGGTTTCATTCCAGACTGGATCTTTGCAATTCTTGATGGTTTTAGTCTGAAATTTGTCGGTTGAAGCAGTTGGCAGCCACAGGCTCACATAGCAATCAGTCTGGCTTACTGTATGTTAAAAACAACAAGCACATCTAAAATCATGATTTGCTCTAAAAGAAAGAATGAACTGAACAACATGAAGCTTTGCCTTCAAAGAGAGACACTATGATACATGATGACATATTTGTCCAACATAAACATTACAGTTTAGTTAATAGGAATGGAGAAAAAAAGAAGAGGAACACGATTCTTCTCTGAATAAATGTGATTAGACATATAATAAATACATTAAAAACAAAAGGGTTTCTCCTCCTCCTGTGTCATCAAACAATTGGTTTAGCCCAGGATAAAATAATTCAGGACAACCATAGCACCTCATATCTGCAAGGATTAAGGAAACAAGTGATAGCTTCTATTTTACCCAAACAGAACATTGAAAAAAACAAACCCAAAACATAGGGGAAAAAAATTGCTTTTTGATTTCTGCATAAGTAAAACCATAATCTTCTGTCATGTTTCTGTTGCAGGCCATCAGAAGTGAACCTACAAAATGTAACAACACCTAACGGGGTTTTATCTGTGAAAGCTGCTACACAGGGAATCAGGGTATGGTAATTTGGATTACTTAGCCTTGAAAAAAACCTTGAGTACAAGCTAAATTTGAGATAAGGCTACTTATCAGTATTTGCTCTATTATTTGCTCTGTTATCTGACCAGTTTGTGTCTTTCATTACATAAATATACTCCAGAGGAAAGCGCAGGAGATATTTCCAGATTTCTTGTTTTCAGCAGGCTGCAGAGCTTTCCATGCTCCCTTTGGGGATGCAGGGAAATATGTGCAACAGGTACAGCTGTGCCCTTATAGAGTTACTTCTGCACAGAACAGGGGTGATGCAAAGAAAAGCAACACACTATGCTCATTGCTGGAACCAGCAGGCCACTGAGAGGGTTTTCTCCATCCATGGAAGAAATCTAGAAAGCACTTTTTCTTGGAGAAGAACTAGCTAGTAACCCCACGAAGGTTAAAGGGACTGTACAGAGCAGTACAGATACTTACAGAGATCTGCCTGGTGGATATTTCTTGCTCTTATGACTCTTATAGTCAGTAAGTAACACAGCGATGATTCTATCTGCAGAGAAAAAAAAACAAAACCAAACACAAAAGACAGGAATGAATGCTAAAGGTAGATAGCATATTTAAAAGATAGAAGTGATCAAGAGAGAGAAATACCCAAATCATGAACAACTTAGTTGAATTTTTCTATGTGACTATGAAATGGCCACTAATATCTAAATCAAGTACTAGACTGAAAGACACCTCTGCTTTTATAGCATGATAAGTGGACTTATATTATTGTAGAGAATTTATTTGCCTTCTAACTAAAATCAAGCCGCACAAAGTGGTAGAACTCAGTCTCAGCCTGGGAGAAGATTTACTTGTATGTACTAGTTCCAAGGTAGAAAGTAAAAAGCTGCCTTAGGCTTTTTGCAAGTGATAAAATTATCATCATGGGAATCACCTCCCATCCAGTCATTACACATGTTCAGACTCCTGTGCTACAGGGTATGATTTTCTCATATTCCTGTTCTTTTAAATGTACAGTACTCCCCAGAGCTAAATGCTCACCTCTAATCCCCACGCTGCTTTTACTGTCAGAGGAAGAGACTGCTGCTTTGCACTTCCACCATGCTCGTCACTATGCATGTGAGGAGACACAACTGCCCTAGTTGTCTTGTGAGGGGTTTTTTTTGCACTGTTTCACGTAAGAAGTGCAAACATGTTTTTTTTACACCTGATAAGAAACTCTTACTTGTTCCCTTTGGCTTCCCTCTTTCATATTAGCCTGCATTAAGGCCTTGTGCTTGACTTCTTAGACTGTCATATTTATGTTCTGGTCTCATGCTGGAGCCCAAACGTGAGTCCATATCCCTTCTCCTTTTCCATAAAATAAACAAATAAATAATTAAATACCATTAATCTCCATTTCTACCTAACCTTTTATTTCTACAGTCACAGAAAAGCGAAAAAGACACAGTGTGTTGGAATATAAATCTGCAAGAAAATTTTGCTCCAAAATTTCTAAGATTCCAAACTACAGGGCCATGGACAGGTAGTGACACCACCTGCTCACTTCACCTATACTATAAAATGACTACAAAAAGACCACTGCCAGCCCCAATGTGGCATTAACACAACAATGACCTCATTAGTCCCACTGAGAAGGATATGTGACAGATACTGTAGGAAAGGAGAGAAGGACTTTTGGTCTGTGGGTCTGTCTGAGCAAAACAATTTGGTATGTACTATGTTAATAATGTGACATGCTTATCATCCATAAAAAGCGAAGTGCATCAGTATTCATAGGTTTGATGGAATATATGTCCATGTGATGTCTCTCAAACGTTTAACTTGAGTATATTAGTGCATACAGCCAGGGCTAATGAATATATGTTGCTGAAATTGGGGTCAGTTAGCAAGTAGGCTAATGAAGAAACAGGTGAAATTGGCCTCCAGGTAACCAAAGCACCCCATCCTAGGAAAAGGCACAACATTCGTGCTGTTCAGCTCCACAGCGAGTGACTGGGTGTGCAAATCAAGGATGTCAAACCTCTGCTAAGAGCCCAAAGAGTAGCTGTGGGTAAGTTACAAAGGCACTTGTATCCATGTCTAAAACCTGACTCCTAAGGCACAGAAATGAGACAGGTACTCGTGGAAATTGTACAGTAATTACAGAGCCAGTAACTGGTGCTGCCATTGGCTGACTTTGGAGAAGGCACTTTCCTGGAAGGGCTCAACTCCGTTTCAGATATCGGGTTCCCTTGAGTCACCTTCAGTTTGTGGTGATCCCAAAGGGCCAGGGAGGGAGTGTGGCTTGAACAAAGCACACAGGCATGGGGACGTGCCCTGTCACAACCAGGGAGCTCTGGCTTGGACATCACAGATGTATAAATAACACATGGCCAAAATTCCGTCAGCTGTGTGAGTTTTGCTTAAAAAATTTGAGAGATTTGGTTTGTTCTTCTGAACCTGCCGTGATTCCTGCAGCGTGAAGAGTTGCATTTTAGGGCATATTTTCTCTTTTTTGTGTTTTCCGTTCAACTAATCAACAGAAATGGTTGGCTATTCCTTACATTGTAAGCACAACACTTGCTGCTCAGCAACTTAACTTAGTTGGAAACAGAAAAAGGGAGAGTTCCTAATTATTGCTATATGGCCTCAGACTAGAGACAACAAGATCAAAAATCTTTTCCAGTACATCTGGTCCTCTTATTTCCTAGAGTAAAGTTTTCATATAACATGCCAGAAGTCTCCTGGAAAACTATTAACTTTTTGTAGAGGCCAGAAGGATTAATCCAGAAAAGTGTTGAAAATCCACTTCACGATTGTGCCATACTCTTTCAGGGAGTAAGTGGCAAAATTTCATAGCTATTACTACTACACTGGCAGTAAATTTGCCTTTGTTCTTTAGCAAGACATATTTAGCAGAAAGCCCACTCAAAACCTTCCTTTTAAAGATACTAGTCTTGTCAAAACAGAGTTCATTTCCCATGTGCCAAGGACAGAAAGCAGCTCTAGGACTTGAACATGAAGCAAGACTGCGTAAGTGAAGAGATCAAACCGATAAGCGGCACGGTGTCCCATGGAGGGAGCTGGATGGGTTATGGTAACTAATTAGACTGTTTGGCAGGTGCTGAACCCTATCTGTTCTCACCCAGGCCCCACCCAGCAGGAAAGTCTCTTTTATAGTTCTCTTTTGAAATTCCTCTATGCAGTACCTTTGTAACAGGAATCTGCTGTTCTCCATCAGGATTCAGCTGCGTAATTCCTTCTTCTAGCCGAGCGGTTTGAGTGATCAGCTCCTGCAACAAGAAGGGCCAACATTACCCCTGGGAAATCCATCCTGACTCTTAAAAGCAATCCTCATCAGGAACCGAGAACTGCAGAGCAGCAGTGAAGGGGAGCCCATGGTCAGCATGGCCATGGAGCCTTGGCAGGTACAGGTATTTCCTGCTGTGCCCGGTACCACTGCCCGCGCTGTGCGTGCCCCAGCAAGCCTGAGCAGGGGCGTAGCAGCCAGGTAAGGTCCACCCTTTGCATGACACACGGGGAGGGAAGGCAGCTCCTGGCCCCAGCTGTTAAAGGAACAGCAAACCTGTCTCCCATAAACACATCCTGTTGTTAATGTTTCACCTTGAAGCACATCTCTGTACTATTTAATACTTATTCTAAGGTTGCATATGTCACATTTCAAAAGCAAGAGAACCCCCAAACATACAAAATGCTCCTTTTGTAAATAAACTATTACTTCCCAAGTAGTTTTCCCTTCCTTCTTATGACTTACTTCAATTTTTTAAATTCTGATAATGAGTTCTTGAAGCACTGACTTTCTTCCTCCTGTGCATTTATAGTCAATGGTAGGTCAGAAAAGTGGTACCATCTTTGCACTAAGTGCTGCATCTCAGGCACCTTGTTTTGCTCTGTACCTTTCTTACCTGAGACAAGACACCATCTTGCTCCATTGTGGTCGCTGTCACGTACACATCCAGTGTTATCTGTGGCAGTGCAATTTCACATCTCCCAGCTTCCACAGGCACCAAGAGTTTAAGTGTCTCATATGCAAGTGAGCAGCTATTTTATAAACTGACTCAGAGCCACACCTCTGCCTGATTTCTTAAACCCAGTTATACCCCTCCCATTTTCTTATGCTAGGAAACTGTGGTCAAATAAGGAGGAAAAAATACCTTTGCCTGCACAATAGCTGGAAGTATGCTGTTGGAGTCACTTTGCCCAATACTGACCGATGGCAGGTTTATAACTAGTGGAACGAGAAGGATGCCCTTTTATCTGAGTGCTGAACTTCCCACTCAGCAAGACCTCAAAGCCTACAGAAATACATACTCTGCAATACGATGCAGCAACAGTACGTTAATTGGATGTAGGCTGCCTGTGACAGCAAGCGGTTAGGATAAAACAGCTAAAGAAAAAAAATAAATAGGTACAACACCATTGCTCTCACACTGGTTCTTGCAAAAAACAGTTTAAGGGTTTCTGTACCTCATGTCTGAGCAAACCCAGGTCTAGGTGTGCAGAGCAGACACACTCATGTGGTGGTTCATATCTACTCAGTTTTGGTCCATCATGGCTAAGTTTCTTCTGAAATCATTGTATTCTTTTCCCCTTCTTTCCTATGGCTTATTATGATTTTTGTTTGGCTGAAGAGTCCTGAAGCAATGACTTTTCTTAGCTCAGCTCCAACCCCTGTGAATACTTCTGCACCACTCTCCAGCTCAGACTGACTCTGGCTTGTAATCTAGCTGCATTTAGGCACCCGTGTCTGACCCGATGAACCCTGCCAGCCAGAGGCAAAACTCAGCGCCTACCACACACCACCCTCTGCACTGTCCTCAGGACACCAGCAGAGCCGCTGCCACGGCAGGACACTTGCACTTGCCCTTGTGAGCACCTGCCTGACCCCCATGCCATCAAAACCTGCATGGCTCCCAACTGGCTGCAACAGGATTAAAAAGGGCCATCAAAGACTGCTGTATCTTCAGCAGGTCAAAACAGATCTAAACCGCTGGGGGAAGGGAATTCTTTGATTTCCCTGCTCTCGCCAGACATTGCCTCTAAGTTACGTATTACCTGAGCATTCTTGAGCTTACTGGTTAAATATTGTTACCATCCAGCACAGCTCCCCTCTGCATATTCCCATGCAAAATAACGTCAACAGTCATCACGGTCAACTCGGTAGAATAAATTTTTGCTATAGGCTATATTATTTCACAACCCTGGGAAGGATTGTGTCTACATACATGGCATGTTTCCCCCATGTGCCAGCTGCAATTATGTAGCTTGATGAAATGCATTTTTCGTTAGGTTACAGAAAACTCTCAGCAGCATCGGCATCTTTCAGTCGTAGTTAAAGGCAATGCTTTATTACAACATCTCCTTGGAGCGCTAAGCTATAAACCAGACTGTTCATCTGGACTGGGGCTCTGAGACTGTTGCTCCTACAGTGCCAGTGGCCAAAAAGCTCTCGTTTTCATGAATAATATTTGCAATCCACATCAGAGACAGCCCCTGCAGGAAGGAGAGACCATGGCTTGCTTTGTATCCCTGCAATCCATCTCTGAGAAATTCTTTCATGCACAATGCTGACAGCAAATATTTGGTATGCTCTTACACTCTTTGCAGAGATAACAACAGTTTTATTTTCCCAGAACAAGAAGTGTACTGTGAACCTGGAGTATACTACTGAAATGCCCAAATACATGGAGCAAGGCAGATAGTTTTCATTTTGCAAACAAGCCTTTATTGTCTGGTATTGTATACATGAAATATTTGCATGGAAATAGCATTTCTTCGGAGAGGAGGTGGCATGAATTTATGGCCAGTATCTTTATTATTTAACACCAGGGATTACAGGTTTAAATTTCAGGTTTAAATGGAGGCAATTCCCAGGGTTATATGCAGAGCACATAGAACTGTATTTCTGATTGTGACTGGTGAAACTACCATAGAACAACCACAGTGAAAAAAATAAAAAAAAAAGCAGAAGCACATATTCGTTCAAAACATGAAGAGTTTTAAATTGTAGTATTTATGCTTTCATCTCTAAGCTTGCAACATTAGGCTACGGTTGCACAAAAAATTTTGGCTTGGTTTGACATCATAAAAGACAGAAGTGTTGGCAAAAGTCATTGTGAATCAATTTGTAAAGATAATTTTTCATTGTTTCTTGCCAAAATGAAAATCCTCAGAGTGTCATTTTGCATTAAGCCAAATATGTTATTTGACTGTAAATGGAACCTGTTATTTTCAGGCTGGGTTCCCTGGGCTGACGAGGTAGGTGGTCTATTGAAAAGAGGCTATGTTTCAAAACAGAGGCATTTTGTAAAATATTAACATGAAATGTTTCAACTTACTCAGGCATTTTCCCTGGTTTATTTTAGCCCCAGATTATGACATCTAGTTGATACATTTTTTTCACTGAATAGACTCTTTGTTCAAAATCTTCCTGGTTGTCATTAAGACCCAGAACTTATTAATAAAAAGGTGTGTTTTCAATTTGACTTGCTGCTGAAATGCAGATGGTGTTAGGGATTTTTAATTTTTACAGCTCACCCTCAACACTTTCAACAGTTCAGAAAAGACACTTTCCATAGAAGGGAAAATGAAGAAAGTTTAAAAATGCAAGCTCACAACAAATATTACTGGTGGATTTGTGCTAGATCTCATGGAGAGTCTGTTCAGGTTGCTTTAAGATGGTCTTTGTTGTTGCAGACTAGTAACTCACTCCTGCTTATCCGCACAGTTTGGACAGGCAGAACCAAACAAATAAGCGTTTTTGTTGGAGAGCGTATGTCCTAAACTGTTTAAACAAATTGCATTGAGTAAAACAACAAAGTTTCCATTTTCTAGTTGAAGTAAAATATTTTCATTACAAGAAATTTTTCTTTTTAATTTAAGAAAGGAAGTTTAATATGATAAGCAATTCAACTGAGAAAAAAATTCCAGGGTGTTTTACTTTGAAAACGTCAAAATTAGATGTTGACTTTTTTATATACTGTCTCAACACAAAGCAATCCAAACTGACCTAAATTCACAGGAAATTTTGTAATGCCCAAATGACATGTTTCACTGGGAAAATAAAGATTACATGAAAAAATCTCATGCCACTTTCTCCTAAGTTGCTCTGTCCCATCTACGTACGATTCATTCACAGCCCAAGAGAGCCCAGGAGGTGGATGGGATACACAGGGCTGGCTGTGTGCACACACTTGTCCCTATTACATTTCCAACCTCTTCGGCTGCTCTTCAGGACACTTGCAAAGTTGACCCAGGGATCCAATGCCAGCTGCCAGTCATGTTTCAGGTTTTCTTCTTTTTCCACTGCTGGATGCACCCTGTGTTCCATGAAGAAGAATTGTGGGGAGCAGAAATTTATACCCCCTTCTTCCGGCCTGGAGACGTGTTAGCTGGGTTGTATTACTGTAGGACTGTGGTAGTAAAAAACTATTTTCCTGTATGTCACACATTTTAATAAGTTAGGCTTAAAATAATACTATTTCTAAAATCTAGCAAGGATTTTAGGCAAAGAGTGTTCTACAGACAACCTTAATTTAGGGAACAAAGCATATGTAAAAGTTTCCCAGGCAATGTCTTTGCCTATAGAGACCACTTCTTGGGAATGGAAAAAAACCCAACAAACCACTGAGCCACCTGGGGTAGTTTCTTTCTGTAGTGCAGAATGGCCAGTGTTCAAAAAGCTATGTCCCTTCCGTCTCCTCAGGCATGAAAAACTCCTCTGAGAAGACAGGGGCAGTTGGACGGGTGATTAGCACAAGTTTTGCCTTCTCCTTTGCATCGCGATCTGCAAGGCCTGCATAATCATCTGTGAGTTGTTCAGGATGTTGTATTCACTGAGGTTCAGCAGCCGGCGATAATTCTCATCAGTATACCTGACCGAGAACATGCAGTAGGGGGAAAAGCGACTTGTCAAATCAAGTTGTCCTCCCTCCATTTCTGAGCAGCAGCGCTTGACGCCTGGAGAGAAAGAGAAGGTGCTGCTGTAGAATGGTGCTTATCTCAGTAAGTGACAAGCTGTCCGCAGCAGCCCGAAGAGGGGGGCTTTTCTCCAGAGGAAAATTCATAAGGTTTAAATGCACGAATAATGCAGGTCATGTGTCCCCACCCCTAGTCAAGAGAACATTGTGTGATGAGGGCAGAAAGGAGAAGTGAGGGACTGCATTGTAATGGTCATCTACAGCTTGCTCATAAACGTCTGTCTCATTAAAGCGATGGATGAGTCATGGATAGCCTGAAAGGCCACTCCAGCAGTCACTGCTGGTGCACTGCAGGTCTTACCCTGGGCAGCTGGGATGTCTGTGAACCCTGGCTAAGGGAGGGGAGCTGCTAGTAACAGAACAGAATTTAAGTGAGAAAGGAGTAATAGAAACATATGGAAACTTAAAGTTCCTGCAATCCCAAATGCAGTCAAGGGACCTGCCACCCGGATCCACCTGTGCCTTTCCATTTCTCGTATCTCCCAAATTCCACAAAAGCAAAATTTTAGACTTTACCTCCCTGCTACCAAAGAGAAATCAAATGCATCCTAGTAACTGGCAGGAAAGGAGAGGAATACAAAGCAGGTGGCCTGGCAGAAAAAGAATGACAAGCCCTGTGCACAGCACAGTGGGCAAAATGACCTCTCGGTTGATGCTGTACGAAATATTGACATTGCAGGAGTTCAGCCTGACAGCCAGGTATCTTGCTCTCTCACCATTCATACATGGCACTATGCCTCCTCAAGTGTAGAATGAACTCCTTAGACAACAGACAATATATGTAGTGGAAAATAATCTGTGTGAGGCATAGTTTTCCCAGGAAAAAACCCCCAACTTTTACCCTTAGCTAGCAACACTTTACAAATGGGAGAGAGAAGAAGGTAAACACCATCCAGAAGACAAAGGCTGTGTCTATCCTCTAAGGGCCACAAAGATGAAGTAAATGAACAGACTAGCTTTGGCAGGGATGGGGAAAACAGGTTTAGTTAGCTGAAGGGCTCCCCCATGAACCCAGCCAGCAAAGAGAGCCAGCAGCAGAGAAAAAGCCTCCAGATGAGTCAGGGCAGCAGGTAGTGATGTATTTCAATTAATGTTTTGCCACTACTTGTAACTTACCAGGTGCTTTGTACTCTCGGAAGGTATCATTCACAAGGGGAAGAAAAATCACGATCGGACATCCTGGCAAATCTGAATCTTGGAAGAGGTAGCACTCCTTCAGATTTTTCTTATCTTCATCAGTCAAAGAAATTTTGGGGAATGGGATTTTCTGCTCTGAGTAGTATTTGTACGCCTTATCTAGAGTCTGGAATATCACAGAAATGGTCAGCATTGGAATTCAACTTGGTTGTCTTTATAATCCCAAACTGCTATCTAGTATTAAGGTTTACTGACTCAGGTCCGTAGGGTGGGTTCCTTCTTATAAAGGTTACTCTTCATATAATTACCAGACATAGTAACCGGAAGGCTAATCACAAGCTGTAAACACAATTTGAGAGTTAGAGAATTCATCCAGGACACCGCTTTTTTAAAAATGGAAGCATTTTGCAGAAGTTTAGCATATAGCATGCAGTTTTAGTACATGAAAGAGCCTGTGTTTAACATATTGTATAGAATTCATTAGAAAAGAAAACTACAGCTAGGAAATGTTTATTTCCAGAGGAGGGCCACAAAGATGATCAGAGGGCTGGAGCACCTCTTCTGTGAAGACAGGCTGAGAGAGTTGGCGTCATTGAGCATAGAGAAGAGAAGGCTCCAGCGAGACCTTATAGCAGCCTTCTGGTACCTGAAGGGGCCTACAGGAAAGCTGGAGGGGGACTGTTTACCAGGACAGGGAGTGATAGGGCAACGGGCAATGGCCTTAAGCTGAAAGAGGGTAGATTTAGATTAGATATTAGAAAGAAATTCTTCTTTATGAGGGTGGTGAAGTACTGAAACATGTTGCGCAGAGAAGTGGTAGATGTCCCATCCCTGGAAGCATTCAAGGCCAGGTTGGATGATGGGTTGGAACTAGATAATCTTTAAGGACCCTTCCAACCCAGGCTATTCTATGATTCTATGCTTATTAAGTGCTTGGAAGCCAGGAGATAAGAAAGTTAAGTTTGAATGTGCAATTTTTTCTTTGCCTGTGCAAGCTTTATGGCACAGTGTTAGTTGAGATTGACCACTTTACTGAGAAAGTTTGAAGTACAAAGGTATGCTGCACCTTTTCCCTGAAATGTTTAACACAGTAACATGTCCTGTAATGTACTGTGCTATTTGCTCTGTACCATCTAATAATGGACACTATCAAATAGGAAACAGTTTCTATTAAAGTGCTTAAAATTACAGCTCCCTTCCTTCATAAAATTAATCTAGACAATGTATGAGACTGAAAGGAAACTTCATTACACATACGTCTCATGCATCATATGGCTTATTAATATTAGCACAGCTGTTCTCATTCACAAAAAATAATTCTACTTAAGTGGGCCAAGCTGCTTAACAGCGAGTTTCTAACTAACTCAGTTTCTGAGATATAAAGACCCAAACTTCATTTCTGCAAGGCCTTATAGACAGCAAATTGACATTATTTCCATGAAACTGGAGTTTCTGCAGGAAGATGCTTGTAACTGAATTTTCCCAGTAGCATCTTATTTGTCAGCCCAGAAATGGTCTCCTCAATATCCACTTAACCCCTTTTATGTTCTAACTTAAGTCAGGAGAAATCGCTTCCTCATCCCTATGCATATTCTTGTGCAGGGTCTGGAAACCTGCTTGATTCATCATAAAGCAGAAAATGCTCTTCCCATCATTCTGGAAGAGACCATGCTCACGTCCTCTTGAATAATTTATCATGTTCATAAACCAGCAAGAGAGATTCCAGGAGTGACAGGAAGAAATAGAAACAATATTAAAGACTACAATGAAAAATCTAGGAGAATGCAGTAGTTAAAAGGGGAACGGCTGAAATAACTAGCAGTTCTAGGCCCTACAGGCTAGACATTTACAAGCAAAACAAGAGACAAGACCTGATAACAAGATCCTCCTCACCGATGTGTGTGATCCAGTAGTATAACTTAAATATATGATGACATCCACTTTCCTCTGTGGCCTTAAAAGTGGTGGACTGCTGGTATTGATGAAAAATCCAGCGTCTATCATGCCCAGGTGATCGGGATTTTCCATCAGCTGGTTGGGACATGAGTCTAACACAGTGTCTAAAAGGAAAATATTTCTTGGAATAAGAAATTGTTTGTAGGTATTTTGAATGGAAAAAGAAATGCAAGGTGGAACTAACCATCCCCAGAAGCCTGGTTTAATTTAATTGCCACACTACTGGACTGTCTAATAGGCGTGGGAGGGACTGCAAAATGCCACCTAAGTTCCTGGTCAGAAAAATCATCTATGTTGAGATCCAGGCAATATATTCCAGTAACTATATTCCAGTAACTTGTCATACTTTTTAGTGTCAGTAGGTTACTTCTAATGCTTAATCTAAATCTGCCTTGCTTCATTTCAGGCATTGTTTCATCTTTGATCTGTCACTGATTTGGAGAACAAAATATTCTCATCCCTTTTTACATTTGTATTCATGCCTCCCCCTCAGTCGCCTCTTCTTTGGACTGCAAAGCCCAATTCCTTTCCAGTTTTCTCTCACAGGCCTTATTTTCTGAGTTATTCTGGTTGTATCTGAAGTTAGAGGCACAGCCTTGCCAAATTAAGCTTTCTCCTATGTTTACTCTGCTCTTTACTACTTTAAATTCAGTTCTGTCAGCTGTAAGCCTATCCTTAAAGTCTTGACCACAGAGCTGAAGCATATAAACACATGTATTTAAAAAGTCTTCTTAAGTCTTAGTCTCTTCTCTCCATTCAGAAAAGAAATGTTCTTTCAGTAGATTTCTTTTTCCCTACCAAGCCTGACAGGGTTCTTTCCTAAATTCCCCATGTCCTGGTTTCAGCTGAGAGTGAGTTACTTTTCTTCACAGCAGCCAGTATGGGGCTGTGGTTTGGGTTTGTGCTGGAAGCTGCGCTGATAGTAGAGAGATGCTTTTGCTGTTGCTGAGCGACGCTCACACAGAGCCAAGGCCTTTGCTGCTTCTTGCACCGCCCCGCCAGCGGGATGGCGGAGGGTGCGCGGGGAGTTGGGAGGGGACAGACAGGGCAGCTGACCCCAACTGACTAAAAGGACATTCCATACCATATGGCATCATGCTCGGTTTATAAGGGGCTTTGGGAGGAAGAAGAAGGGGAGGCAGCGGCGTTCGGAGTGATGGCGTTTGTCTTCCCAAGTAACCATTACGCGTGACGGGGCCCTGCTGTCCTGGGGATGGCTGAACCCCTGCCTGCCATGGGGAGCGGTGAATTAATTCCTTGGTTTGCTTTGCTTGTGCACGCGGCTTTTGCTTCACTTATTAAACTCTTGCATCTGAACCCACGAGTTTTCTCACTTTCACTCTTCTGATTCTCTCCCCCTTTCCGATGAGGGGGACGGAGCTAGCGTTTACATGGTGCCCAGCTGCTGGCTGGGGTAAAACCATGACATCCCACCTCTAAATGACCTGAAAATGATGCCTGTTAAATATTAGCACCCATTACCTTTCCATTGACAGAAGTGCTCATTCTCCAGGTAGTTGCTATGCAGCTGGTAACCCTTCAGGAAATTGTGGTGCTGGGCGACAGAGAAGCGGTCAGTCAGTGCTCCCCGAAGGGCACTGGACAGGGGGCCAGGAGGAGTGTACATGCGAGTCCTCAGCTCGTGGGGTCTTGTAGGCAGCACCGGGTCTTCATCTAGAGGAGAGGAGAAAAACTGGTGAACTGTTTGTTAATTGATGTTCATTTCTGGTTGTCCTGGTGTGTAGGAGATCTCAGGGTTGTTCTGGGATGATTCACTTAAGACAGAAAATCTATTCTGAAGGAGAGAAATGTCTGCTGGACAAAGTTCTGCTGATGATCTTAAGCTTTGTCCTGAAGAGAATTAATCAGAAGCACTCTTTAGTCCTGGCAAAGGGACACCTTAAGGAAACTAAGCAATTCAGAGAATGTCCTGTCAGAAAGTAAATTACATATCCTCACAGGAAGGTATCATGAAACAAAGGGAAGTACAGAGAAAATGGGGCTGAAGCGCATGCTCCCACTCAGTCAGGTGGGCAGCAACAGGGCACTACAGGGTCTATTGCAACAGTGACCATTTCTACCTGATAATCACCCACGGCTACATGAACACGTGTTTAATCAGCAGCATGAGAGCATCCCAGGAAAACCTAGGGCGTACATACATATTTAGAAACTACAGGCAGCTTTCAAGGTGACTACATGGCAGCATATGTGGGTGAAAAGTGGAAACAGCACAAGGTGTGGTTTCTTGAAATCACAACCTGCTTTGCCAGACCAAGTGACTGATGGTGCACCAGGAGAGTCTTGGTGGTTTCCGTGATTGCAGAGATGTATTTCTTTATTTTCGGGATCTCTGTAATTATAGTCACTATCATATTAAATGATTTAGCAACAAACCCGTGGTTTCTGTATTGCTTCAGAAAATACCCTCTGGGCCTCATTTATCTTTGTTCCAGGATGCATCCAATGCAGTAATTACTGTACTGAGTAATAAAATAAAACCCCAAGAAATATTGATTAGCTGACTGATACTCAGGTTTATTTTCTGCACAGGCAGTAAAAATAACTTTATTCTCTGCCGCTGGCTCTTGGTTCTGTATGGCTGAGAATGGGCAATGACAAAACACTTCCTGAGAAATATGTGACCCCTCTAAAGCCTACTCTTAAGGACAGAGCCTTTTAATCAGTAGGGGTTTAGTAAGTCTAGTGATTACAGCAACATTTCCCTGATTACCCTCTTCCTCTTAGTCTTTACAGTGGGAGGGGAAGTTGCTATCTCTTAGAGGATCCTATGATGGTGGCTTCAATGTAGTTGACCGGATGATGCAAAAAGGCATCCAGAAGACTAAGTAACCAGAAATGAAAGGCTTAATTTCTCACCAACTTCTTCTATTCTGTCTTGTGTCCATCTCTTCCAGAAGTCCTCTGAACTGTGGGACAGTCCCCATATTTGTAATAGGTTCACAGAAAATATACTGCTCCACATACCTGTAAAGGAAATCAGTGAACACGAGGACACGTTCTAACAAGAAGCTGCCTTTTCCCTTCTATTTTGACCTCCTGGATTAATTTTTGAATGGGCTTAATTCAAATATTTCTAAACTTTTGGGCTGTTCAATTCCTCTCAACTTTCTGTGACATTGGTTCAGGTCATGCTGCCTAACCTACAGCATGGCTCTGCTGTGTGGTAAAGAGAGACAAGGATGTAAGAGAAGTAGAGGAGAAAAAACCCACTTGCTTGAGACGTGAAATAGGGGCTCAGGTACCATACATCACAAACATCTTTTCCATCCCTGTCTTCCTTCTCTTTTTCTGCACATGCTCTAATCAGCTTTCACGCACCCTGAATTGTTTCACAGCGGGATGAACTGGCTCTTCAGCCATTTGGCTTGTAAGAGAAGATCTCACACCACAGCACAGATGCAGTGGGATCCTGCTCTACCGTGCACTCCTTTCTGCATCCAGGATTGCCCCTCTCTGCCTCCTCACAGAGGCACTGGTGGCTTTGTTGACAAAACACAATGCCACCATTTCATCTCCCATTGTAAATTTAAATACGTCTTCTAATTAGTCTACTACAATCAAACTTCTTAATTTTCAGTGGGGCAGAGAAACCAGTATGGCATACACAGTATGTAGAAAATTAATTTCCCAGTAGTGAATCAGATAAAAAGGCCTAGCCCAAGAGGTAGTATTTTGAAGATACTCCTTGAGATTATGGAGTATTTAATATCACAGCATGTTTACTGACACCAAGGAGCTTCTAAGCAGCACAGGTATAAGACGAGAGACCTGAAACCAAACTCACACTACTCTGTGTCTACCTGCCAGGGATTCTGACTCCTTGGTAAAGTGATATTATTACTTTTACATACAACCCTTCAGTACAAGTCAGGGACTGACCAGAGAGATTCAGAGACCCTTTGCTTCTGGTCTTGTTTTTCATGCTGGGCAGCTTGCATCTTTAGTAGATGGGATTCTCTACACTTAGTTGAAGTTAAACCTTGCAGTGGAAGCACAGCTGCTGATTTCCTGCTGTCTCAAAATTTTTGTTGTTTTGGAGTGCATTCTCAGAGGATTCAGAAGAATAACCAAAGAAGTGGAAACTATTCCTTACAATGAAAGAATGAAGGAGCTTTATCTATTTCATCTATAAGACACAATGTTAAAAAGTTTGTGCATACCAAGACAGCAACAAGAAACTGAAAAACATGTGGGACTTTTTACTGCATTCTTCCAGACAAACTACCACACCCCCCCATCTCTCAGCAGGCAACATCAAACCAGTGTTCAGTATGTTAGTCCAGAAATGTCTACCCTCTGGTTAACAGCGTTACACCCCTCTGAAGTGCCTCTGTGCCAGGACAATGCAATACGTCACCTTGAAGGTAGCAGATCCGGGATTCGGGGAGCTTTTTTAACAAGCGTCCCATGAAGAACTCGCTTCCAAAATGCTCTGTGCGAATAAAGACGCCGTACTTCATCAGTCCCACCTCGTAGGGGGTGAATTCCACCCACTCTGCAATACAGCCACAACAGGACACTTAGAGGGCTCTCAGCTGGGTGTGGAGAGAGGGGCGGCAAGGGCGTACATTGGTCGGACTGGTGTTTGCTGTGCTGGCTTTGCAAAGTCTCGTTTATAAATGACTACCTGTGGGGCCCGGAGGCTGAGCTCGGGCACTGTGGCAATGGGGCGGCAGGAGCAGTTATGCTGCTCCGCGGTGGCGCTGCCGGTGGCACACGGCACATGCAGGGAGCACAGCAAGGCTCCAGCTCTTACACATCCCGTGTGCACGCACCAGCCCAGTGTTCCCCAGCGTGCGTGAGGTTTCACTCTGCCCTTGCATACGCCACATCTAGGTGAAAGTACTTCCACTGCCATGAACACAGTTAATTTGGCTTCCCTTGAATAATTTATTTATGTACAAAGACAGGTACTCAGCTCTTCAGAAAATAGTTTTTTGTAAGAGACCAATTATACTCTTTTTGTGTCACACTAAGGAAGACAGAACTAGCCCTTCGCTTTCTCAAGTGTCCTCTCCAAGTGAAGTGCAGTGGTCGGATATAACTGCAGTGTGAGCAAAGACAGAAAGGTCATGGATCATAATTTACTTCTCGTTCAGAAGTGGTTCATTTTTTGACCTCAACCATAAAATAATTGACCTGAATTTCTTCTCTGCCTCTTCTCCTCCTCCAGCTGCTTCTTGTCATGGAAAAAAAATAACCAAAACAATGAGCAAAGCAAAAGATTCAGTTGGGAGTAGGTTGGATGCTTTCCCAAATTTTATCATAACTATGTGGTCTTCCTTCACATTGAAACTGGGCATTGACAAAAAGCAGTATTTAATTCTCAGACAGTTCCAATATTTCTTATTCTAGGTGGATCAAACTATTTCAAAAATGGCATTTCTGGCAGGATTTTGACTGTGTATGTCTAGACAGTGAATGGTGCCCAGCTGCTGGCTCTTGTACTAACATCGTAAGGCGTGGAAGTGATGGTTATTTCTCCAAAAAGCAACTAACTCACCAGGACTGTTTTATTCAAGTGCTACCAAGGAGAGAAGAGCCAATCACAGGAATTCAGTTGCCAGTTTTAGCCCCACAGGATCTGAAACGTCATCCTTACCTTTGAAATCATTGGTGCTGTAGTTGTCCCTGACACTGACTGACACATAGATGGGCAGTGGATTCTGGCCATCACACAGTGCTTCTTGCTGCTCCGAAAGTTTGTGAGGGTCTTTCTGGTTTTGAAGAAAAACAGTTACGTGAGAAGCAATGGAAACAACGCATGGTGAATTTGATGGCCTCAGCAGTGGAGGAGCTGGTGCCCCCAGCACGCAGGACATGCCATGACAGCTCCACTGCACAGAGCATTGCAGGCACCCACCCGCCGGTGGCAGACCAGTCTCCCAGGGTCCGGCCTGACTTTGTGGATGGGTTCACAAAGATGAGGAGAAGGAAAACTATTCCTGCATAGATGTCTGTACATACTAGAAAGTACTGTCCGGGCAAGTAGGAGAAAGGGGAAGCTGCTCCTTAGGGTAGGGAGTGTAGTGAGCAGTCCTTGCTCTCCTAGGGCTGAAGGAAGCCCTTGAGCATGTCAGCACTGAGTTTCCTTTCTTAGTACACAACAGCTATCACAGTCCCACCTTGCATGCACACACACCCCCCCCCCCCAGCTTCTCTTCTGGAAAAGCATATTCTCATTGAAGAGGTTTGTAAAAAAGTATTATCTCATGAACTACTGACAAATTTAAGAGCAGCTTGTTCTGG
Organism: Psophia crepitans; assembly: GCA_013399095.1. NCBI lineage: Eukaryota > Metazoa > Chordata > Aves > Gruiformes > Psophiidae > Psophia > Psophia crepitans. Next base: position 610,417 of record VWZZ01002130.1, on the reverse strand, counting down.
CAGATTAGGGAGAGGTTAGTGATTATGTAGCAATAGTCAGAACTCCTCAAAGGGAAAGATGCTGGACTAGATTGAGGGGGATGCTCATCTAGCTGAGATTAAAAGAGGGGCAGCTATTCAGCTTATATCTTTGTTTAATCTATAGTGTTCCTTTCTGTATGAATGTCTTTTCTGCTTACACATAATACTATATATATGGACTTATATAAAAATAAATACATAAACCCAAATGAATGGCTGAACGACTGCAGCATTTGTGCCCCCACTGGAGCATGCTCCTGTTCAGTCCTCAACCACTTGTTCCTTCCCACTTCCCAAGTGCCAAAGCACATATCCTTAAACTGTGCTCCAGCTGGAGAGAAGAGGGGGTGAACTGCTGTACTATGAGGGTAGAAGCCACTTCAAATAACAGAAAAGAAAATTTGTTATTGATTGTAAAAATTAATATCACTTAAACTAGCTACAGTCTGAGCAATTCTTCTCAGAAAAAGTAAAATATGCACTTGCCTCCAGTGTACCTGCAGATCAAGTTACCTGCCAATGGATGCAAACCACCAAGCACTCTAGGTGTTCCTTGCTCGCTTCGGATAGTTTTCACACTGTTGAGATTGCTCTGCTTTGCATCTTGCGCTCTTTTTACATGCATAATCTGCATCTTAGCAGACTGCCGGAGATTGCCTCCACTTCTATTTAAATAGCAGCCAGAGTTCAAACAGCTGCATCCACAACCAATTTATTAACAAATAGGACTCATTTCTCCCTAGGCAGACTGTAAAAGGAAGTAAAAAAATCTGAGAGTTTGTTGACATGGAGAACTCCACTCTGTTTGAGGTACTTTTTCTGAAAAGATGGGCTAGTTTCCTCTCCACTCACTACAAGAAAAATAAATGGTTTTCTAAGAAATGGAATATACTACATACCCCATCATTTAGTAAGTACTCAATCATGAGTCCCCAAAGATCTATGAATGATGTCCTGTATCCCTCTTCTTTCCGCTGACAAAGCTGCTTGTTGTAGTACTTCATGCGATCCATAGAGAAACAGCCCATCTTGCACTTGGTTGCTTGTTTCTGGGCTTCACCAATATGGGAGTCTAGGTCCTTCTGTGACCAGTAGGCATCTCTGTATAAGTTGGCCATGGTCCTGGAGAAAGATAATACATACAGCAAAAGTCAAAAGTAACAAAAAAAAGACTTGAAACTTTGTGCCTTTACGGACAGAGGTAACATTTAGAGATTCACTTCTGCTCATACATAGTCCGGTTTTGCTGTTCCATCCAGCAGAATGAACACTCCAGAGTTTCTATGATTGTTGTAAAGATGGTCTTGAAGGATAAGGGTTTTTTAATGTTCTTGACTTTTAAACAGAATGAGTAGCAGCTTAAGGGATAAAATTGCCAGGTGTGGACATAGGTACATTTTTAAAGCAAAAATTAGGCAGAAAATTATAATAATTTTTCTTTGCTTGTTTTCTAGAATCATAAATCAGCTCACACTAGCTGCTGTCTCTTGGCTTTGTATCACTTAGTGCTAACCTTATGGTATCACTATGCTCTATTTTATGCCATCCTCTATTTTACCAACATTCCTTACATGGGATCACCAGACGTTGGGCGTTTGTAGGTCCTGTGAGTGGGGGAACTCGGTCCTTTCCAAAACTGTCAGGTTTCAGGGGTAAGGGTACACTATCCTGCAGTTTTTTCCGTGTGACCAGTTAGAAAGCAAAGCCAGTCTCAGAAGTTACTGGGAAAAACAACTTGGACATCAGGGGAGAGAGTAAGAGGCGTGGTGCTATAGGCAGTCTTACATCCACAGTAACTACTTACTTAGAAACCATTTTGAGAAGTGTAATTGTCATATACATATTTAATTGCTGCAAATGTTGAAAAGCACTGCAAAGAACTGCTAATAAAAAAGCAGTGCATCAGGTTAAGCTAATATTTAATGGCCTGTTATTGAGAAGGAGCTTGTTCCTATGATGTTTGAAGAAAATTTCATCTTGTCTGCTTTCAGACGCTCCTCTGTGCAGCAGCATCACCCTGAAAAGGCCTGGTCAAGCTTCCTGCATGAGCTCACTTACCACGTGGTGCCAGACAACCCACTAATGTATGTTACACAGTCCAGGAGATTTAATTTCTTGAGTCCCATGAGGCTGCCATACAGTCCTGTCATTGACTTCAGTCCTCCACCTGTCGTGATGATTGCCACAACGGGGACCTGTTGGGCAGAGAAGGATGGGTCATTCACATTGACAGCATTCAACATGGCATCCTGGACTGCAACAGGGTCAGGCCACCACACACAACCCGTGTCCTGATCTCAGACCCCCAGTCCATTTTTGGAAGGAAAGGCTCCAAAACCAAGTAATGACTGCTACTGCTACTTCCCTTTGGAAAAACATGGGTTCAGAGATTGACCCAAACCCATCTCTAGGGCAAACAGGGGCACAGATGAACAAGAGGAAACCCTTCTGTGGAGGCAACAATGTATTTTCTCTACATTTCCCACTCCTTTGCCACTTTTTTCTTGTTTCACACATCTGCTACTACTGTGTGAAAATCCACGTGCCAACCCCATGAAGTAATACACTCAGTTCACAGCCAGTGTTGTTAAGCTACCCTCATCAATGCTGTTACTCTTCAGTATCACAAAATTACTTTAAAATAAATTATATTTATCTTAACAAATTTCAAAGTTGCAAGGAAAGGAAGGTATTACGCAAAGCATGCAGAGGTGTTTATCCTAACCTCTCACCAAATGGTGAAATCTGAACAAGGGAAGAAATCTTTGCTATGTAGTGTATTTACCATGCACACAGTATTTCTGAACCAGCCCAGTTAAAGCACAGTTTGGCAGGGATGAACACACCTCGTATCTGACAAATTCCAAATTGACAGTCGTGAAGGATGCAATTACTGCAACTAGTGTTTCTTGCAGTAACAAACCTTGGCAGCAGAAGCAAACGTACCTAAGACACATAGACGAGCTGGTACCTGCGCAACAGATACCTGTGGCCCACTTGGCTGACCACTCATCTAGAAGAGTACATGGAGGCACTAGGAATTCAAGATCTACCCCCTCCCTCCCTCCAACACACACATACTTCAAAATCCTGCAGATCCTGTTGCAGGTGAAAAACATTTTTCAGGGCACTTGCTACATATCTCTTTCTTTTTCCCAGAAAAGCCATCTCTTCCGAACACAGGTCAAACCCAAAGCGCATGTCCAGGTCTCGGTGGCACAAACAATTACTAGGATAAAAACAGGCACATATTTTACATATTAACACAGCCATATCAAACTTAGGACTTCTATTAGGACAAGAGGGAACGGCTGCAAGTTGCGCCAGGGAAGGTTCAGGTTGGAGATGAGGAGAAATTTCTTCTCGGAAAGGGTGGTCGGGCATTGGAACGGGTTGCCCAGGGAGGGGGTGGAGTCACCGTCCCTGCGGGTGTTTAAGGAAAGGTTGGATGTGGTACTTAGGGACATGGTGTGGTGGGTAATAGGTGGTGGGGAGACGGTTGGACTGGATGATCCTTAAGGTCTCTTCCAACCTTAATGATTCTACGATTCTGTGATTAAAGATAATCTACAGCACTCTTCAAACAGTGATGCATTGTGGCAGGAACAAAGGAGAATATTCTAACTATTTTTAAAGTAAGAAAACTTATTTCCTTTAGTAAGCTTAACCAGTGGCATTGTAGCCTGTTGTTACTAAGTGGTGAAGGAACAATGTACAGTATTTACAAATGAAACAAAATATTTAAAGGAATATCCTAAAACTAAAAGAATTACAAGTTTAGAAAATCTGTACAAATGGTCAAAAGTGACTTCATGGGATATTTTTCTCATTCTGTATCTAAAATAAACCCCAATTTTCAAATGCTGTAATTTCCAGTGTGAAGGAAAATTCTTGTTTGGAGCAACTCGAGTGGGAACGCATCCCCCTCTAGCGGTGAGCATCGCTGGGGAGAAAACCGGTCCACCCGGCTGCCAGGCACAGGTGGCCATGTCACCGGGCCGCTGGAGGGTTGGCCTCGGCGACATCCAGCCCCTCGATGGGTGGAGGTGGGTCGCTGAGTTCAGGGGTGCAGGATTTCACCCCCGCTGCTCTGACCTGCCTGCACTTGCACAAGCTGTTTCACGGGTCAATACTGGCAGTTGTATTTCACGTCAACCTTGACTTAAAAATTGTAAAGCATAATATTCCTCAGAGGAAAATTTCATTAGCATCAATTTTGAAATTTAATAAGTCATCCCTTAAAACTCCACTGTAGTAGCTTATTTTCCTGGGCATTTATGCTCTTCTGCTCACTAATCTCCCTCCTGTCTCTTCCCACCCTGCACCTACAAGACATCAATAGGCAAGAGATCTGACACGATCTTCAGGCCAGGCATCGTAAAATAGCAGGGGTTTACTTTTTCTTTCAGTGACAGAATCTCTCTCTCCTACTGAGTCCATAATTTCAAAGCAACTAGTAAAGAAATTTATTGATGAGATTTCTCCAGCATCAGATTTGGATAAAATCAAATGTATTTGTAAATGAAGATACGCAAGGGGAATTGAGTTAGGTGGAGCTGCAAAAGCCAGTATCCATTGTAAATCAAGATACAAACAAACTGCTTTTAGAGTTGTCTAGAAATAAAATAAATAAGCAGGAAGCATTTTTCCTGTCCTGGAGTAACACTGGTTTTCCTGTGTCACTGATCACTTGCGTTTCTGAAATAAACAATAGAAAACTCTGAATTAAAAATTAAATTATTTTTCCCTTTTATTTCCTGGTCAGGCACATACTCAAAAAGATCAGTTTGCTCAGTTCTGTGTGTTACATACAGCTATGCATAACATGAAGCATCTTCATGTTTACTGATAAGTATTAACGAGCACGTCTATAGATATCAAATCCATAGCCACATTGTCTACCTTAGTTTCTGCTCAATATAGAGTGCTACTGGAGTTAGCAGAATACAAAGTTTATTGCTACTGAACATTGACAGTTAAAAAAAATAATATTCATAGTTTCTGCTCCAGTTTAATGTTTACTCCTGTCTGTTCTGGGTCTTTTAGTCAGCTTTGTTCTTTTTGTGAATTTCAGAGACTGACATTGGTCAAAAATATTCTGTGGCTAGAAAGGAGGAGATAATGCTAAAATAAATACACATTTATCGACATTTTTTGATTAAAGCCAAATCTTCCTAAGGCTAATTACATATAATATACTGTGAGCATATTTTATGTTTTATTAAAAGCACATTCTAGTTTTCAGATTGAGAATGTCTGCTTGTGTTATTTTCATGTGGCTAAACAACATCAAAATCAATAACCCAAGTCTTTAGGAATAGAAGTTGTTCTCTTACCAGCTTTGTGCTCTCACATTCAAGTCAAATCTTTTCTCCTGGAAAATAAGAATGTGTACAGTAATTCTTCTATTTTAATTTTAAAATTTCTTTTTTTCCCTTTCTGTCTTGGGCTAAGAGCTTGATTTAGACCCCAGCAAGGTCTGGCAATTGCAAAGTCAAATGTCAGAGATCTCGGCATGTGTTTCCAAAAGCATACACTTATCCTTAGTGGAACATGCCTACCCACAGATCCCAAATGTTTCCAGGCTGCAGAAACCATTAATGGTCTTGGTATAGGGGGTTCCTGACACTCATGCAGTAGGTCCCATTTCCTGTGTTATTCACAAGCTTTCTGCGGCACCCTGAAGTACCAATTTTTGTACGTTTCCTGTTCTTTATGCTCTAATCTTTGCAGCAGATCTTTGACATCCTGGCCACAGTCTCAAAATTAAGAGACTGCAGGTCTGCATTTGCTTCTGCCAAGACTTCGTCCTGTTTTAAAACTGTTATTGCAACCGTCATGTTAACTGACAAAAAGTGCTCTGTTCTGAGAATATGTTTTAATGGCCCTAAAATCTGATGTTCTCCTACATCTTCACAACATAACAACTAATATTTGGACAAGATTGTCCTTAATAATCTGGACATCTGTAGATGTTTCTTAGCAGAAACACATTTCTTTATAGTAAGGATCTTTTTCTTCTATTGATACCTATTCAAAATTATATAGCACATACATCTATTTAAGTATTCTCATTACATACTTTAAAATCCATATGCTTGTCTAATATTTTTAATATATTTTAATATATGGTCCTTTGAAGCACATGGTTTATGAAGGGCAGATTTATTGACTTTTTTCTAGCTTGTACCCAAGAAGCAACTTTCCATTTGGATCCTAAGCAAAGGAGGGGTCGGTGAGACTTTGGGTAAACAGGAAGAGATGTACTGAAGGAATCATCATTTTTTCTGACATCCTTGTTGGTTTCTGTATCCACTACTGGCACATAATGGACACTAACGGAGAGACAACCTGCCTCTGTGGGGAAAACAACTGGAGAAACAAAGCCCTTGTTTGTTCAAGGTCTGAGAAAAAATCACGACATTTCTGACCCTCTTAGCAGACATCTGGGACAATACTACGGGGAATGGTTTCTACGTGAGTGACCTTTTATTCCTAACAGCTGGAAGTGATGCTTACCTCTGCAATGGTTGTTCTCCTTCCCATGGGCAGCGAATTCAGCATCACCACTGGAGAGCCCGTCTCTGTGTTGTACTTACAGGTCCACTGAGAAAACAACAAGCTTTAGGACAAAAACAGTAATAGGTTTACCCTCTCCCTCTCCTCCCTCTACTTTCTAGAGAGGCATTCATGGTCAGTTCATCATTAAGGCAACTTCCAACATACAGGGTGGTAATGCCTCTTCTTTGGCAACATGACATCCAGCGTTGGTTCTGCGTACTTGATGTAGTGGAACTTGGTGGGACCTGATGGGCTGGCCACTCCATCAGGGCCCAGCATTATATCCTGCGTCCCCTCAAAGGAGCCCTTCACGGTCAGGGAAAGCTCTTTCTCTAAACAGCAAAATAAATGTTGTGAGAAATATCACTATGATTTAACTGAAAAATTATGCTGGCTTCATTAAAAGTGGGGTGCAGGTAGCAGAGCTGTAGATTTTGGATTGCAGCTTTGTCTAGTGGAACATGCTCTGAAGGGAGCACTGGCAGAGAAGGGAAAGGAGTAAAGCAGATGCTGTTTTTGCAGAAGGGACTCTGAATGTTCTTGCTGCTATATATTCAACTTTATTTGTAAATATAACTTTTATATATATATATATTCAACTTTAATGCAGGTCTAATAGACCTTATTTACATATACCTAAGGGAGTACAGGATGCAGTCACTGATGTCTATAACAACCTAATGTGTTTACGTAATGGTAAATTCACTGAATACTGTAAATACTCTTTATTCCACTAACAAATATGAAAGGGGTATCCTCTTATCAGTAAACATGCCATTATTGGTAAACAAATAACAAAGCAATAACCTTACTTGATTTTTGCTGCATCTTCTCTGCCACTTCGACTTCCAAGCAGCAAAGTTCACGACACTGTAAAAGACAGAGAACAGGAATCTGTGACAAAGGTCATCACATCCCAACCTCATTATTGGGAGCTATGAATCGCTGAGCTTTTGGACATGTTTAGTTCCCTGAAATGCCTAATTTCCTGGCATTTCTGGGTTTTTGCCCTGTAGCCACTGACTAAGAAAAAGGAAAAAAAATTACAATGACATAGACAGTAAGAGGAAGATACAAAATAGGAAAATCAGGAGCATTTTCAGGACAGTAGCATAGATAGAAAGGGTTAAACTGGGGAAAAAATAAATAAAATACTCACTGCTGAGAGATCAAGAGTCAGTAGTAGAAAGGGTTTTCGGAAGCATTGCTATTAACATTTTGAGTTTGTTTGAGGTTTTGGTTTTTGTTGTTTGTTTGGGTTTTTTTAATGGCACTCATTCTTCTTTCACATAATGTAATTACAATAGGTCAATACTTAGCGGTGAGGTTACCCACCAAGCATGGCTCCTCTCCCAGGGGAGGACAGGGCCGAGTAGGTTATCAGTAAGTGGCTTTTCACTAGCGTGCTTTGATAGACACCAGTACATTTTTCTGAAGGAGTACAGGTACCAGAGGAAAGCTCTATGTGTGTACGTGGTGTGGAGAAATATAGGACAAATGGGAAATAATGGGATATCAGCAATGAAGAGGGTAATAAAATATTATATTCTCAAAGTATCTAAATAGAAAAGAGGGAAGAAAGAGAAAGAACTGGCCTATTGACTTCTGCAACCCCCATCCTCCCCCTTTATAATTACAGAAAATTTCTTGGGAAAAACACACATACCACCAGGACTCCATTGGTAGCAATAGTTTCATGAGGACCAGAACTGGGAAAACAAAATGAAAAACATGGATTTTTCAGATGAAACAAATACTCACTTATCCTTGCCCAGAGTGTTGCCGTTTCTCCCATTTATAAGAATGATGGCTGGAAGGACCCCAGCGGGTGTGTGTATCAGGCTCCTTTCCATGCTTGCTTAGACTGAGCACTGCTCTGAGGGGACTTCCTACTTTTTTGTAGTGCAATCTCATGATTGTCTAAAATGGAATCTGTGGTTAGGCAGTCAAAGCCTTCTCCTCACTATAACGTGTAAAATACATGTGTTTCAGTGGTAACATGCTGATATGCCAGCATCTTCCCACTGGGAAGCCCAGTTCTATATATTTGCTCATATGCAACAGGGCACAGGGCAGTGGGCAGCAAGTACATGGGGGAAAAAAGAAATTTTCCAGATCATTCAGGTGAAGTCAGGAAATAGCATAAACTGACTTGAATTCTGTCCTTGACTCCCCACTAGAGCAAGGACTGACCTTAGACTGGTCATATATTTCTGCCATGCCTTGGTTACCTTGTGGCAAACACAGAGACAAAAATACTAATGCATATGAATGGCAGGCTGATCAGGCTGGAGGGAAAGCCCCGCACTAGAGCTTCCAACACATTGTCATTGTGTTGGGCAGAAAGAAAACAGAATTACTAGAACCAAAACAGTGCTGCAAGGGAAAATCAAAGTAGTCAGAGATACACTGGAAGCCTAACCAGGATGGTTCAACATTAGAATCATAGAATCACTAAGGTTGGAAAGGACCTCTGAGATCATCAAGTCCAACCGTCAACCTAAAACCACCATGCCTGCTAGACCATGTCCTGGAGTGCCACGTGTATGCGTTTTTTGAATGTCTCCAGAGATGATGATTCAACCACCTCTCTGGGCAGACCATTCCAATGCCTCACTAAAAGAAGTCTGTCCAATGCATAAGCTAAAACAGGGACAGAAATATTGATAGATATGCAGGCACACACACATGTGCAGACACTCAGAAAGTCTTTTGAAATGTACCCAGGTGGACAAATCCAACATTGTGGGTTGAAGAGACAATGTTGGGAGGTGCGTCTTTGAAAGCAGCTAAACTACTGAACAAACTGACCGGAGGGATCAGCCAGGTGTCTGAGACTGCAGTAATGATGCAGAAGACGACTGGCACTTTTTTTACAGAAGTCCCAGTATGACTTCTAATGCTATTTCTTTGTTTTAGCATTTAATGACTTCTGCATTTTTAAAATAATTTGCATATCACTTACGCGGCCTCCAGTTTGAATTCAACCTCTAGCTCTTCCTTGGCCTGAAAGCAAGAACAAGAAATTAAAGTAAGCAGTTACATAATACTTTCTCCCTTGTCTAAACCCAGGTCCCTGGTATGTAATATTGAAGTAATTGGTTGCAATGCACAGCTTGTAATAAATATTTCAGATTGGAAGTTCTGAAACAACATTTTGAACCAGATAATTTAATGATTCCTTCCTCACCTACTTCCTTCTTCAAGGTATCATCAAAACAACCCATACTTTTATCTCTTAGTGTGAAGCCGCTGCAGAAAGACAATTTGCAACTTGCTTTATCTTCTGAATTCTATCTTTTTCTCCTAACTACTCCTGGCACTGTCCTGTCATGATTTACTGTCCTTGCTATTAGCTTGGAAGTTAAAGATACTTTACACCCATCACTTTAACATAATAAACAGAGACTGGTATTATTGAGTGATTCAGAGTTACAGTTGTGCAACCCCCTGTAAGGCAGTGTTGATATGTATGAATGAGCTAGTAGTGAGTGACCCAGTTTGGGTACCAGAAGCAATCTCCCCATGACAGCAAGAAGTTCCATACGAGATATTTCACTGATCTCATCCGTAGACCTCAAAGGGAATCAAGACCCTCTTTCCCATTTTATAGATGGGAAACTGAGAAATGGAGTAAATCGATCATTCAGAGCTCCAAAACTGCACTATTTCTGATAGACAAGTCAGCAGGTTCCGCCCTAGCCAAGGTATCACTGCAGAGGACAGTGCTGGGACACACATTGAGGCAGCTTCAGCTTTGCCTTTGGGGTGAAAGTAGATACAAACAAAGGGCTAGGGAGTAGTGGCTGAATTACATGGGAAAAAAATTACCAATTATTCAAAAATTACAAATTATTCAAAAAATTACAAATTATTCACCCTGCAACAGCTGTGCAGCCTTGGTGTTGCTCAGAGATAGATCACAGTCAGACCTCTCTCCTACCTACCACACTGTTTCAGTCATGTGTTCCTTAATAATTTATAAAAAAAAACGGGAAGAGGGGATCAATTTCAAATTTTTTTTACTCATTTTTTGTATTTCTATTTTGAATGGCAAATCATGTAGCTGTTGGTTGGATAAGTCAACTCTTGGCAGATTCAGAAACCTCAGCCCAAGATTTTGAAAGTGTTGTGTAAGTGTCCATTGGGTTCTTAGTTGCTTTATTTTTTGCTCTCACCTTTGGGCTAGGCTTAAAATACAGGAGTACTGTTCTTTCAATTGGAAGTTTAGCAGTATCAAAGAGTGCACAGAGGAGACGGTCATCTGAAGTAGCAAAATCTTCATCATACACTGTCAGCTCCAGCACGTTCTGGGAAAAAAGGGAGAAGGGTTTTTTTATAGTTTCTGCAGTCTGGACACATTAGCTCTAGGGAAAGGGAAGTGTTGGAGATGTGCTTGAGAAGAAAAGTGGAGAAATTAAGTATCATCCCCCTTTGGAAAAACATTGTGTAAATTGAATATTCATTCTTCCCTAGTTCAGTTTAATTGCTGTAATATGAGTAATATATTGGCTAGACCTATAGGACAGCTTAGTCTTGCACTGATTCGTATGAGTGCCTAGTTTCCCTAAAACTTCAAGCTCTGTTTCTGGCCCTCCTAAACAGCACCATCAGATAGGCATGGGAACTCAGCCATCTCCGCTGTTAGACAATTTGAACAGTCCCTTTTCATGTGCTGTCTCTTAATTCCTGGGCAAAGTTCAGGAGACAGATAGGACCCACCATACACAAAATCTTCAGGCTGCTTCAAGCAGACAATTTTGGCTCGTTACCTTGACCTGACTCTGGATCCTGAAGTAGAAGGTTTCATTCCACACTGGATTATTGGAGTTCCTCACAGTTTTAGTGCGGGACTTCTCACATGTCGCAGTCGGCAACCACAGCGACACGTAGCAATCAGCCTGGCTTACTGGGTAGGGAAAGAGGCAAAACAATCGTTAATGTGGCAAAGTCAGTGGTGCTACGTGACACTGGAAAGGCTACTGTGTGGTACCAACAGCAAGTATGAGTTACTTAAAGGCAGAAATGCCTGTTGTAATGTAACTTTTTCCAAGATATTCTTCTGAGAGGGAAAAAGCACAGATCATAAGATGAGCTAGAACAGGAGGCAGTTTCTATTCTTCCTTGCATGAGTTACAGACAACAGCAATTTTGTGTGCAAAAGAAGAAGGTGAGAATTTCCTCTTCTGGTCAGCCACTTTCTTCAGTTTCTCAACCAGCAAGCTTTCCTGCGCTCATGTGTGCATGCTGCTGTCTGATGAGAGGGGCCTGGGAACCTCCTCCACCTTTTGACAACAACAGCAAAAGAACTCCACCTCTGCAAGTGTTTTTCTTGGTGAGGGTTTGTAAATGCAGCGGCAGAACTAGCCCTGTTATAGGAGATGATTGAGTCTTCCTCCAGAAGGCACTCATTGAATTAGACATTGGATCTTCACTAAGTGCCACCTCCAGGAAGAGAGGGACCAAGTCCCTCTCCAGAAATGTACCAGTAGAAGGTTAGTGAAGGATGTTCCATCCCATTTCTTAAAGGCACCTAAGTTAAAGTATATCACAAACGGCTACAGCCAAAACCACAATGTCCGGTGTGCTGGGGGAACGCAACCTTCCCCTCCTCTTTTCCGTAAGGAACAAAAGCCCAAAGGGGAGGAAAAGGGCTGCTATGGGCTGACTTTCTGCTCTGTGTTTAAGCTCACAGCTGGAAACAACAGAAATTACCCCAGTAGCATTTGTTTCCCTCACACAGGTGGCATAACAGGCTTTGCAGACTGATGCCTGAGAACCATGATTCCCAGGGATGTCTTTTCACTTCAGGTATTTTGGTTGCATACTATAGTCCTTTTCCTCCTCTGCTCTCCTTCCACTCATGCCCACTTTGCATTAAGATCTGGGAGACATACGTGGGTCTTTGCCATTCCCCTGGGTATGGATAAACAATAAGCAGTACCAAAAGCCCCACAATTTAAGAAGAATGTGAAGGTCCCTGCATATGTCCAGATGAGGGCAACAAAGCTAACGAAATGGCTGGAAGGAATGTCCTATGAGGAGCAGCTAAGGACTTAGGACTTGTCTAGTTTGAAGAAGTGGATGCTGAGGGGAGATCTCATTGCTCTCTACAGCTTCCTGAGTGGAGAGGGGAGGTGCTGAGCTCTTCTCCCTGGGATCCAGTGATAAGATGTGTGAAAAAGGCTCAAAGCTGCACCAGGGGAGGTTTAGACTCCACATGAGGAAGCATTTATTTACTGAGAGGGTGGTCAAGCACTGGAACAGGTTTCCTAGAGAGGTGGTTGATACCCCAAGTCTGTTAGTATTTAAGAGGTTTTTGCACAATGCCCTTAATAACGTGCTTTAACTTGGTCAGCCTTGAATTGTTCAGACAGTTGATGGTAATTGTAGGTCCCTTCCAACTGAAATATTCCACTCCATTCCATTCCATTCCATTCCATTCCATTCCATTCTGTTTGTTCCGTTCTGTTCTGTTCTATCCTATAACAGTGCAGAAACTCTGATGATGATGTATGTTACAGCAAACTGCCAGGAGACTGACTGCTAACATTGAAAACGTTGGCTGCTCACACCAATGTCACCCCGGTAAGGGTGGGTCTAGTCGACCCTGCCAGTCTGGCTGCCTTGCACATTTTCCTTGCCTAGGCACATCAGTATCTCTCTGAAGGAGGAGCAAAGTGCCTCATCTACACCTTCTCCTTGCAAAGGAAGTTGCTTGTCTTTATTCCATTTATAGACAGCGTTGATTTAAGAATGAGATTTGAAGCTGCTCTCCTCCTGTCTTTTAACTGCCTACTACTTGTCAAATTTCAAAATTTAGCTTATGCATTTGCAGGAAGTATGTGGGTCACAGACTGGGCATTTTAGGAAACTCTTCATCTGGAAGAGTTTAGCTTTTTTTTCAAGTATGAGACAGAACAAAAAACATTAGACGTTTCATGTAAAAAAAAGAAATTCTCATATTACACTGATGGATAATAGCCCTTCAACACCTTGCTCCAGAGAAGAAGAAACAAGCTAATTCTAGAGCAGTACTGCACCTGATCCACCCTCCATCATTCAGACAATGCCAGAGTAAGGATCTCCCAAACCAGAGTTTGGGAATACCATGTTTAACAACCCTTGATAGTCTCATACTCCATGAATAATGTCTTTTTGAACAGTTATATTGTAACATCCATAAACTCCCATGACAATGAGTTCCACAGTTTACTTGTATATTCCTTTTATTAGTTTTAAACTTCCTGTTTGATACTTTTATCAGGTGCTCCTTTATTTTCACATTGTGAAAAATAGTGAAAAAAGTGAAAAATCACTCCTTATTCACCTTCTCCCTCCTATTCCTTTTAGTAGAGACAGCTTCCATGTCCTTTTCAATAATTTCCCTTCCACTCTTAAGGCCTGTAGCCTATTTAGTCCCTCTGTAGATGTAAAAGTTGTTTCAGATCTGTCATAATAGTTGGTGCTTTTCTACAGTTTCTTTTGTTACTCCATTTCCTCAAGTGTCAGAGGCTTTTGCAGTGGACGTATCGAATATACCCCACTCAGAGAACTGTATAAGCCCTAACTTGGTACTGGATAAGTGACTTGATTCTATATGACTGTTCAGGGTTTTTTTCTGAGTCTTTTGTTTGGTTTTGTTTGGGTTTTTTTATTGCTGTTTTTTGTGGGTTTTTAAATCTGGGAAATTTTGTGCAGATAATAATGATTTGAAGAAGATCCTAGAAGTAATGATGCTGATTTTGAAATATTTTTAAAGTAATTCTGTATGACAACTGCATGACTTTAGGTTTATCCTTGGAGATTGATGACGGTTGTTTGGCTGGCAAACTACTCTGTTCTACTGATACGATTCGTCATTCTTCTATCTTAACTGTACTTTGAGATACAAAGCATATCAAAAAATCCTTAATTATATGAGTAGATGCAGACAAACTAGTCAGCTGTGTATTTAATGCAAAATATTGCTTCAGTTCTGCTTGCACAATCTCTCTCTACCACCTAGTTATTTGTGATTTTGTCTTGCTGCCTGACACGCAAAAGATCTGAGATGAGTCCTTGATGAACCTTTCTGTGTTATTGCATCACCACACGCGTGCCACAGCCATGGACCAGGAGGAAAATGCAGAAAGTGTGACTCAATGATATGACCTAAGGTACGGCTAGTATATCCCTCACTGTGAGCTGTGACACAGGGAAGTCCTGATACATCTTCCAGAAAAAAGTGACGATCACAGGGTAAGATGGGAATGGTACTGCATGGTAAATCCAGATCTTCTTCTTTTAGAACATCTTCCCGGGCTCTTCCTGAGCAAGAGGCTATAGTATGGATTGCTGCCACTCATGGTGAAACAGGAGAATCAAGAGAAATGGCAGGGTTACACCATTTCCCTTCCATGCTCACCCTAAAGCTAATTTCAGCATCCTTTCACAAGTGGTCACGTAGCTCCATTGACTCAAACAAAACGAACTGTTAACTCATCTATTTTGTGTGAAATGCCTTTCTTCACTGCACATGTCCTTTAACTAAAGTGATGTTTTCCTTTCCTGCTCACCCAACTTCCCACCACTTTCCTGCCATGTGACTCACATGCTTACACAACTGCAAGACTGCTCTACAAGTATTAGAAGGGACAAGGCATCCAGCTCTCAGTCAAGACATTTTTTGACAGTCATTTCAGGGTGATTAATAATGGCATTAGCCCGGTGGTCATGATTTTAGAAAGTTTTTTCTTGTTCCTTTCATGTGTGTCAGAACTAATGGGGTGGGAGGGGGCGGATATGAAGAAAAAGTTTGCTCCTGCCAGCCACGGTTCCCAAGGTGCCACAGCCCAATGGCAAAATTACCCCTTGCTTTTGAAAACATGGGACGAGGTTTTTTTCATCTACCTGTGTCAGAAACTCTCCTGTCTTTGGGAGAAAGGACTTATCCTCAAAAACACATTCCGGTCTTAAAACCAACCAGAAAATACAGGAACAACATTCAATGAAACAGCAGCAAGGACTGACCTGGTTTATAACAATTAGTTTACATAAGCACTGGGTTATTTCAGAAACACTTGGAAAAAGTTGCTACACAATTACAAAAGAAAATTTGTGGCCTGCACCCTGAGACACCACTAAGAATGGAGATACCTACAGGCGTCTACTCGCTGGAGATTTCTCATCCGGATGATCCTTACCGTCAGCAGGTAGCAGGGAGAGGATTCTATCTGGAGAAGAATGGTACAAAACAGAATATGAATAAGCCTTCAGTGGGGAAAAAATATCAAATGTGCAAATGAACTGAGTGCAACAAAACAGTAACACAGTTGGTAGGAATTGTGTCAACCATCTCACTATTCTGCAGGTGATGATCTGCAATGTAAGCTTCTGCTATTAAACAAGTCTTGCTTTATCATTTTCTATATTTCACTGTCTTTTTGCTGTGTTACTCTGAGAGTCTGGGTGACATCATAGGAGAAAAGAAAGGGATAAATCCTTGTCAGCTGATACTGCCTGTGAGACACTTGCAAAACCCCTTGCTCTAACATTGCAGAGTTTAGCTCCACACCATAGCTGCAATAAGTCTCTCGAACAGAGTAAATGCACTGGGGAGCACCACGGTGCAGTTGTCAAAATACCGGCAGTCTGACTCGAAGTTACAGTCAATCCCATGAGGTCCCATCGCACTGAAAAGAGAGCTGTGGAGAATATCTGTTGTCACTGACTCTCATGGGATAAACCCAAAGTACCACTCTCAGAGAGGTGGTTTTGCTTTCTTCTTCAAAAACAGATTTCTCTTTTCCCCCTTTACAGTTGTACAGGGAAAACAGTAACTATAATCTCAGCTTTTGTAAATCACAACTGTGAGATAAACCAATGGCTGACAATTGTTTCCAGGGGATTTAGGGGTAAGAAGTTAGGTATGGGTTGATTGCCTTCAGGGAAAATAAAGAACAAAACCCCATGCCAAAAAAACCTTTAAGATTGAAAGTGCTTATCTTCCTTTGGTCCCTCTGAATGTCTCAGTCATAACCTTCAATAAAACAAGTCACTCCAGATTTTGTGACTGCAGGGACCTCTTCCTTCTTATTATTAGAGTAGGATGTGATTTCCTTCTTCTAAGGAAGGCAGTTTCCTGCTGGCTCATTCCATAAAGCTGTCTCTGGCTCAGTCCTCTCTGCAAAAGGTTACTCTGACAAAACAAATCAGCATTTCCTGTGGCTGTGACACACAATCATTTCCTCACACTCCTAGAAATATTTCCACCTGTATAAGTGGTTACAGAAGAGCCCTCCAAATAATTCTTTTACAACTGCTATTTTTTTCAACTGATTTCCTTTCATTAAGGAGCATCCTTCTATTTCTATAGCACTTCAGAGACTTCCTAGAATGACTATAAACAAGCAGACAAAATAGATGTTAAGGCAGATAAAGAGAAGCTGGAAGAACCTCACTTAAAACAATATGGGTAATGTTGCCAATTTTAATTTGTTTTAAGAGAACAGAGCAAAAAGGACTTTATTTTCAGATCAGAAGACAGTTAGGCCTCTTCTGTCACAACAAATTACTTATTCAATGTGATTTTAAAATCCTCTCTTCTCTCTCCTAACATCACGTTACATTAAAATATTTTGCTGAGATCTTCAAAAAGGTTCTGCTTTCACCCCTCCTGTATGTGCCTCAAGAATTCTTGTTTTCTTCCTTTGTTAGTACTTCTCCATGAAATTCACCCTCAGCAATCCACCCACCTTCTATTTCAAGTATACTCAATGGAGAAAAAGCCTAACAGAAGCTGCAAAACTGATGGAGGAGTATGTCCTCAGAGCTACCCCACACAAGGGCACTGGTTCACATTTCAGAAGCGGTATAGATGTATTAATACAGTTCTCCACCCAGTTAATTAACCCTTCTTCTCAGCTGGGTAATTAGCAAAGGTGGATCATCACACTCACATGTTAGGAATGAACTTGGGCACCTCAGTGTATGCCCTAGAAGGCAGAAACTCATTGTTCGGTAGGACCTGCATAAGCATGGGGCAATTCTTGCAGCCATTTATCTCCAGAGATTGCACAAGGCACTGCCATCTCCTGGATCAGCTCCAGCTACGCTTCAAGCAAATGGCATTGCTTGAGTGGGAACTGGCGGATTCCATATTTGCAAAGCAGTTTGAGATACTCAGATAGGAGACATTCAGGAAGTGCAGTGGGTTGGGCTTTTTTTAGTGATTGTTACACAGTTTCTGCTATCTGATCACCTGTCTCCCACTTCTCATGTAATGAATTTCTAAAGCGTTAGCCAAATTTCCCTGTCTGGCATGGAGAAATCAATTCTCAGATATGCAGGTTTCACAAAAAGACTTTCTGAAGTTTCACCAAAAAAATCGGTGGCTTCACAGAAGCTACAGAGGTCATGACCTGTGCTTTTACCAGGGGAGAGGCAGATGCCCCCAGCCAGTTACCCGAGGAGGAGGCAGCAGCCAGGCGTTAGATGTCATGGCAGCCCCAGCACCTGCCGCCGGGGGTAGGAAGACAACAGGGAGAGCAGAAATCACCCAGTGATCAGGCCTCCCTAGTTCTACTGCTCCCAGGAGGATTTGCTATTTTAATTAATTCCAGTAACATATTAAACAAAAGAAATGTAATTAAATAGCAACTGTGAAAACCGTAACATGATGTACTAGGGCCTAGTTATACAAGCAAAGAAAATAGCACCTATGCATGCTGTGCATGCATAAAGCAAATGATAGAAGTTCTGTTATTCTGTTTACTTAAAACCTTTTACCACCTCTTTAACAACAACAACAAGAAAAAAAAGCTGGAAAAGCTGCTGTTATGTCAGGATGTTCCAGATACAGAGGTTTCCACCACAGCCTTGAGTGGTAGAAGACCCCAAGCAGCGTCCTGCCCCGAGGCTAACAAATATTTAACGCCATCATATTGTAGCTTTGCTTTTGATAAAATCAAGACTGATGTAGTCACTCTGCGACTTTCACTGTCAATCTGTCAGTTTGTCTTCAGCTTGGTGCTTCCCAAATTGTGCTCATGTGTGCTTCATGTACACACGTGTATAGCACAGCTGCATGACCTGAGGGAGTTGTCCCTTTCTACTCTGCCCTCGTGAGACCCCACCTGGAGTACTGCATCCAGCTCTGGGGCCTGCAGGACAAGAAAGATGTGGACCTGTTGGAGCGAGTCCAGAGGAGGACCATGAAGATGTTCACAGGGCTGGAGCACCTCTCCTATGAAGTAAGGCTGAGAGAGCTGGGGATGTTCAGCCTGGAAAAGAGAAGGCTCTGGGGTGACCTAATTGCAGCCTTCCAATACTTAAAGGGGTCTTACAAAAAGCATGGAGAGGGACTCTTTACTCAGGTAGATAATGATAGGACAAGGGGTAATGGTTTTAAACTGAAGGTGGAGAGATTTAGATTAGACATTAGGACAAATACTTCACGGTGAGGGTGGTAAGGCACTGGAACAGGTTTCCCAGAGAAGCTGTGGAGGCCTCATCCCTGGAAGCGTTCAAGGCCAGGTTGGATGGGGCTTTGGGCAACCTGGTCTAGTGGGTGGCATCCCTGCCCATGGCAGGGGGGTTGGAACCAGATGATCTTTAAGGTCCCTTCTAACCCAAACCATTCTATGATTCTATGATTCCATGCTGTGATGCCAGTGCACAAGGAGGGTGTATGCTGCTACTTTCTCTGTACTCCCAGGGAAACGAATTTTTGCTGAAATTTTCCAAACAACAGCTCCATCAAACCTAGAATAGACCTTGTATTCTCTTCTCCCAATTTTCTACCACTTTCCATAAAAAAGAGTAGCATGGTCTGATACTTGGCATCAAGTTACTGTGTTGGTGGAAGTAAAGGATTCCTCTGTCATGTGAATGATTTCAACTTTCTCCCACCGGGGCAAGTAAGAATTTGAAAACAGAAATTTCTCTGTCATAAGCACTCTGGGGATGCAGGCTGTCTGCATTCCTGACAGATTTGTGGCTCCGTAGACCTATCCCAGCCCTCTTTAAAGTCACGCTCATATTCAGATGTAGGTATGAGTGGCATGCATCCATCTCAAGAAGCACTGCTGTAAATTACTCCACTCTTTTAGCTGTATAACACATCCTGTCACATCACAAGTGGCTGTCGAGCACCAAAATGACACCTTAATGAGACAAGAGTCCATGAGACCAGAGGATGGCTATTGATCTTTTCCTACTTGCTTTTCTCTCAGTGCCTTTCTTCAGTCTCTAACCTTTGTCTAACAGGCTCTTCAAACGTGGGCTATTGCTAGCAGCATCTTCCCAGCTTGCAATATCAATGGTACAGACATTCACCACTCTGCCATGTCTACTGTAGTCTACTCCAGTCTTGCAATTCCACAACAGTACAGTCAAATGTATGCTGGGTCAATGCATATTTCAGTTTTCAGTGTTAGCTTCTTGTTTTACCATAGATGTTTGATCAGTTAGCAGAATATGGTAACTGCCTTCCCAAAACAGAGAGCAATCATCCGACAACACTGATCCAAAGAGGGGAATTTACTCTTGGACATCTAGGGGCAGCCAACACATTCTCAGTCTTGATTGTTGACCTTTTAAGATTGGTATTTATTCTGAAGCAATCGTAAACTAATGGAAAAACAATGTAGAGATCCTGAAATTAATCCTCAGTGTGTGTGATGAAAACTATCGTCACCAAAAAGCAGCTGTCCTCCAAGAAGGTGCTCAGCTGTTGCTTTTCTACATGAGATGTGAAATGCCTTCCATCTGATCTCATGAGGAGGTGGCTGGTACCATTATCTATTTCAGTCCAATCACACTGCATGCTATTCCACAAGCCATCTCGCAAAGATCAGAGGATATTTAAAAAAACCCTGAGGACAATCAATTTACTTTTTCAGTGATTGAAAAAGGCCATTTCTACAGACGACTAACCTGAAAAAAAATCGTTATCTATGAAAACCATGAAAAGAGCTTCCTCTCCACCCACACATTTTTTCTGCAGTCACCCAATAATAATGTCTCTATCCATTTCTATGTCATCTACTGGCACAGCAGCCTTTCCTGGCAAAGATAGCTTCCCTGCCTTGACTAAGGTCCCCCTGCATTCCTGGCCTGGAGAAGCATTCTGCTGAGATTAAATCACTCACAGGATGTCACCAAGGCACTCCTTTCTTCATCTCCAAGCGCTAATTTAATGAGATGGTAGCCAGGGACCAAAGCAAAAGAACCAAAATACTTTGCTGCTGATGGTCTATCTAGAGCTGGTGGTGTGTGAAGAAGTGCGCATCTTGAGCTGTCTGAGAGTCAGGTCTCCTTAGAGAATGTGCATCCTCAAGTTTTTTACGGCTGTAATTGGGATGCTTCAGGCTGTGAACACCATTCAGTCAAGCCCTGTCTCAGCCTGCTGGAGCCTATCTCCCACTGCTGTGGGGTGTGCCAGGGCACCACTGTGGCGCGCTGCCTGGGATGAGGGCGGTTGGCTGCTGAGTCTGGCCATGTCTCTGAAGCTCTTCCTCATTCTTGACAAACTCCGGCTCCACGCGGAAAAGCATCCGCTCTAATTGCTTCCTTCCTTTGCCTCCTCCAGGCGCTGGGGCTGCGGCACCTCCATCTACAGCTATGGGCCTGTGCAGGGGCCAGAAGGCTGCTGAGGAGCACTGCTGCCACCATCTCATTTTCACAAGCCATGTGTTTCGGTGTTTTTATTAGTAACATAACTACTTCTAATCAGACCTGCTTTTCAACGGAATTTGCAGATATCTTGGTTGGATATCAGTGAATTAAACTCCCATAGCTGGGTGGAAACATCTCTTCTGTGCTTACAGGCACAATACCCTGGTTTCAGCAGGGAAAATTTATCTGTGCCTACAGGAGATGATAGGTATACACAAGGCCACAAGACCTGTGTCCTTCAGGTACGCACACACATCATGAACTCCGAACCTTTTCAGGAATATGACTGCACATGATACTGTGCTTGAAATACATTTAAAAAAAAAACAACCCAGAACTTCAAATATTGATCAACACAACATGGACACTCTCAGTGCACAGCGATGCTGATGTCTGCAGAGGTTTATTGTTTGACTGCTGACTGAGACTAGTTGCATAGCTCTTTCAGTGCTGTAAATGTTATCTTCCATCTTTTAGTATTTCCAGATGTTTAACAACCAGATTTTTTCTGATTTTGAAAAATAGTTCAATTTGAAAACATAGAGCATTCAATTGAACATTAAAAATAATTTCCATATGTATAATTTTAGCCGGGGGAATAAGATAGTCTATCCATGAAAAGACAGACCCCTCTTACCCTACTTTGTCCATGCCAATAAAAACAAATATGAGAGAAAGAAACTAGACTGAGCATTAATTGTCTGAGGGTTGAGACTCATTATACCTAATTCCAGAAAGCTTTAAAATAGGTGTTTACATCTGACAGCTATTGGACATTTCTGGAGTCTCATCCTAAGACAGACATTACCACAGGACATGCATCATACTTTGAAAATCTCTGTTTCTGACTACTGATGCTCAAGGAAATCTAGAGGTCTATTTCAGACACATTTTTTTTACATTTTTTTAATGTCAAATATGAATAAGAAAAACTTTGTTTCAAAGTTATGATCTGATGGGAATTGGCTTCCTTTGGCTTTGCTAGGTTAATTTTTGAAGGCTGGAGCATGTCCTTTCAGCAGTCTGTATTTTAGCATCCTCGTACTACCACTCAGGGTGGCGGGGGAGGTACTTGGGCTCAGAACAGCTTCTTCAGCTGAGCAGAGCCACTGCTGGTGGTGTGTTCCTGTAAGCACCACGGAACTGGGACTGGCTCAAGAGTTGTTGCCTCCTGCCTTTCCAGTTGCTGCTGAGCCCAGGGCTCGAGCTGCTCCAACTGGCAGACTCTTGCCCTCATGGGAGACAGGAACCCCATGCCTGGCACCAGCAGAGACACAGCCTTCCTGCCTGCCTCAGCTGCTGGTTCACGTAGCAGAGCCCCACCTGTATGAGGGGCAGAAGCTGCAATGTCCTCCTAACCTCATCACACAGGGTGGCAGCTCCCCACTCTTCGCATGATCTCAGGACGCTGCTTCCAGCTTCCAAACCTCAGCAGAAGCCAGAGCTTTTGATTTGCACAAGGGTGAGAGTTTAACCTGTCTTTCTCCTGTTAAAGGGCTGCTTCTCCCAGCTGCACAAAGCCTGCAAGAACAAGGAGAGCTTGCGTGGCAGGGAAATGAGATACCACTTAACTTAAAGTATGAGGCATCTTACCCTGGTAAGACATGGTTCATGCTGAATCCAGAACTATGCATCCAGTTTTTCCCCCTCCCTTCCTCTACATTAATTGTTTCATGAGGCCTGCTGCAGTCCTTAAATATTTTAACATAAGCACGGATGTCTCAAATACCAGAGCTGGCTCTGCCTGCTGCTTTAGCATGGGGCAAAGTACCGGTCAAGGCCTGAATAACACAGATTTCTTAATGCAGAATAAAATCAGCATGTTGGCATACAGGCACATGCAGTTGCTGGGATATGCTGTGGTATGTTTCTAACAGATGATTCCTCTTAGCAGACAGACGCCCTCATTATTTAAGTCTTCTGGTGTTGCAGTGATGAAACATTTACATTTGAGAAAAACTGAGAGGATAAGGCCATGTATGCATCCTTCGCACAAGCACATGATAACTGCAATAATCAACTCATGATCATGCAAGTGCATAGAACTGAGAGATATGTTCTGATCATAGAAGAAAAAGCTGTGACTATGCAATCCGATGCAAGAACAGAAACTCGGTCCATCACCAATTGATTGTCACGAATTTTTGAAATATTGATATTTGAAAAATAATCCTTTGTAGAGAGACAGGGACAATATAGTGGTCTAGAAGAAGGCTATGAACTCATACGCATAATATGCTTCCTTCGGTCCACTGCTGTCACACCTGCCCCCTTGAAATTTCATGACCCTTAAATGTCTTTGATCTAAGCCTATATCCTGAGCAGATAATGGAAAAACAAACACATCACTGTGTGGGATTAAGAAATGGAGACAAGAAGTTACCTGTCACATATATAATTATCATAGCTAATTATAACCCAAGAGTTCAACTCTTGCTTGCTTTCTTCCTGATTTTAGGTTTCTTACTCCTTATAAAAAGCAGGTATTACACTAAAGACTAATGAATTCATTGTTTCTCAGTCTGTTTTTACTGTCTACAAAATTATTCATCTTATATAAAGAATTTTGGTAGCTCCACAGGCCAGAGATACCAAAGATTGTAAGCTAAATATTTGCAAGATGAAGTGCCAGAAAGACCCAAGACTGATAGAACATAGCTTGAGAAAATATAATATAAGCTTTTAATGCCACTGATCCTAATACTTGGCAAACATAAAAGATAAACTTTGAAAAGTGTATGTGAAAAAGTAAAAATACTGTGAATGTGAATAAGAACTTGTTTTAATTTCTCAGCACCTAAATTTTACCAGGACTACCTGGTATCTAGCTTATCACAAAGGTTGCCTGTCTGCCTGTTTACAGTATTACTTCAACTTCCAGATAAAGCTCCTTTTCACCTTCATATTGTCTCAGTATAACTTGTCTGCATGGATTACAATGCAAATTTCCACAGAATTATCTGGCTTAGAAACAGACGCTTCTTGGGACAACATAAGTCACATCTTCATTGAAACTTCTCTAATCCTGACAGATAGGAAACAACGCCTGTACTTACTGCACAGATAGCAAAGTAGCAGAATGAGAACTCCTATCAAAATCAGCAATTTCTAACAAAAATAAATGACTGATCTTCAAACACAAGGACTAGGTCTAGAACATCCAATCGTCACTCCTTTCACAGAATCCCCCGTTACAGGTTTTTTCTGAAGGATCACAGAAGCGGTGGAGAATCAGGGCCCAATAATGCAGGACTCTCATATAAATTGCTAGGATAGAGATCGCACTGCCAAAGCCATTACAGCAGAACACGCATCCCTGTTACTTTTGGCCCTTCAGTTACAAAAAGCACTGCAGAACAGAAAGCTCACCAGTGGTTTTCCTTTACAAGTGTACATAAAAACAGTACATATTCTGCATGCTCCCAATAAAACATAACAGAAATACAACAAGCAATTCTGAAAATCAGAAACATAAGAGGAATAAAATGATCCAAACAATAAACTTAAGGGTCCAAACTGCTGCCATCATTATTTGTCTACCTGAACCTTCTCCCCTTTTGAGCAAAACAACTGCCTCAGCCCTCTTTGGTTCAAAGTTCTCTTGCGCATAATACCTTGAAATCACCTTTGTCTGGTACGGTACTTTCTTCACTTTCTTCTTGCGGTTCGTCACCTCCCAAAGAATCGATGTCTGAGTCTTCATCCTGAAGAAAGAAAGAAAGGATAACATTAAAACAACAGCAGCAGGGTAGATAAGTAATTCCTACTTGCAATAACTTATGCTGAAACCCCAATCAGAACAGCTGTTGGTTACACCCAGCTGTGTTACAGCGCTCAGCATAACGAACCACCACGTGGTTCGGCACATGCTGGTACAAAATCCACGTCCGGGGTACCCTCTCAGTAAGTCAATGAAGGGAGAGCCATTTCAGCTATGAGATAACCAAAAGGTGCTTCTGCAGTTATTCTGTGAATAAAGGTTTGCTTTATGCTTTGAGTGTGATCCTTTGGCAATCTGTTCCTGCTCTCAGGACTATTAAATCTCAATTTAAAAATATCTCAGAATCTTTTCACTGGATTTGAACCCGGAGAGTGGAACACACTGCAATTGCAAAATTTTAAATCTGACATTTCAATTTTTTCAGGACATAGAAGTTACAAAATACTTCTACAATGTAGGGTGCCCCCTTTTGAAACACTGTGTAGGAAAACACCATTAAAGGATAGTTCCTATAAAAAAAAGTCAAAAGTACTCTGTTTCTGTTCCCAGAGTATGTCCAGAAGTGATGTGCCTTCATCCAGTCACAGAGCACACAGAACAATGTATAACATACTATAGTAAAAATAAAATGCATTAAGTTGAAATGACCCAGAGAAGGCAAAGCAAAATAGAAAACTCAAAACAAAAATGGGAATGTGGAAATACAATTCAATTTCCTATCCCTATTCTCTATCCTGTCCTAATCCCTTTTCCAAAAGCAAAAAATGGGATTGTCACATTAATACACATGGCAAAATTTTGCTATTGATACAGAAATATTAAATTTTTAATAAAAGTAGCATTTAATTATTAAAGAAAAAAATGTTTTTAAGTCTGGCTCTGGATCCAGGCTGATAATTCAGTCCCCTAAAAATTGTTTCCTTCCCTGTTCATTTCTTCTTCTTTCTCTTCTTTTTCTGTCCCCTTGCTAGGCTGACCTCTCTCATTTTGCCTATGAAGCTGGCATCTTTGGCTCCAGTGGAGTCAGGAGGACTTTTACCGCTGATAGCCACAAAGAGAACATTTCACCTTAAACTCCTTCAGGCAGGGA
Organism: Psophia crepitans; assembly: GCA_013399095.1. Classification (NCBI taxonomy): domain Eukaryota; kingdom Metazoa; phylum Chordata; class Aves; order Gruiformes; family Psophiidae; genus Psophia; species Psophia crepitans. The sequence continues at coordinate 584,366 of VWZZ01002130.1, read as the reverse complement.
CGTTATTGTCGCCTAGTCCCACCAGACAGAAAGTTTGTACAATAGCTTGTATATAAATACACTCACAAAGCAACATATTGTTTGCTGTCATATGCAGTGGACCTTAAGCAAACTTCTAAAGCAGTTTTCTTACCTGTAGTGCTTTTGCATTTGATGGTATCATGGCCTTCCCTGGATTCATGTAATAGCGTATTTCTGGCACCTCCACGGGCAGCTGTTCCTGAGACATGTTTGCAGAATATAGTCCTGTAGGAGTCAATGACAAGTTATTTTATAAAATGACCTGAGGCCCCACCCATCTCATCTCTATAAGCAAAGGACTTCCCTCCCATTGCCAAAGATGGTGGAGCGCCAAGGATGACTGCTCCAGGGAAGGATCTTACAGGGCAAACACAACAGCTGAAAGGGATGTGGTACCTTCATCTGTCTGGGAACCTCTCCCAGCCTGCACTTGCCCCTTGGGTCCAGCACTGCTGCCACTCTTTTTGCATAGTGAACAGAGTCCCAGGCCAGCCTGTCAGAGAGAGGAGAAGCATGGAGGGCACCACTGCTGGGACCTGGTCCTTCAAATGCAGCTCTTCTCCACCTGTGGCACAGGGACTGCCCTGAGCAGAGTGTGACAGCAGGTCCTGTGTGGGAGAAACTGAGCCTTGGAAAAGCCTCCATGTATAAAGAACTACCAGTGACCTGCCTGCATGCAGGTCACACACCTGTCCACTTTGGTCAAAGCCTCCCTATAGGCAGAGGGACCCAAAATCGCTGCCTGCAAAGAGGTGTTGCCCTGCACCACGCAGTAACCCCCCTGGAAAGGGCCACCCCCACCATCTGACAGGTTACTGCATGGAACAGCAGCTCCCAGCCCCTCCTGCACTGCTCCCATTTCTTCTTCCTGTGGGAGCAAGGCCAAGGTGTGGGCACAGGGCTGGGTCTTTGGTTTGCAGAGGTGAGCAGTAGGGATGGAAGGTGAGCGAGGGGCATGGAGTAGCAGTACCAGATCATGTGTGATCAGGTGACAGAGGAGAAGGAGGTGGACATTTGCAGGGATTAGCAAAGATCTTGAGGTCAATGCCTATGTCTACAAGCATTACCCAGACTACTACTGCACCTGCCAGTACCTCAAATTTAACAAAAAATCAAGGAAATATGTAATAGCTGTGCAAAACAGGTAACAGTTATGCTTTTGCACATTTTCCAGAGAAAGGCAGTTGAACTTTACAGGGCAACTGCAAGAAACTCACGTCAAGATGAATGGAATATAGTATCCAGTGGTTTAGTTTTATTAGTTTTGTTTTACAGAGATTTTTGTTCAACCAAAGAGCTTGAACAAGAGAGCACATGAACATCTCCAGGCATACCCAGTGGAAATTACCATCTTCAAACACAGAAAAACAAATGAATAACAAACTAGCAGCTCCAGTAACAGTAGGCTGTGTCATAGCATCTGCATTTCCAGCATGAAAAGTAGCTCTGCCCAGGCTTGAAGTACAGGAGCATCTTTTGGCCTCGGGTCACGGACACTCTGAACTGCATCCTGGAGAACTCCTCTTGCAGCTTATTTCAGAGAACAATCATTCAGCTTTTTTTTTAGCCTCACCAGAAAAGAAGACCTGCCTGACCTTGGAAGAGCTGTCATGAGACACTAAAAATATCAGTACCCTTGTTACTAGAGCAGGCCAGCTTTCCCAAGGTTGGTTAGTTCAGAGGATCATTAGCATAAGTGATGATATTCACCTAGAAACCTCTCTAAAGGTGATGAATCTTAAGAAAGTTGAGATTCCTGTCCTCAAGAAAACCCGGGAAGAAGAACAGGTGGATCCTTCATACAGCCTTCCATGTCTGCAGAGTTAATTTCCCATTATATGCACACTCAGTCATCTGGAATGATCTATATGGCCTTCTGCTAAATCAAGGTATTCTGCTCCCACCTGAGTGACTCCAGAGGGAACACCATAAAGAAAGAAAACTCCAAAGCTCTCATTAACAACTGAACTAGTGTTATCTTATTTGAAATTTGAATGTACAAAGCTGGGTGGTCTCAATTTGTAGAATGAAAAACAGAGGATCCAAATGGAATGATTTTATTTCTTTACATTTCATATTTCAGTAATTCAAGAATAGGTGAAGCAAAACATCCCATATGTTTCAAAGATCTAACCACAGTTGCCCTGGCAGCAAACAGCACACTACCCCCATCCCTGGACACACAACCAGGATGGACTGCAACCACCTCAGTGCTCTCAGACATATAGATACTTCTATACAAAAACCAGCATTGAAGAGCAGAGTCAGATGGGCATTCTGGCTTGGCTGCAGGAGGAATAACACCTTAGATCATCACTTGTGCATTAGTGAAGGAAGGAGACATGGAGGAGGAGGGGGAACTCACAGGAGCCAGGGACACTACTACCCCTGACACAGGTAAGAAAGTATCTTCTGGGAAATTAATTTTAAAGCAAGTCTTTAACCAAAGAGTTTAAAAATACTAGAATATATCCCTGTTAGGACACGACGATCATACAGAGAAAAGTATGGCACTTTATATCCATTTCATATATGCATCAGCATTTGTATGCATCTAGCATTTAAGTAGCACACAGCTCTGATACTGAAAAATACTACTTTCCTGACATAATTAATGACTTTTTACATCACTGCACTCACAGTTAAATGCTTGGCTGTGTTATTTCATGTTACAGTTACTGACGCACTGGTTAAAGCCCGGCACTTACCATACCAGTCTCAGAGCAGCCTAATTGAAGTGGAGATTTATGCTCCAATTTCTCAGATTTTATGCATGTTGCAAATGCAGAGTCCTCAATGGTTACCTGTACAGTAAGAAAGCACTCTGTGCCTGGAGTTGTCTCCGTGTGGGACATTTTCTGAACTTGGAGAAGGTTTCTGAGGAATACAGTCAACTAGAAGAATGGTTCCCAATGTTTTCTGAATCATTGTTCACACTCCACAGTTCTGCAGCCTACATGCAAGCATATCATCTCCTCACAGGCTGGAAACCAGCACAAAGGCAGTATGACCAGTACAGTGCTTCCTCCTGTGCCCAAAACCAGCTGTGGGTTGCAGGCCATCAGCTGCTGCACCAGCAGTAATCATGGACCAAATCCTAAAAGCGACTAGAAAAGCTATTTGTTAAGGGTCTACGAAGGATTTTCTGAATACTCTTCTACAGATGGGACCAAAACATTTGATCTGTAACATATCCTGGGATATCATATAATCTGTTAAATCTCAAAAATAAACTACATCATATGTTTACAGAGTAGGCACCTAACCAAAACTACTGCAGTTCAAGGAGGAATTTGGAGCATGACTTGTTTTCGAGACTGGTTGGAACAATTTTGGATGTCAGCTAGCCAAGCAGCAGAAATTGCAAAATTAAAGAAACAACTATCCATTGCTCAAGATTTAAAAGTGCATATTAATATATGTAGAAATTTGCAGCTCCTGACCTGATAGTTATCAGCCACTAGGGATGCTCCATTACCTCAGCAGAAAGGGGAACAAACATTTCATATATTTACAACTAATTTACAGATTATTAGCTGAGAGAGAGAAAGGTGCAACAAGCTGTAGGCATTAGGAGAAGTCATACTGCTAGGGACCAAGGGACCGTCTTTTCCCAGTGTTTAAGGGCAGAGAAAAGAAGAGAGAGCTGGGAGCTAGAAAGCACTTGCAGTATGCATATCAGGTGTTGATAAACTCAGAGGAATCTGAGAAGCAGGATTTAATGCGATCGTGTTTTCTGGATTAGGGTTTTTTGGTTGCTATTCTTTTTGATGGAACAGCCTATCAAGACTGCTTTGAAGAAACTACAGGAGGAAGACATCTTTATTTCCTTTTTAAATGCTTGTCTTCACCATCTTTTTTGTTCCTGATTTCCTCTTTCTTTTCTTCTTTCTATTCCCTGTCATCTTTTCTTTCCCATTGAATTCTAGGGCTTTCCAAAATATCCACTTTCTTACTTTGTCCATCTCAATACTACTTCGCTATAATTCCCTTTTTCACTTCTTTTAGGTATTATACATTTTATTTCCTTGTCCCCTTCCTCCCTCCCTTGCTTTTTATCCTGTCTGTTTTCTTACTCTTCCCCCTTTGTCTCATGTGTCTCCTCCATACTGCAATGGTACCTCCAGAAGCTTCAAGTATGAACAATGGAGGTTTGGTCGTATTTGGAATAAGCATGAATACTACAAGCATTAGGGCAGCTGGGATGTCATACATGACAGCTGTGTGAGATGATAACCAATAGTGGATTGAAGGACACAAAGGAGATCTCAGGACCCAAGGAAGAACAAACTGGAGACATGACAAGACATCCCAGAGTTTTCAGATGAAGAGCTGGAGAGGTGGGAAGAGTGCTGGGGTGGTGTTTTATGAACACTGCAGGTGCTGGGCTTCAGTGTGAACCCTGCAAGAGACAGGCATTCAGGAGGAGCTCAAAGATACAAAAGTTCAATGGCATGAAAGACACATGGGTCTCACCCATTGCTATGTGTTGACCAGCATACCATGATCAGGGCATGAGGAAACCAACTCTGCTGGAAACAAGGTCCTGATGGCCTCCTCTGCAGCATTATCACTCTAGTAAGGTGGTGGGATATTGCACATACGCAGCAGAGTTTTACATGTGAACAGGTTTTGACATAGGGTTTCTGAAAGGGCATTCCAGCTCTACCACCAAAGTTTTCTCATATCCAGTGTGGCAGACAGACTTCCCTTCATTCCCGTGGTGCAACCGGTAGTCTCACAAATGAATAGCTCACTTCACTCAGACTGTTAGCAATAATCTTTACTTTGGTCACTCTTTGGACTAACAGAACAGCATAATACGGTGCTGCCAACCATCTCATTATCTTCTGCTTCCTCAGTGGCACTCTCCTGGCAAAAGTGGCCGAGTACTCACATGCCTCACGAGAGGTTCAAAAATCCCATTGCTGCTTTCCTTAGGTTCCTACAGGCTGACTCACCTCACTGAGCTGCCCAGTTCTCAATGCACCTTGGTGATAATCGGAAGGGCTGGGGCAAAGGTGCAATTGCATGCTAATCCCTTCCTCTACCTACAGATAATGAATAGGTAAGAAGGAAAAGCCAGACACAGAAGAGATGCAGAACATATTCATTACAATAAAGGAGGTCACCATGTTAGTGTTTGCAGTTCCTATTGCTCCAGCTATCAAGAGTTCTGTCTTTTAAAACATTTAGGAAAAATCATGCTAATTCCTGATGGTGCTGACACTATGATACAGCATGGTCCTGGATTTTTGCAGTGCTTCTACCCCCCCATAGGTTGTTTCCTCCCCTAAAGGGATAATTCCATTAAATTACTCCTAGTTCCTGTAAAAAGGGACACTCACAACCTGCAAAACCAAAAGGGCTTTTAAATCCCCACATCTGCAGCTGTTGCCTGCATTCTTTCAATGCCTCAGTACAGCCCAGAGGCTGAGCATGGGAAACATGCCCCATGAGCAGCTGAACCACAACAAAAAACGCCAGAAGACAAAGTCACATAAAGCTTCCACACTCACACTAGCCTGCAAGAACCGATGACCAGGATTTTCTGCAAGTGTTCTGTGCAATTAATTAATAAATTTGATGATAAAAAACAAGCTGAGCCTAACAAACTAACCAACGCCCTAAGTCACAAACAAAGCACCTCTACTAAACACAGAGCAGAAGTGCTGACTAGATGCGAGTCAGGAGAACAGGTCACTTCTGAGGAGCAGTGACTTAGAGATACCTCTGCAGTATCTCAGAGAGGAAGAAACCAACTGCAAATGGCATTATGGGGCTGGCGTCCTTCCTCTCAACTCAAGAGCATCACCTATGGGGTTGCTACATATCTCCTGGTGAACGCTCCCGGTGATCCAGAGAAAGGATGGATGGATGGATGGATGGATGGATGGATGGATGGATGGATGGATGGATGGATGGATGGATGAAGCCAGAACTTTTTCAGGGTCTAAAGTGATGCAGGATATTTAGACATTTTCAGGGTAACAGCAAGGACCTTGCTGTGGGACTCAGGTGTCTGTGGGTGTATTTGAAAGAAGTAGTCATGGTTATTTGAGGATTGCAAGGGGAGAATTGACAAGATCCAGTTCTTATCCAAGAGGTGTACCCATACTGAAAGCACCACTAGGAACCACTATGTTGGCCTAGCCAGACTGCCAGGAGGTGAGACAGGCTCAGCCCCTGGAAGGTACAGCAGAGCATGCCTTAGTGGCACACTGGGAATACATGGGTCTTCCCTCTGTTAAACCAACAAACAGAAAGATAGCAAGGGAAGCAAAGGGGTACAGTTAAAGGCAGGGATGGGAAGAAAGAGATAGGGTTCTTGAAATATGGTGCCATCAAAGGCCTTGGATGGCAGGGATGGTACCTCCAGTTGCAGCTCTTGAAGATGCTGAAAGCCCTGGCTAGAAGATGGCAGATGGGAGAAGTACCAAACACATGTGTCACCCTCAATGTGTTTGCCATAATGATAAACATGGAAGGATGAGAGGGAGTTAGAGCTAGGGCAGAGGAGAGGCAATGCCGAAAGCGACTGTGTGACTCAGCAGCAGAGATCACAAAGAGTAGCCCTTCATGAGCACCGGCAAGTAAACAGCCATTTCAGCACATTGGAGGTTTGAAGCAGGGCTGCAAATTGGATGAAGGTGTGAGGGCCTGGAAAAGCAGCTGGGGCAAGGACACACCATCCCTAAGGGGTCTGAGGTCATCAGAGGTGAGCGTGGGAGTAAAGACAACAAAGGCTCAAAGCCATCAAAGAATGCCTGAAGGAACAGAGACAAGCAAACGATGATAACAAGAGAGAAGAGAGATTTTCTGCCTTTTACAGGTTCATATTTCATTTTCAATTAAGGATTTGTTTTCTATTTTGGGTATGATTGCATTATGCAAAGCTCTGTGTGTGCCAGTACATATTACTTCAGCACAGACAAGTTACTGCGTTTCGTTTAAATTTGAAGTAATTAAATGCAGCTGATACTGACTGAAGCATTACACTTTTTTTAGATAAGCATCTCTGTTGTAATGAAACAGGTTGACAGAGTATTTGTATTATTAAAATCCTATAAAGCAAATAATTATTTTGGTCTTCATCTCAAAAATAAGTAGGTTCAACATATTGCATTGTGCTATTTGTAGTAATTGCACAGACTGTGTGTCGATTGTATACAGTCAGAAACTGACAAAGTTATGCAATTATCCATGAATTACCCATGGATATCAGTGTAAAGCACTTAGCTTGCCTTCTTACCACAAAATCTGAATGTGTCTCAATGTTTGATGCTTTTATTCTCACAGTATCCCACCCTATAATAAACATGAAATACTATTAAATCCGTTGGAATTAATGGGATGCAGATGCTGAGCTGGATTCTCTAAATACCGTGAGTGTTCAGTGAAAAGCACAACCCCAGGTTAGGTACTTACACACGCACCAGGAGAGCCGATCCTAACTCACAGCGGGGTTTGGAACAGTCACTTCCAAGGGATTTGTCAAACCTAAATATTTCTGGTGTAATAAAACTTGTAAATTCAGAAGTATAGAAAATTTGTATTTTCCATGTGAAATCTCAGATTTTATATATGTTTTATGTTTAGTTTTGCATGTTATTTCCAACAAAATTTCTTGTTGACACTATAGGACAATATAGTCTTTCTCTTTTTCTTTGAAATGGTCCACATTTATTATGTATTTTTCTGCTGCACTAATTTGAAATAAATTAAATGTGTGTAGCTCATTTGTCTTCACGTATAACTTCTACTAGTATAATAAATTTTGAAAGAATTAGTATTGCTACCTCATATTCATCATTTAAAAAACTCATCAATAAGCCCCATATTTCCTAAGTGTTGATTTACTCCATATACATGTATGTACATGAAAAAAATATTCAGCAGCAGTAAAATCCAACATAATCAAAGCATGAGACGAATCATTATTTTGTTTGATTGGTTTACCTAGATCCCACGTGGTGGAGAGGAGACACAGGCAGAGACAAGTCTGTACTTTCCCAAGCCTGTCATGTTCATTTTTCTGCAGGAAAAAAAATTATTTGGAATCTTTCTGAAATTCGGGACAGCGTTTATTTTTTGTGCTGTCGTTTCTGCACTATAGCTGAATTCAGAGCCTGAAGGATCAGATGTTTGTTGTTCTGAATGTTGTAGCTGGTCAGTCCTACCAGCTTGTCAAACTCTTCCTCTGTGTAGGTGAAGCTGTTTAGGCAGTATGGGGAAAAAATGCTGGAAACATCCACATTGCCCTGTGCCATCTCAGCGGGACTGCGCTCCACACCTGGCAAATAAAGGTAGGTTGTTGATAGGGTATAGATGTGGTCCTACATCCCACTTTCCACATGGGACACAACACTGCTCCTCACTGCCCAGGCACCTGCATTTCTCTCCCATGGGAGCCATGGCAGGGGAGAGAGAGGAGCACACTAGACCATGCCTCCCATCCTGACACAACCAAAGGGTGGCCAGGTGGTAGGAGGACCACTCTGCCCCACAGCTTACCAGGTTCTTTGTATTTTCTGAAGGTGTCATTCACCAGTGGGAAAAATACCACCGTTGGTGCCTCTGGGATCTCTGCATCATCAAAGACGTAGCACTCCTTTAGATTTTTCTTTTCTTCTTCACTCAGGTGGATTTTGGGAAATGGAATTCCTTGCTTCAGGAAGTACTTGGAGGCTTCTTCCAAAGGCTGCAATCAGACAGAAAAAAAGGTCAGAAATTCTGCCACCCCCCCAACTTGTCCAAATGTACAACGCATCCATCAAGGGCTCTTGCAGAGTAGGGAGCCACGTTCACTGTCAGCATTTCTTCTAGCCTTCGTCTCTTGCATGAGATATTAACAGAAACACATTCCAAGATCAAGCCTCCAACTTGCACTCCTGATTCTTGTTCTACCTCCTCATCATCATCATCTTTTATCTGCAAGATAAGTAAGATGTTTATGGCTGCGGGCAGGAATGGCCTAGCTGCTTAGGACACAGGAATGTGCCCTTTACTGGAGAAAATCCTGAAATGGGTAGAATGGACAGAAATCTGAAACGCTAGGCGTTTTAAATACGGATTAATAAAGGTACTAACATTTTGTTGGCTTGGTATGAAATATTTAAAATCCCTCTAACTGTCTTAGATGCCTTAAGATGATTATGAAAAGTGATGTAGGCATCTAGGAACAAAGATCATCTTGACTGATACGTTAATTTAATCTTGCAGGTGTGTAAGTCATTTTTGAAAATAGAATTTTTGTTCCTGAATCTGGTTGGCAAGTATGAAAATTTTAGTCTTCGAAAACTTCTGTCTTATTCATATCTAGTAACAGGAATTATAGACCAGGTTATTATCTGGTATTTGAAATAGCAGATACCACATCAAAGGGCAATTCTTCTCCACAATTTACAATAAAACAAAAAAATAAATCTAGTTACGGTTCTGAAGACAAGTGGAGAAATTACTTTTAATTTAACTGCTTGTGGATATCTTTAGTTGGATATCACAAGACAAACGAAACGAGTTCGCCAGTGGTGGTACTAGTTCCAGAGAACCACTCCATAGGGAGTGTAGCCTCAATAGTCACATCAAGATCCCAGGACCACACAGGTCTAGGAGATAGTATTTACTTATCAGAGAGTTAATTAAAAGATTCAGAAAACTGATACTGCTTCTGTTCTTCTTAGGGGGTTTGCCATGGTATGCCAGCATCACTGAGAGCCCTAGGCAGCTACAAATGGGAGCCATACACCAAGAATCCTTTTCTCCCAGAATGAGTTTCTTCCAAATAAAGTATTCTGACTCCTTAGGATTTAAATAGGGCTAAAAGACAGCAGTCATTTTCGAAGAAAATACAGTGGTCATCGCACCAATGCCTGTGATCCGGAAGAATAGTTTAAGTGTAGGACAACATCCACTTTTCTCTCTGGTCTCATGAGCGGTGGGTAGCTGATATCGATGTATCCTGCTGTGTCTGCCAGGCACATGAACTCTGCTGTTTCTGTCAGCTGGTTGGGGAAATTCTCTAGCACAGTATCTGAAAGGAAATATTTGTTATGATGAGTGATTCACTGAAGAAATAATATATCTGTTGTTTGGCTAATAAGGGAGGAAAAAATGCCTCTTGTCACTCTATAACTTTTGCTTTCCAAGACCCCACCACACTACAGAAGCTCAGCCTTGACACAGAGAAGAAAAACCTGTCCAAGGTAAAAAGACAGAGCTTCTTCACTTCCTGTGCTGTTCTTCTTCCATCCACATGAGCAGTATTTGCCCTTCCTTGGAATCAAGGAACTTCTTGGAGCTGATTTGACTGGATGAAATTTAACTAGTTATCTTGAAATTTTTGTTTCCAAAGTGAAGAATAAATCCTGTTCATCCTCTACCTTCTCTTCACTGATTAAACAACCAAGCATCTAAGCAGATAAAAATTAATATTCAGGGATTTTTACCTTTCCATATACAGAAGCTTTTGCTCTGAAGGTATTCATTGTGCACCTGGAAGCCCTTCAGGAAGTTGTAGAACTTTGAAACCATCACCCGCTCAGTCAGGATCTGCCGAATGATGCCCATAATGCCACATTCAAGGGTGACTAAGTAAGTCTCCAACTCATGGTTCCTGGCTGATGTGGAAGGCTCATCTCCTTCTGAAGGGCAGAGAAGATGAACAAGTAGTTGTTGTGATACAGTTCTTTGCAATACTTGAGCTACCAAAAGGCAGCTAATATTAGCTAGAGGAAAGAAGATCCCAATAAGACATGGCAACATACAATTCAATCAATGTCAGATTAGAAACAAGAAGAAAACAAATCTTCAGTAAAGCATATTTCATGAAAAACAAAGTCAGAATAGCAACTTGCTAAAGCTGGAAAAGTGATCTACTGCTTGGTAGAAGTCATAGGTGGATTCCCTGTGTGAAGGTCAGGGTAGGCTGAGAATCTGGACCCGTTCCTTTCAAAATTAGTCCAAATCAGCTTTGGAAAAAAAAAAAAAATGCTGCCAGCAGACCTAGGCACCCAGAAAAGAGCAGAGAAAAAGGGTCGTGCTAAATGGCACCTCATGAGATTGGTGCCATCAGTTGGTGCTCATGAGATTGACTTTATATCACAGGCATTTCTTGAGCTCAGGATTCTATAACACTTCCATGAAGAAAGTGATGAAAAGCCCATAAACCAAACTTGCTAACCACATTTGAACACAAGAAAGACAGCCAACACCTCTAAGGAGCGTAGAGGTTTACAACAAGATCAAAGATGATTGAAATGGAGTTCTACATAATTGATATATCCATGTCTTCAACAACAACATAAGAGAAGTATTACTTGCCAAGGCAGACAGAACACAGCACTGAGATGTTTGTTACAACATCTGAGGTTCACTGAAAGGTCCTTGACAAAGACAGTCTTTGGTGTCAAATCATCGCTTGCATAAAGTCAGTCCAAAGGAGACTAATGGAAATAATGTTGCTACGAATTACTTCAGAGAGGAAACCTAATTAGATATCGTTGGCAACATGACAATGGGAGGGTGGGGGGTGGGGAGGGGGGAGAAGGAGGAGGGGAAAGCAGTGCAGCATTGGCCTCAGTTTTAAGATTTGAAAAGCCTTCACAAAGATTTCACACTATATGCATCTGAATGTAACATTCATTTAAAGATTCATAAAACAACAGGTAAAGTAGAAACAGAAACTTAACCAACCAACATCGACAGTCCTGTGTTGGGTACACCTCAAGGAGGACCTTTCTGTAGGATCCGATGAATGCCAGGCATCCAAAAGATTGTAGGAAAAGACATTGCTCCACAGACCTGTGCAATGGTAAAGAACAGGGAAAATGCTTTGGAAACATTTTAATGGAAAATATCCTTTTAAAAAAATAACCTTTCAGCTTTGCAAGAGGTATCAGAAAGCCTCAAGGTTTCCAAACTGTCACCCAAACCTGTACGAAGTTCTTTTGCTGCAGCTCACATTCTGTCCTCAAAGAGGAACGTAAATAGTTTTAAACATTGTGCCTGACCTTCAGCCACTGTATTTCATTGTCACATACAGCTGCTGCTGCTATACTGCAAACCAGCATTTTCTGTCCTATAAGTGACTGTCACCAGAGAATAAAACCATGCCACTTCCCATAAAACAAGGGTTTGGTCTACAAAGTAGGTGATATACAGTCGTATACTCAGTTAAAGGTTTGAATACTGCCCCTGAACAACCAAGATTCAAGTAGTTAGAACACAACTTGGGATAGCCTGCAGAATAGTCCTCTAGAACAAGACATCTTCAGTGTCCCTTGTAAGACTTCTCTTGCCACAAGTTCTTTCAAGACTCCTCTCCCTCTCCTTGTTATTCTCATCCCCGTAGTCCTTCTTCTACTTTTGCTCTCCCACTTCAGAGGACATCTAAACATGCCTCCCCAGTGCAGAAATCTCCAAAAGCCTCTTGGATCCTGAAAAGTGTTTCTTCCTCCACAGCTCTGCCACAGACCCTGAGAGGAACTCTGGCAGAGAAGGCAATGCTGAGCTTTGCCTTGAAAATCTCTACCGGTGAAAGCCATACATCACAAAGAATGCAGTAATTTGAATTGCACAATACAATGATGATACATTCCATAAATTAGTAACAGAAATACAATTCCCTTTTAAACCTGGCTTGTTTGTGGAATGGGACAAGAAGCCAAGGGTCTTCTGCTTCATAGGAAGTCCCCATAAGAGTGGGACTCACTTGAGAAACACTAGAAATACATAATTAAGAAATCAGATAGGGACTCTGTGGCTCTATATTTAGCTGGTAACCAGAGTTCATTTGCAGATAATTACTGGCCAGTTTCCATCAATACCTCATCTCCCTGCAGCTTGAGAAGCTTCTGTCCAGGTCTGCTTCTCACAGAAGGCATTCCCATTGCTCCTGTCTTCACTTGGTGCCTTCTCACTCCATACCTATTCTGGCTTCCCAAGCCTCAGAAGTTTCTCACTGCTCATGCATTTTAATGTCTTCCAAACACTGTCATCCCCCCAGAACTTGGTCACAATTACACAGCAATATTTCCCTAACCTCTTGCACTAAATTGTCATGGTACCTATATTTGCTGAAGATAGAACTACGAGGAGAGTTGGTATCTCTTACTAGGCTGAAAGTAGCAGATAAGCTTTAATGCACCCCAATCTTTCTTCTGGAAACCTGAGGGTCTTGCATCCCCATAAGCTCATCCAATCTTTCCAATCTTCCCTAGCCATTGCTCTTATAAAAGGCCTTACCTCTCCCTGCAAATGACACCCTGCTTTTATCCTTAAATTATCACACTGTAACTAATAGTACATTTTACTTGCAACCCAAGAGGGCATTGCATGTTGTATCACTAGATGGCAACATTGCTTTAACTTTCCACTCTATCTTTTCTAAACATACACCTATGGGTGTGGAGTCACCAACCTAATTCAGGCACTGAAGGTGAGAACACAGAGCTCAGCCCAGACTGGATGTGTTGGGTGCACTTGCTACCTGACCACCTCGGGTATGAACACACTACACCACTGTCGTTGTGAATGGAGGCATGACGTTCTCAGAAGATGACTCTGTAGTCCCACCTAGCTCTGCAATCTACCTCTTACCTCTAGCAGTCAGCACAGAATGTTTAATGGAAGAACATAAGAAAAGGCAAAATATGAAGTGACCTCTTCTCCGGCATCTCAGGGTTCTGGATTTGATACTTTAGTGCTGGTGGCTGCATGTGAACTACTGTGTTTCAGAGCCAGCAGTGGGACTACCTTCCATGAATTTGTCCTTCCCCTTTCCAGACCTAATTTTACTCCAGGATCCTGTCTTATCTTCTGAGTCTTTTCCCTGAGCCACCTCTTTTCTTAACTCATGACATCACTAAAATCTTTAAGCATAGCCATTAAAGCTCTCAGATTTAGTGTCTGCGTTCCTCCTTCAGTCTTCTGTTCCTCATGCCTTGCTATTTTCTCATGATCGTACCAATATGACTCTGGACTTCTCCTGCATCATACATCAAGGTGCACAACTTCCCTGCACACCAAATAAGGAATACCACATGGTGTTGCTAACTGTATGGATTTTTCAGTAAACTCTTTCTTACTGGCATCATTGGTGTCCTGTTTTGTTTTGTGCTTATTTACATGTAATACACCCGCTGTTCAGTTTTAGGAACAGATGGACTCTTCTGCAGCCATCTTCACCCCAGAGAACCAGTGTACAAAGGGGTGTGGTAGAGAGTTTTAGCATTACGCAAAATTAAAACAAGAATTGCATAAAAACTACAAAGCTGTCTTTCATGTATTATTGGGAGCTACCCACTTTACTGAAATAAGGATGACAAAACTCACTGATTTAATTATGCTAGCAAAATTACAAAGGATTTACAATACTATTAAACTTGCAAAAATATCAGTAACAGTTCAGAAAAACACTCAAAATTGCCATATTTTATAACAAACTCAGTAACAACATTGCTTTTTGTTACAAATTCATGCCATTTGTAGGCAAATTTGGTTTTAAGATTCCGGTTTCCAAATATAAATGTTTTCCATGTGGAACTCTGCTGCTGCTCAGTTCAAAACAAACCTAACCTCTTTAAGCAGCCCTGAAACTTCAGGCATAAGAGACACCATTCAAGACAAAAGCAACAGTGAATAGTGTTATTTAAAATTTTCTCTAAGCATTTTTTAGCCCATCTCCAGTGTCTAAGGAATTTAGCCACAGGTGGGAACAACAAGTTGTACTCTTTGCTTCAGGCCTGCATGCTGCAGGGCACTGGCTGCAATATGCAGGGTCTGTATTATACTACAAATAAAGAAAATTTCTATGCAATTCAAATTTTCTGAATGAAGCACATCACCTTTCATGAAACAGATGCGGGATTCAGGGAGCTTCTTCATCAGGCGACCCATGAAGAACTTGCTGCCAAAATCCTCTGCACGAATGAAGGCACCGTATTTTAAGAAACCAACTTCATAAGGGGTGAACTCCACCCATTCTGCAGAGGCACAAAATGAACTTTTAAATTTCAATCCTATCCCTACTTCACAGCAGGAAGGGCTCTGAAATGACAAGGAAGCAGCTGCAGGACAAACCCTATCAGCAGGGTGATCACAGACTGGCCTTTCCCTGGGTAATTTACTCAGTAACATTTCCCAAACTTGTTCACTCAGAACTTTCCATCAAGCCTCTCCAAATAGCACATAAATGAGGTTTATACTAAAATGGGTCAGCCTAAGTTAGCCCAGATGTGGAGCTAAGGCTTTGACTAGTTGCCCTCAAGCACCTCCCCCAGATTTCTCCTGCCCCACAGAAGTTAGGTTCCTCCCAGAGCCTAGGCACAAAGTCTAGAAATGGAAGAGGAAGTTAAGGAAGAATAGGAACTGCTATGGTTCAGCAGTGCAAGTGGTTGCAGGACATGCAGTAACTCATAATGCAGATCATCTGAACACCAACCAAGTCCAGATGCAGCTCAGTTTTGCCATCACCTTTGAACTCTGAAAGGCTGTAGTCTTCTTTGATGTTGAGGATCATGTAGATAGGCAGGGGATTCTGACCTTGATTCAATGCTTGTCGCTCATCTGAGAGTCTGTGGTTATTTTTCTGTGAATTAACCAGAAACAGAGAAAGACCAAAACCAAGGAACCTTCTTGGCATGGTGTATGGGCTTGCAAGATTACAGCGAAATAAATACCTATTTCCACTTTCATTTTCTTATTCTCTCCACTCATTTTGTGTCCAGACATCTTTTTTTAGTCAAGGAGTGATCTAAACATTTACACATCCACATAAACTTATTTAATTACAGGTGAGCTGTAGGACACTTTGTGGTACAATGGTGCCTCATTCTTCCCAGTAAAAGCATCCACTTTACATGGATTATTTAAATTCTCACAGGAAAGAAGATAGCAAAAGAAACCAAGACCAGGACTCTGCTGTTAGGAGCTCAGATACTCAAACTGGTAGAAAGAGACACAGGTTTTCTGCTCTACAGAATACCTCTTGGGCTGCCAATTACATGTTGAGAGATATGTGGAGACAAATTTCCCTTTGTTAGTCAGCAGAAATAATCTGCTGGATAATGCTGGCATGCTCTCAGGCTAGCATCTGTCCCTGGAGCTTCATTTTCCATACAGCAGTATTCAGTAGCTCTTAGGGAAAACATAGGCACGCTACCCCATCACTTAATGCTTTTTCCAGCAGAAGCCCCCAAAAATCAATGCTAGAGATCTGGTATCCCTCTTGCTTCCGCAGTTTTAGCTCCTTGTCATAGTACTTCAAGCTCTCCAGGGAAAAGCAGCTTAGCTTGCACTTGGTCATATGTCTGCGGACTTCACCGATCGGTATGGACAGATCTTTGTGTGACCAGTCAGCGCTCTGATACAAATGTGACAAGGTCCTGGGGAAAAGAAAGGGAGTACGTTGTCGTATGCTGTAGACACTTTCACTTTTTAGACTTGAATTTCAGGAGCACATCAAATTAATTAGCTGAGGTTCATTAAAAACACCTTTTAGGCTCAGTTTATTATTGAAAAGATTTTTTTACTTAGAGGACCCCCCCAAATCACTACCAAAACCTGAGGACTTGCAAAAAGCCCCTCTGTGCTGTGTAGGTTTATGCACAAGGCTGTGATTTGCAAGTGTCACTCAGTAGGAAAGATCCTAGAGATGAAACAAAGGGTCAAGGAAAATTATGTTCCCCATAAGCAGGGCCTAGGCCATATGCTGGTCCAGGCAACGTGTTCCTAATGCAACAATAGAAAAACTCAAGACTGAAGTAATAAACCTTCCTTTACCAAAAGGAAGAGCATAAATCTCTCACATAGCAGACTACAGAGGTGATGAATTATGTCTTTGTTCAGGATCTCCTTACCATGTTGAACCAGATGACCCAGTAATGTATGAAATAGCATCTAAGAGACCCAGCTTCTGAAGACCCAGCAGGTTGCCTAACAGAGATGTCAGTGCCCGGGTGCCACCTCCTGTTGTCATGACTGCTACAACTGGTACCTGTGTAAACATCAGTACAGCAGTGGTAAGTAACAACGTAGTTTACCAGCATATGTGATCAGAGCTGAGTGAATTGCGGCACTTCTGTCCCACAAGAAATTCCAACATTTCACCATTTCCCCAAGCAGGAAAGAAAAAGATGAAAACCTGGTATTTTGATAATAATAATAACAACAACAACAATAGATTTAGTAACTCAATAGTTCTGACTTTTTTGTCCAAAATCAATCAATTTTGATTCTAAATTGTTACACACTGGGTTACCAAAACAGCTCAAAAGTTGTTGTTTCAAGGCATTTCAATATTAAACTCCATTTTCCTCAGTGGTATATCACCTCATGAGAGCTTTATTTTGATACCGAGCAGAGTTCATTCTCTCTTGTAAGTAAAATACAATGACTAGATTACTTTACCTAAGTACCTGGTATATATAATTGCAGTGATGAACCACAAAGCCTAATTGCATGGAAATCTAAATTGTGTTACAGGAAGACAAATACGTCCAAACAAACCAATTGAAAGAAGAGGAGCCAAATGACATTTCCCATAAACATTTCCAGGCAATTGAATCAAGGAAATACTCAGCAGTGACCTGATTCAAATCAAGCACTCCAGGTCAAAGCAAAGTATTCTGATTTGTGTTCACCTGACTATGAAAAAATATTTTCTTTTTGGAAAAACTGAAATTAGTAGTTAGAAGTACTTCCCATAAAAAATTCTAATACTTAAGGAACTGCTTTTTTCCATTGAAACCAGTGTGCTAAAGAGAAACAATATACCAATGTGATCAGTTTGTGAGCAGGGACATCATTTATAATATCCAAAGCCATTCTGTCATGTAATGTTTAATATGGCTTTGGTCCAGCTGTCCTGGACAAAGGGAAAAGCACAGAGAAAAAAAAAAACACCACAAAACAAACAATCAAAAAAAAAAAGCTCACAAAAAAACAACCAACCAAACAAAAAAAACCCAAAAAACAAAACCCAACTCTCAAAATGAAAACTTCTTTATTTCTGAAGTGCCTGATGACAGATCATCTTCCCTCCCTAAAGCACCAACCATCCCCATGCCAACATGGGCATGAGCAAATGCAATCCCTAACTTGGCCAGATGAGAGAAAAACGTTGAATGAATGTCTTTGAGCTGTTAGAATGACATGACAGCTGAGATGATAAGCACCAGTGGAGAGAGTCTGTGGTAAGAAACATCCTCAGCAGTCAGTGTTATGCATCATTGTAATGGTTAGGTTTTTCCCCCTCCATATATTACTTATCCAGTAATATAAAATACCTTATGGGGCCTACTCTCTTGCTCAGCTAAGAGATTAGGACCATTCAGGTCTATAATTCACAGATGAAAAAGAAATAAGGCAGGGAAAAAAAATGCTGATTTACCGCATTTTGTTTTCTGAGCAATTATGTGTAGCAAATGGGTTTGATACCACCCATGCCCTCACATAGCTCCATCGAAACATTTCTCAATGCTTTACATGGGCACTGAACACTCAGGGCTGGTTAAGCAACAATATGCCATTGGCTGCAAGCATAACATATTCCTGTTGCACGGCTCGGTCCAGTCCTTATGGTGCTCCCCATACCTCATGGTCTTGTAGGTCTTGCTCTAAATGAAGCACTTTTTTCAGAGCAGTAGCCACAAACTTCCTTCGTTTCTGTAGGAAATTTTTCTCCTCCATACACAGATCAAACTCCAAGCGAACATCTAAGTTTCTTGACCTCAAACAAAATCCAGAGTTAAATAGGGTGTGCATGATCACTTGCAATTAATGTCTGGACCCGTGCTTACAAGTCTCAAAATCTACTGTTAGGCTTAGAAAAGCTGCTATTGCAGCCTCACAAAAGCACATCACAGACAGTAGATGCAAGGTAGAGAAAAGGCTGAGAAAGTTAAAAAGTTGTAATGTCTTACAGAAAAAAAACAACCCACAAACAGAAATATTATTGCTACGCTGATTTTCAAGAAGCATCTAACATAAATTCTGCAATCCATATACAGATACTATAAACCTAAATATTTAGGATTTGTTGCCTGCCTGAAGACCTCCAGGTTTCATAAATACAAATCCTCTGGATTCTTTACAAGTAAGGAAAGTGAGGTATAAACACATATTTTTCTAAACTCGTAGCCCTGTCAATTTTTCAACCAGAACAGATTATTCTCCCCATCTAAACTGAACTCCTGCATAGTAGTATAACAGGAAATTTCACCCAGCACAGTTAACAGCATTCATCTTCTGGACATGGGTAAATAACATGGGGTAAATATAATCATTGACTTTATCCCTTAGTTACAGAAAAAGGTAAGAAGCCAAGAAAGCTGGGCAGCATCTTTTTTTCACAACCACAAAATCCAAAGACAAAATTCCTTACCAGTCATTTGACTTCACACGTAAATTGATTGTTTCATCCTAGGAAAGAAACCCACAATGTAAGCACTGGAGATGATTTTATGTCCTTTTCTCTCCTTTCAGTCAGTTTGAAGCCCTTCATTCATGAAGCCACGTTGGAGCCACAAAGCCATAGCAGTCAGAAAATCCATCCAATTTTTAAAACTTCTCCAAGTCCACTTTATTTTCTTTAAATTGTTTTATACTAAAGACACACAGAGCAGTATGCAGTAAAAACCAGCACCGGCTCTGCCAATGTGTTGTGTCTTGCCTCATTGTTTGCCTTTGCTCTGACCTTAGTCCCCAGCTGGTCACAGAAATACCTCTCTCAAACGTTTGGCTGTGGGTTTTGGTTCTGTTCAGTTCATGTGAAAACGTACAGGTCCATAACCCTCTGTTACGAAGGTAAGGGCACTAGCAGTTATATATCTGAAACCCTACTTCACACTGATCTGGTTGACTCATCACCATCGACCTTTGCTCCATAGCTTCACATTTATTCTGAAAAGTTGGTGTCGATCACCTTTGCTACTGCTACTTTCTCCCTGAAGGGAAGTGAATCCAGAGGAATAGTAAGGGATGCATGGCAGTCTTTTTTCTCTTCATCTGAGGTACACTGAAAAATAAATGATAATGTAGAAAAATACTTAATGTATATACCCAGAAAAAGCACTATCACCAACTTATTTTTTCAGATGGGCTCACTGTCCTGCAGTTTCCAAGTTGACATCTAATATTTAAGCATAAGCAGATGAACATGAAATATGGCTTTTAATTAAAAATTCAAGTTCTTTCCATTTGCCTCAGTCAAGTATGGAAACACATGAGTTTGCTGCGCTTACCAAAGCTAACAATCACATACCACGCAGAAGTGAGGCTTCTTCTCTGCTAGAGCCACGCGCAGCTCTGACAGGCTGTATTTAATGTAATGGAAGTCCAGGGGCTCCACAGGTCTCCGGGAAGAGCCCAGCGACAGGGTCTGACTTTCTTCGTAGGATGCCTTCACTGAAAATAAGAAGTCTTTTTCTAAAAAAAAAAGTAAAAAATGAAAGCCATAAGAGAATGATTGTGATCTCAGGAATAGAATATTAAATGGTCATTAAGAAGTTATCATTTTAACATACAAAACATTCAACAATGCTTAAAAGCTCCTGGATGCTATTTATCTAACCAGGGAACATTATAGGGAGAAGAAGGAGGGAAAAAAAAAAGGAAAACAAAGACCTTTAAAACAGCAGTAGCTATTCTAAAAACTGGAACATACAGGCAAACTGGGCAAAGTGTAAATTATTGATATATAAATAGGTATTTACTTCTATTTTACAGCACTAATAAGATTCTTTATCAGTCTAATCAATCACTCTAATTTCAAAGTGTGATTTTTATAGCTAGTTAGCATAGACAAACTATAATTGTTGGATCTATGATCCTGTATATACTCTTAACCATTCAATTCATGTGCTCTAATTGTAAGAACAAAGTAGGAAAATTACTGGATAAGAAAATTACCAAAAAAATGAGACATTGTCAGCTTAGTGTAAAATAAGATTATTTTTTTCTAGTTTAAGGTCTAACCTGAAGGTTCTTTCTTCATCTGTCTATTGTCCACGAGGACTTCCAAGCAGGAAACTTCACGAGACTGTAGCAGGGATGAACGATGAGAGAGTTCAGTATTCAAAACATGCCATATGTGAGTCACTTCACCACTACCTGTCTCTGGTCACCTGGGTCCCTGGGGTTTGGAAAACTGTCCACCCCGTGTTTGTTAGGCTGATAAGAGAAAGACCTTGGCACTCTGAAGATGTGCCAGCTTTCAGCTGAAAGAAAAATGGCTGTGGTGCTGCGATCCATCTGTGGGTACGGGGCTGGGAAGCGAAATAACAAGGGAGGGAATGGGAGTGTGCTGAGGCTTCCCGAGGGCAAACTGGTGGGTCAGCCAAATCACAGAGCTGTCCTCACAGCCCTGCTTCAGTGAAGTTGGACAGCCAAGTGCTACCTCCTCTAAATACTGAGTTAGGGGCTGTTGAGAAAGCAACTTCCATATCACCCTATGGAGCGGGGAAAACCGGACGGCTGTGAGGGGGTCCCAAGAGAAGTCCCCAGAGGGAATGACACAGAAGTGGTAAGGTAGTGAAAGAGGACTTCAGGCTTTGCTAAGAGTCTTGCTATCAGCTGTTGGTGATGGACAAGTCTCTGGGTATCTCCTGAAACTGTGTTCACTCTTTCCTAATACATCATCCCATAGGGAGCAGCACAAGAGGATGGCTGCCACTGTCTGACCCCCATCTCCACCCGCTTCAGCCCTGGCTCCAGTGAGGTGTTTGGACACCTGTCAGATTCACCACTCATCACCAGCATGAATATGAAAATGAACAGAAGTAGTTTAAAATTACCACTAATACACCATTTGTGACAAGCTTTTCAGGAGGGACTGGACTGAAAGAAAGGGAAAAAAAAAATGCAATCAGAATGACCTAAGTATGTCCTTAAATGAACACCAAGGAATAAGACTTTTGTTAAAGGTTGTCTTGTCCAGCACAGTCTCAAAAATGTCACTGATTTTTAATTTTGGGAGACATCTGAAACTTGGCTTCCTTATTCTTTTAATGATAATGGCAAACAATAGAGTAACAAGTACAGTGGCTGCAATTCTTATTATCTTTCTTCCTCTTCCAGCAAATAATGGCATAAATTAGAATCCTGGATGATTCTTGGTGGATAAGGAACACAGTGTTTTGGCCAATAAACATCATCTGTTGCTGTGATACTGAGCATTTTAAATTATATTATACTAAATGCTAGCATGTGTTTGACTCCTTGCTTTTGCAAAGTACAGTTCTTCAGTCTCATATAGGTTTTACTTACATGCTCTCCGATGCAAACTCAACCTCGAGCATCTCTTGTGTCTGTAAAAGATTAATTTCTTATAAGCATTTGAATTTTTTTTTTCTTTCTCACTGGCTATGCTTTTCACTGATTATTCTGGCTCCTGAAACAACTCCTGCACTAGGGTTTGCTCAGATAGGTGAAAACAATCGAGTTAGAGCGATGTTGGAAAGTATTCTCCTTCTTTTGTTAACCATCAGTCCCCAGGCTGACTGCACTTGTCCATTCAGTGGTGAGGCAGAGTAAAATGGTCACACAGGCAATCCTTAATCCTAAACCTGCTATAATCATTGGCTTAAAATTGTCTAAAGCCTTGGGTTTTTCTCTGGATAACATTATCAGAAGACTGATACTGTTGGATAGCAGAGGGCATTCTCAAGTCTTCTGATCAAATGGACGCCTATAACACAGACAGTACATTGACCAGTCACCAGACAAGTTAGTATAGACTGCCTACCAATTCACCACAGAGCTGAATACCAACACATGCCCTGTAAGAAAAGTCAGTGAAACAGCATATCTATAAAAGTATCTAAATGGACGTCCAGATCCCATGGTGAAGTCATCATGTATGCATTCAGGCACACTAAAGCAAAGAGATAGTTGAAGTAATTGGCCATCAATCAGTTTTAGCACCTCAGCATGGATCTCTCTGTTATATTCAGGTATATGCAAAAGAATTACAGGACAGGCTATCAGTTTTTAAGTGAATACTCCAACATCTGTGCCAGAGCATGGCCAAACTCACAAGTGCTGGTCCCAGGAAAAAATATTCTAACAGAGAAACTTTGTGTAATGGTCATGAAGTCTTCTATCTCCAAGAAAACCTATTTGAGAAACAGAGCCACAAAAGAGAAAAAAAGGGACTTTGGCATCAGAAAAACCCTGCTAAGAGATTTGAGGAGCTACTAAAAACTTGAATATAACATCCACTTTGCTGAATAAGGTTTGGAAGTTATTTTGCAGGATACACAAAGTGCAAACCAATAGGAAATAAACCTTCCCACCTACAGTGGCTTTACAAGAAGTTAATTAGGAGGCAATACCAAAAATTTATTTACTTCATGTGGCAAAGGCAGTTTTATTCCTTACCTTCGGATTTAGCTGAAAAGTCAAGCGAACAGTTTCTCCAAGTTGGATTTTAGCAACATCGAAGAGCACAGTGAAGAGGAGGTCATCTTTAGTCATTACATTTTCATCATAGACTTTCAGCTCAAGAATATTCTGTGAACAGAGGTACAGGATTAGAAACCTCTTTATTTTGAGACCTTATGGAGAAACAAGATGACATGCTTAGCATGTTAACAAAGACAGGATAAGATGGAGAGAAGTAAGAGAGCATGCAAAACCTTTTCATCCATAAAGGACTGAAGGAAGATGTTCTGAACCTAACATAGTTGGGTTTGTTGCTAATTTTTCCCTGCAGAGTAATTTAAATGACAAAGGCTAATAGAATCATTTAATCTGTAGTTCCCATATTGAAAAACATGTTTGACCTCTAATTTGATTTTCCCTGAATTGTAGGAAAATATCTAGTGATCAGGACTTTATTGCTATTGGTGGAAAAAAAAATCCTTGGATATAAGCAGTGACTAAAATATGTTAAGCACCACATAAATACTGCATGGTTGCATAATTATATCCTATAAAATATTGAACAGATCACATGGAAATAATTACCATGGAATTCACAGAAACTGATGTGCTTTTGTTAAATTGGTGACAAAATGCACAGAAAGCAGCAGAACAAAGGCCTGTTTCCATTGGATTATACCCTATACCTCTCAATCTTCTCTTCCTGCCTCCCACTGCACAAATCTCCTCCTCTCCCTCTTGTGTCACCTGCCCCCTTGGATGGACAGGAGGGGTAACAGCCCCTGCTGTGCCTGGGATGGACAGGAGGGGTAACAGCCCCTGCTGTGCCTGCTTGGTAGCTGCACAGGGGCTGGCTCAGCAGTGCCTCCCAGAGCGCTGAGCAAATTAACATTAACAGCTGTTTTCTCAGTGGGGAAATAATTCGGGCCTCTCTCCGTATATTCAGCAGCTTGTTTTCATGTGACTTACAGGGACTTCTTATCCCAGAGATTCTTACTTATCCATCAGATCTCACTGAAACTTGCTAAGAGGTTCAGTGCTTACTAAAGATGCACAGATAGGTGCATGGTCCCACACACAAACATACACACACAGAAGAGTGAGCACTTGAGCTTTGTTGCCTTAGAAGGTCATAATAAATCACAGGAAGGTCCATAACTAAATCTGATAAGTGATTGAATATGCAAATATACTGAAAGGAAGAAGATCCATAATCCATATATTCGATTTTGACATCTATCAATTCTGTAAGAAACCGTCAAATGAGAGCTGGCAAGCTGCAACGAAGTTGAGGCTGCAGTTGGCTGTCAGAAGGCAGAAAGGCTGCTGCCCTTTAAGGCCATATAAATGCGTCACACTGTGCTTCAGACAGAAAACCAATTCTGTTTGGGGCTGACAGGGTCAGTGGTGGGTTCCTGCCCACCACACTTGCTGAGATAAACATATCAACAATAGGCAGAGAGAAGCAGCCACAGCAACTTAATTTACAAGCCAGCCATAAATATTCTCTAAAGGATTATGGAAGGGGGATGCAGGGAATATGCTTAAAAGCTATAGTTTGTGGTCTGTAGAAGGCAGGCTTACGCTGAAGAGCAGATCAGTTTTCCTAGCTGTGATACTGCAACAGACTGTCCTTATTTGGCTAAAATGGCTGACATTTTCTTAGTGACCAAACGATTTGAAGTCCCTCAGTTACTCCCAGCTGGCCAGGAGTGGCATGCACAGGGTGCTGGCTGGCTAAGGGAGATGCCTGGCTGCAGCACTGGGATGCTGTGTGGGAAGCAGTCGGGGCTTTCTGGGCAGTTCACTGTTTCTATCTGCTCCTGACAGAGGATATGAGGGCAGCATCGCTGGGAGCCAGGCGTTGAGCAGAGCCAGCCCTCGTCGGCTTTGCATGCCACCGGCTCCAGGCAGGGTGGCCCTCTTGGAGCCAGGGGAGTGCTGCCCACAGCAGCCCAGGAAACCTTTCCTCACCAACTGTGCTTTGCCAGACATTCATCAAAGAGATGCCTTTCAATAAACACTCCTGTTCCTGGTGGGAATCAGCCCAATGTACCCAAACGAGTTTTTCTCTTCCACGGTGACAGTGTATTGTATGATTTCACTGAGCTCTGGCTCCCATGATTGAGGAAGATGAATACCTCAATGATACACTAGACAGGCAAGGAGAAAACAACCAGACCAGCAGCCTCTGGCTCTTCTCAGAGGGTAATGAGCAGAACAACTGCAGTGTATGCAGAGAAACCTGTAAGAGCTTTAACTTAGTCTGTTGAGCCCAGACAGCAGCCAGGCAGCAGTGACAGACATGTCAGAGCACTTTGGTTGTCCCATATCACCAGGACACATTTTGTGCAGCCCACACTGAAGCCACAGCAATCAATTCCATGCTGCTTTTGCCACACACTGAAAACTCTTAGGGTTAATGCCATGTGTCTTGTCTCCAGCTTTAAACTTACTGCAAAGTAAATGTAAGGTCTTCCCAAATACTACTCCATGAAGGACTAGTTCAAGCAGCTTCCTGTGGCCAGGATATTTTTTTTTCAGCTGTTATGTGTGGTATTGCAGTTTGGAAAGACCTGTCAGCCACAAATCATGGCAAGGAGTAACTGTTCTGGTGCAAGAGCTGGAGATCCGTGGGTGTTCATTCCCATGCTGCAATGTTTGCCCCTTGCCTTGTGCCTCCCTGATAAACCTGTGGGGCTCGGTATTGTGCCTCACTGGTATTTTGAAAGAAGTTATATTTTGGTTAGGTCTGCAGGGAAAGCACTGGATGTAGGCCACAGATGGGCAGATATATTAAAGCTGAAAGCCGTACCAAACAGGACTGGTACCACCTAACTCTGTGGAAGGAAGCCTGAGAACTTGTATCAAAGTAACAAAGACAAGAGAGATTGTTCACTGGAGACCCTGAGGTGTAATAAGATTTTGAGCTATTCTGAACTCTCTTTTGGAGGGGTTTATTGGTGCCAGAGAGCCAGGGGACTGGCCTGCTGATTTGGCACCTGGCAGAAGTGGTCTTGTACCACTCTGCCACCAGCACTAGAAAACGAAGGATGCAAGTTGTAAAGCAGAGTTTGATTGCCCTAGGCGTGAACTAAGCTTATCTTACTTGGTATATCATTAATCTTTGTGGACTCCTAGAGTCTGATGCTGATCCTGTCTTTTGGAGGAGTTGATAGTGGGACTTGCAAACCTTCTTAAGCTCTAACATTTATCACCATGGTACAAACTCAGCTGGTAGTCTTTCGCAAAATTTAACTGCTGTTTCGTGATTTTTTTTTATTGTGGTTCATTCCAAAGGATCAATTGTGTATTTTTATTGTGGCTCATTCCAAAGTATCAAAAACTGTGATACTTCCACTACTTGGCTCATAAATGTCTTTTATGCTGTTCAACTTACTCTGAAATTCCCACCTTTACTCTTGAAAAGCAGTAATTAAAAAAAAAAAAGTGAAAAGTCATAGAACATTATATGAATAGTTGTGAAATATCTTGGCTATCTTTTATATATCAGAAAATAAAATTTAATTTTGCTGCTGCATGCTACTCCACATCCCCTTACCCATACCCTTGTAGTCCTTCACATACATTTATTTTCATGGTACCCTAATATCAGTCACACAATGAGATCTCTCCCCCAAAAGAAAAACAAAGGCACTCTGCATCTTACTTTTACTTGGCTCTGGATCCTGAAGCAAAATGTTTCGTTCCACACTGGATCTTTGCAGTTCTTGACTGTTTTGGTCCGGACAGTCTCAGAGGAAGCACTGGGCAAGGACAGACTTACATAGCAATCAGTTTGACTACCTGTATTTGAAAAGATATATTGTAACTAACAAATTACTATAACCATCTTAGAGCACAGTCTTATAGCACTGTACAGACAGAAAGCTGCAAAAAGGAGATATTGTTTCTGTTACTTTTCTTACAGGTCCTTATTCAATAGTACTACTTTTTGTTCCCTCCTGCAGGTGGGAACTCTGTTCATTAATGGAGATTCAAAGAAGCTACTGCAGTAAAGACAAGTGGTAAAAAACCAGGCAGAGCTAGTTTTACTTAACAATCCCTGTTATTGGTATGTCCCATGTTTGCTGCAAATCAACAGATTTCTGTGATGGAGAAGAAGGAGGTTTACATTTTAAGAGAACCTTTTTAAAGGGTAAAATACTTATTTAACTCTCTGAGCATTTAGACAAATGTCTAACTTTGTCCTTTGCTCCTGAGAGGGGAACAGAAGACCTAAAGAGGTTCTGGGTGTGAAGGATCTTCCCCCTCTGATCTGTTGTCCTCACACAGTTGTAGCCCCGTCCATGTAATGAGCTGACTGCCTCACGCAACACACGATCACACCCCTTCACCATCAACAAGTGTGCAACAATAGCAATGCACTTTTAGCTCACTGATTTAAACTCTGAGCCTTGATAGTGACGAAACTTCTAATTTCTGAGAAAGGTGTTAATTGCAGAGTTAGCTACAATTATGGCATTAAATCTTAATAATACATGGGGGCTGTTTTGGGGTGGGGTCCTGTGAACTGCACCCAGGCCCAAGCTGGGGCAAACAGCCTCCCAGCCGGGTGAGCACAGCTACCCCCAGTACTGCCGCAGGGTGCTGGAGTTCTCTCTCAGGCATTGCCAGAGTTTTCAGGTGAGGGGCAGGTTGGGCACTTGTATGTCTGTGCAATTAACTTTCCTTTTGTGTGTTAACCTGATGCATGTAAATATTTGGTGGTTAGGATTCTCTCAGATACTGCCAAGAAGATGATGTCTTTTTTAGCAGGTAGCAGTGCTGGGCATCTGCTCCTAAGTGCATGAAAAAGTTAATGTCGTATGAACCTGTGGTAATAAACCGAAATCTTGAAACTACAGTGAAGAGTGGCGAGACTCACTCCCTCTACACCATCGTTCACCCTTTCCAGCCCTCCTATTGGGAGCAAATCTGCTGTCCTTCAGTCCTGTACACTGTTTGTGCTTATTTCTAGACAATGGATATTTCTTCTGTCTGCTGGGCAACTACAGCTGTCTCTAATGTCTCTACCTCTAAGAACTCATTTTGTAATCACAGTAACAGGTCAGATTTGGGTGTAATAACGAACAGTTTGGCACTGTGGGATACATGCTGAGGCAGCATGACCAAGTGGCTAACCTGCTGAAAAAGGTCTCATGACATGTTGGCTCCACTCCTAGCTCTGCTCCAGGCTGCTAAGTCACTCCGGGCAATTGCCTCCATTTAAATTTATCTTGCTTCTCTAACTTCATTTCCCCATCAATAAAGCAGTGATAATGATCCTTTCCTCTTTTATAATCTGCTTTGGCATCCCATGATTAAAAGCATTGTACAAAAACCTGCTGTTATTAGTATTTCCACATGACGCACAAGAAGAGAGTGCCTTATCAGGAATTATGTTATTCTTTCTCTAGCAGTCTCTTGCTCTCATTCCACACTTTCTTTAAACTTGTGGTGTAACCCATGTGACAATTGCTTAAAGCAATTTGTGCAATCAGGTTATATATTATTTATCTTTCAAGGCTTCTGATCCTGTGTGAACATGAAACATCTTCCAGTTTTTCAGCATGCTTTTTCCCTTAAGGGAGTAAGTTTCTCCCTTACTGTCCGTAGCACAGAAGAAATTATTTTAACATCACAAATGCAAATAACAATTCAATTGTAAATGAGGTGATAAAATAATTTCTTTAGCTTTCTCATCCACAATATTTTCTACAATTTCCCCATTGACTTTTAACATTTGAAAAAGAGAATACTAACTTTGCATAGTTACTTCCTTAGATGGTGCCAGATAAGCAGGTAACAGTGAGAATGCTGTTTCTTCAGCAACTGTATCTGTCAGTTATGAACTACTGATAGATGTGTGTTTTAGAGAATTTGTTCATTTGTGGTCTGGGATATCTCTTTGTTGTACATACTAGTTATGAATTCTGATTTAGAAGACAGGAATTCAATATTTTCAGACTATCAATGAAACTCTAAATTTGTGACTTACAATCTTGTACTAGAGTGAGCTGTGGTGGGATCTCTGTTCCGTCCTTCGTCCTCTCTGAACACAATAGATCTACAGCCAACTTGAGAAGTTGGTCCAGTTCTTAGCAAGGCTGTTCACCCTTAATAATAGCACAAAACAAGGTCCCACAACCTGATGATCCACACCTAACACCAGCTCAGTTAGCAAACAGTGAGGCCTCAGTCTCAGCATAGCCCAAGACAAGAATGAGGGTAGACACAAAGATTTTTGAATCTGAAAACAAGCAACTACAGCCAGGTCATGGAATGAAGAATAACAAATTATACTCCAGAATTATAATGTTGCAGGATTCATCTGATAACTTATATATACAACACAGATTTAGATAAATTTTGGACCAGATTCCAAATACTCAGTGTTAAACATGAGTGCGGGTGATGAGATTTAGCAGTGAGATCTCTTGCATTCACTCCCAGCCCTGGACAGGAGCAAGTGGATGCTCAGCGTCTTCCATGTCGCAGTTCTCTTCCACACTCTTCCTCCCTCCACTGTAAAAGGTTTTAAGTGTTACCAGCTACTAAAATTTAACATGTCCAGGTTGAAGAGGATTGGCTTAGCTTGGCATATGAGAAAGAGCTGAAAGAATTGAGTTTGCTAATTCAACAAGAACAACACAGACTGTCAAATAACACGGTAATAGTCAGTTCTGTAATGTCCAAATGACTGATACAAAGAGGACAATAATCTGGGGCTCTGCATGGCCAGAGGGAAATAAACAAAGACAAATATTAGGAAAACTGCTCCAGCTCCAAGAGAGTTAGTTCTAAAAGAGAGATTTTATAAATTCTCTATGGTAACTAATTTCAGAGGGTATTGTTACCCACATATATATATCAAAGAGTGACAGACAAGGTAAGCTTGATCCTGCTTCAGGAGAAGAGGATCAGCCCAGGTGAATGTACAAGATGTCATATGGAATTGCTGTCACCTGATGCCCCTGTTTATGCTGGGAGGCAACAAACAGGATAATCATGTCATGTCAATTATATTGCATGGAAACCAACTAACCGGTCTCCCTGCCAGCCCTGACTGTCAGGGAAGGAGGTGGTAGGACATCCTTACACTGTACAGCAGCCCAGGAGTTCAATTCCCAGGTATCTGGGCGCTGCCTCCAAAACAGCTGCAAACCTCCTTTTTTGACACATATAAAGTAAGACTGTAATTTCACTGGAAAAGTTGCCACCTTTCCCTTTGAAACGCATACAGAGTCCATGTAACAACGTCTGAACACATACCTAGAGCCTCTGTGTACCATCCCAATATAATCATCAAAAGGGAACAATATGAAAAGCAACACAATATAATGCAGAAATGCCCACAGACAGCTGTGCTACAACTTGTCCCAGCCATCCCAACTCCTCCATGAAGCAACAGGCATTTTGTGTACATGTAGTTGTTCTTGGAAGATTTGTACATGCTAACAGAGGCACAGATGTCATTGGATCACCTTTATATATGCTCTCTTTTGGTAAGGTGGAACTAGAGATCATGTATTTCCACAGG
This sequence comes from Psophia crepitans, assembly GCA_013399095.1. Taxonomy (NCBI): domain Eukaryota; kingdom Metazoa; phylum Chordata; class Aves; order Gruiformes; family Psophiidae; genus Psophia; species Psophia crepitans. The sequence continues at coordinate 553,420 of VWZZ01002130.1, read as the reverse complement.
TACACCTGTTTGTCAACTTTTCATAAGTATTGCCACTATTTCACTGTTCCAACTCCTAGTGTCAGACAGTAGGAACAAAGAAGCAACATATTTTTGGCCCAGAGATATTGTCAAGAGGTCAGACCTCCTTCATTCCAGCTCAGACCCTCTTGCAGCAAAGTGGTGCAATCTTACATTTATCGCTGGCAAGTATTTTTTAGAAAGTTCTTTAATTTCTACTTAGAATAAACTAGCTGAAAATTAGGTCTTGGCCAGATGTCAACACTGTTGATGCAGACCCTGCGGGTAGTTAGAACTGCTGGGCATCTGAGGAAACCATTATCACAGGAAAACACCATGGAAACAATCTTGGAAACAGACTGCAAGCAGTACACGGAAGTGCCTCAGATTTCAAAAAAAATGGGAGTGGAAACAACATCAATATCAGAAGCAGCTGAACCAACAATTCCACACTCACAAATTTTCTTTCTTCAGAAAGTGTTCCCAAGAATGTTATTCACTCAGTAAGGAAATAGAAACAAAAATACCTTTAATGTTTAGTTAAAACTAATATAGGTTTTGCCTTCAGCATCGTTATTTTGACTCAGAAGTTCCTCTGACATGCTTTAGGTAGTTATGGTACTTTTTCTCATATTGTCCTCCAGGTTTTTCTGAAAAAGCAAGACTAATACATCATGGGAGATGTAATCCTGTGCAGGAACTGAGACTAAACTGCAGCAATAATTCCTATTCAAATTTTTCAATTGAGACTCAGAGTTTTGAAACCAAAACTTTGCTACTGAATAAATTAACTTTCTGACAGAGACACTTTCCTAGATATCTTTTATTTCAAGTAAAATTTGGTACTGAATGGGAAGCTACCAAAAAGCTGTAGCTCAATATGATAACGAGGACAAGGTCAACTGTCAGGAGGTGTTCTCCTTTCACTGTGTTTAATGTATCTGAAAACCAGAAAATATGTGCAAATATGATGAGTGACATTAAAAATATCCCAAAGCCTCACTTACAGGAAGCAGCTAGTGCTGGCAATCCATAGCAGTTTACTGCAGATACTATGTACATAAATAAAAATAGGTACCTGTAGAGCTTCTTTGGTTTTTATGGTGAGGATGGAAGAGTTATGTCTGAGGAGACAGCATGGAAATCGTAAGGCATGTTGTTACAACTAACTACGAAAGTAGGGTGCAATAAGTCACCTCATTCCCTCACAGGGTGGTTTGCACCAGCCAATATGAAGGTAAAAAGATGTCAATGCTGGCGAATTAATTTGGTAAGAAGTATTCCATAACATACCAGGACAGCTCACTGGAAGCAAGAGTGATTATACCACAATGTAAATGGGTCTTCGTGTGCCTGAGAATTCAGCACAGCGTCTGGAAATGTCTAAACTAAATTTTGGACCTACAGGGCATAACACACAGGTGAAGATTACAGTTCGATTGTTTTGGTTTATTTGTTAAGGAGAGAGTTCAGTCAGCCTGGATTAAAAGCTTACATTGCAGCAATGGCTCATCCTGACATGAATATGTAACTTGGATGCATTGCCAACATGTGTTTTGCTTTTGACAGCCATCCTCACATGTCACCATCAGCCCCTTTCACATCAAAGCAAGCCACAGATAAACACACAGCCTCCAGACTGTCTTTTATCAGAAGGCTACAACTAATCCCATTTTCACAGTGAAATTAAATGAGCTCATATTCTGGCTGGAGTCCTCCAGGACTCCCAACTGATCTTGCAGTCTACAGAAACTTTCCTGTGAGTAAGAATGAATGAAAGCATTAGGAATAGGTATTAGGAACATTTATACCCAAGACCCCTTTTGTCTAGTTTTCATTCTTGAACTGAAATAGAACTCTTTATAAAAGGGTAGTCAATACTGGTCCTGAACAAATAGGAAAACACTAATACCTTTGCCAGGCAGACATTCAAAAAGATCGCCAATTTAATAGTAGAATATGACACAAGCAGCAGCACCAACATTTGTGAGTGAATCTTACTTTTAACATTCACTGACTACTACGGCAGCACTACTTTATTAGCTCCTGCTGAGGATACAGTCATACAAAGTGCACGGCATAGAAGTCATAGTCATGGACACTCTCACGTGTCTTTTCAGCAATGCAAAGTATCACAGCCACGTTAAATCTAGCCTCTCTACTTTACGTGGGCCTCCCACATAACAGCAAATCACATCTGGGTTCTTGGTCCTTATCTACAAGGTAATCAATGTCCTCGGTTCAGCAAAAAGGTTGCCTGGAGCTCCTCTCTGGAGACCATCACTGATAAGGTCCTCAGGCTCTGCGAATCTCGCCTGTGGGCAAGGTTTTCCCTGGCACTGCTTGGGGTCTTCAGAAAAGACCTTCACAGGGACTAGGACATAATACAGGCCTTATCACATTGTGCTTTTAGCGTGCAGCTCACCGCAGCAGCACTCATCTAGGCACGTGTGAAACAGCACTGAGAGAGGACAGATGCCTAAAACAAAACAGGTCTCTGCTCAGAGTGTACAGGAAAGAATGAATCACTGATTACAGATATCAGTCACACTGCTTAATGCATAATTGGATGATACAACAGATACTGCTGTCTTGATGAAACTGGAATAGCCAGAACAGAACTAGAACAGATTCTGCAGGTTCTTTAACAGTATGTAAGAAGATCTTTGGGAAATTAATGAACAAAAATGCATTTAAATGTATTTTTCACAAAAAAACCCCCAAAGATGAGAAGTTGTACCTTCTTCCCCTCATCAGAGGAATACTTCAAAATCCCAAAGGAAGCCTGCAATAAGTAAAAGTCTGTATCAACCTTCATATTATTTATTAACTTCTTTTTGAATGTCCCACATAAGCACTAACAGTCCTGTAAACACAGATCTGCTGATACTCAATTTATGGTTACTGTTTAGCATCAACCAAAGCATACTTTGGTCTTAAACTCAATACATTGCTGTGCATTAGTAAGCAGGATATAGAGTAAAAGATGGCCCTTATCAAGGATGATCAAAAACACCAGGATATAGTAACTTTTAAGAAGATGTGGGAGACTGTAAGCATGGGAAAAGGCAATGCTCAACTTAGTTTCGTAAGTGGTGAGAAGGTGTTACACAGCTCAGCCCAAACAAATTTGTAAATATAGAAAGCCTACTCAGAAATCAAATCACATACTTATCTGTCGACAACTGCTGAAGTTGCTTACATATGTTTGAAAGAAACTGCATGCTGGTCTTGTGCTATCTGTTTTTTACTAGCACAACACTTCATGAAATGTGTCTCAACTCTTGCAGAAACATCCATCCAGGTTGGCTGGCATTTTCCAAGTGCAAACAAGAAAGTTGCATCCCGATCAGAGTCTGCCAGTGCCTTCTAGCTCTGCAGAGGAGGAGTGGAGGGTCATGAATTGCTGCATGGGCCTGGGTCCTCTCAAAGCACCATGTGTTTCTATGTTGCTGCCATCATCACCTACTCATTCCAGCCTCTCTTCTCCACCCAAGTTTCTCCCATGTTCATTTCCATCACCTCCACCCTTTTCAAACCTGTTTTAAAACAGGTTTTGACTTTTTAAAAAATTAAAAAAACATTTTAAAACCTGTTTCAACCACTTGGTAACCAGAAGCCACCTCTAAACAAGAGGATAATGAAGTCTACCAGGAACATGTAGTACCATCACAAAAGTCTTTAATGATCATCCCTGTTCAATTAGGGACAACAGCTGCAGTACCACCTGTGCTGGTACGGTATTAGAGTACAGTAGCTGCTCTCACCTTTGCTTTTGAGACAGAGATGAGCCTAATATTTATCTAAGGTTGTTTATGCCTTTTACCAGTCCTTCAGTCAGTAATCAGTTCATCCTTCTAACGTCTCTGTGGGGCTCCTAGTGTCCTTGCTGCATTCCTTGCTTTAGAGATAAGGAACTAAGGTTTTGAGGAAACTCATCTTCTCCAAGGTTACACCAAGAGTCTGGAGGAAGTCGTGAGGGAACATCACACACAATACCTTTCACCACCAGAATAGCTTTCTGGTTTTGCACACAGAAGTACACAGAAGCCAGCTTGGCTGGCAGAAGCAGCGTGCGTATCTACACTCAAAACACTGATATTTAGCAGAAGAGGTGCAATTATTTCCATAGATGTGGGGAGGTGCCCTGACCAAGATCCCTAAACAAGTAACATATTAATGAGCTCCTTGATTATACATAGCATCGTCCTTTTTAATGGCAGCTTATGATACTATGAAGGCACAGCACAGGCTTTTTGTCTCCATGTTTCTGTGTATACGATACAATATAGTTGCATACAATGTAATATACACTATGCTCTATGCAATACACTCCATTATTGCATTTCTGCCAACAATACATTAAAGACTTGAGAAAAGGAAAAACCTCGAAATAATCTCTTAGACTAAAGAACACAAAATGGGTGATCTGAGGGAAATTAGGTTCTTGTATATGTTTAGACGGTGGCAATGAGCTGAGGAAGAGTGGGAGCAGAGTTGGGTAACGTGAGTGGATAAGACCAAACAGAAGATTGAATGGAAAGGAGCAGAGGTTATTAACAACTGCAACTGTGAAATTGATTCGCTTCGTATTCACTGAGATTACGCATTAATTCATTATTCATATTACTAACTGTGGTTATGACTGTTAGTATAAACATCAATCAGGATCAGGGCTCCATTTTGACATGTACCTTAGTAGTTACACAATTAGCTCTTGATCTTGATCTAACCAGGTTACAATTACAGTAAGAAAAGCCCTGCTTCAGGATATGACATCACAGGGAGGAGCTACCGGTGATTAACAGTTGCTTTTATACCTGTTTGTTTCAGCTTCTTAACCAGTGAGGAAATCCTTGTTTACAGGCCTTGTTGCAACTTGACAGCTATCCACGCAACTACTTCTCTGTCCTCGTGCAGATTCCTATTGCCGAGCATTTGTCCTGGGCTGCTTTGAGGATTTCTCTCCCTTAATGCAAGCACAGCCTGGCTGAGCAGCCAGGAGCATCAGGAACTTAGATGAGATGCCTTGCAGAGGCACCAGTGCTCTTTTTCAGTGGCCCGTGTCCCAGGATTTCTCTCGACCATGGCAAAAGTCAGTGCCCACATCCATTTTGACAGGGATGTGATTTCACCCCGAAAGCAAACACGCCATTAGCTCTGGCCAGCCCAGGCAGCTCCCTGCTGGTACTGCCCGTGCCACCTGCCTGCCCTCTTTGCTGCCATCCCCTCACGTTGGTTCTACAGTCAGTGAAAAAGGTGAGAAATCTATGCAACTTGTTGTGTACATGTGTTCGGCTAGTCCTTTCCACACACAATAGTTTGCTTTGGAGAACATGGCCATGAAAGGGAAAAAATTATTATGATGTTGTTACACAGGATTTAGGTGTTATAAGAAAAACATTAGGGATATCGCCTTCCAACTTTTACAATCAATGGGCAGCGTAGTGTTGGGAGTTTGCTGTGAAATTACATTGCAACAAAGCCCAGATTTAACACGAGACAGGTTTAATACTATAGTTAAAGACAAGTCTAAGGCTTTTTCTAATAAGAATGCTGATTGGGATTAGCTTGCCATAAGCTAAAAAAAAAAAAAAAAAGTACCTGTAGGCCACTCCAGGAAAAGTTTTCTGGAGCCTTGGACTTTGCTAAATACAAAGTAGGGCAAGCCAATATTTTTAAACACATTTTTTTTGTCTCTTGAAGGGAATATTTCTGTGAAATATATGTATGTAGAAAATGTAATTTATATTTCACTCATAGCCCATGGAACAGACAGGTTTCTCTCCTATACATGTCAATTTGCAGTGTAGAAGATACTACTTTTCTGTCCTGGAAGATCAGTGAACCCTGCCACCGATAAAAGTTCTGCTGTGAACCAGATCTGTCAGCTGTGCAAAGCAGACCGTGCCCTGCTGTGACTGCGGTGGCAGCCTCTGGGAACAGCGAGGGCTGGCTGTGCTCCGACAGGACCGTGCACAGCAAGGCAGGTCTGGGCAGCTACGCTGTAGATTCCTCAGATCTACTCTGAGGAATCTACACAGCATGGGTCTAGGCGTTCTTATAATCGGCACACAAAGGGTGAAATGCAGTGGTACTTGGTCAGTAGAGAAACTTCTCCAGAAAGAAACACTCCCATGGTTAAACAGTGGAAATGCAGAGCCCAGCATAAAGGTGTCTTCAAGAGGTCTTCAAAGGCTTCTATAAAGAAATGGGTGGGGGGACTTGAAGATGCAAGTTATGCCCTCTTCTGGTGATATTGGCTGGTGGACCAGCCCTTGGAAAACAAGAGTTTTGCAGCAACCAATTCCTTCCCACAAGTGGGAAGCCTTCTGAAAGTCAATCTCCACTGCACCAGCTGACAGGGAAAGTAAGGGAAGATCATGGGAAGTCACTGGATGGTAGAAAAAATTCAAGGCCTTTCAGCAATGAAGACAAAACTGATTTATGCCACTACAAGGATGAGGCAATGAGGTTGCAGCCAAGGCTTTTGTTACATGGAAACCAGAGGCTGAACAAAGACTGTTGTTGATGCAGAAAGTTTACGTGGGTTCAAGAGTAGACTGGAGATGTTGCTGCATTCATAGAAAAACTGTATTTGGCCTAGAAAGTTACCTACTGTCATACTCCTCCCCAGGCACCTGTCTTTGGCCACTCTCAAACACGGGGCAGGAGAGAACTTTGGTCTGACCCAGTGCCGCCATTCTTGTGCCCCAGTGCACTGCAATGGGGGTGCAGGAATGCAGAGAGCTCAGGCACCTCAGCTTGTGACTTGCTCCTGATGTTGCCAATGGCTTCTCATTTTACTGGTGCCTCAAACTAGCCCAGTTGGATGCCCATGGCAGGGGGTTTGGAAGCGATCTTTAAGGTCCCTTCCAACCCAAACCATTCTATGATCAATGTTCAGACTATGAGCAATTAAACACTTCTCTCCAAAATCTCCACATACCATCCTATACAGTTGCAGAGAAAGAGCACCATCCAGGCAGTGAACTGAGATTTTGCAGAAATGGTGGATGCATTTGTGAAGGTTTGCGACAGCCACAAAGCTTTTGCAGGTTTAAAATAAGAGATAGCTGCGTCATACGGCTGTTAATGGTAAGTTTTCTGCTGGATTTTTTAAAAATACAAAGGGGTAGTTGTCTGTGTAAGAGCTAACCTTAACTAATATGCAGAAAATGCTTTTCCAGGGCAGCCTGAAAAGGACCAGCTTTTCTCAAGTAAGTATTTCTGCCGCCCATGCAAGGCAAAGAGGAAAAGAAAAAAAGTGTCTGTAACTATTTAATTAGCAACATAAGTATATACACCTCCGCAAAGAATAACATCCCGAAACTAGGCCTGGTGTTTTCGTATGACACTGAGAAAGAGCATCTGGGTTCCTGTCCAGTGCAAAATGAGCTGAAAGATATCAAAGTAAAATCCCTTAGTGGCCTCAAAGTGCCAATAATTTTGGGTACGGTGATTAAACGCAAACACAGCTTCTGACTCAGGAGCCAGGGCTGTAAGCCACAGACCTCATGAAATACAAATCTCTTCGGTGTTTGTCCTGCCCAAAAGCATTTATTATAGGCCAGTTCTGGGGACATACTGTCGATCCAAATTAAACTTCGGACTGGTCTGGTATCACTATTCTTATAACTTTTGACAGGGAAAATTCAACCAAACTCAAACATTCCCAGAAACTACAACAACAGCGTCTTGGGAATGGTATGTACTACTCGGATTGTCGTTGCCTGATAACCTACATAATGTAAGAGCAAATCCTTCTGATTCATGAGTAAGCCTTATTCCTGTCAGATTTCAACACAGGTGAGTTGTCTAATTCTTATTATTATGCTCACACCATGTACAAATACAACATTTTGTCTAACACAAAGGGTAAAGGTCAGGAGATCATAATTATAGATGATTGCCACAGCTATCCTGTAATAAAACCCCAAGTCCTATATTATATGGCATGCAAGATCTAAGGAGACATGAACACTGTGGGTTGTGGGTAGCGGTCCCTCTGCACAAGGAGGACACTTCAGCTGTGCAGTGTCACAGCTGAAGAAAAGCAAAACGTACTCATCTTTGACAGGCAGTCTTCCAAAAATCACAGCTTGGTCTAATCAGACTCTGACTCCAACAAAGCACCGATGGCTCTCTGCAGTTTGAATTATTTCTGTGCCATCTTTCAACTCTCTGTCCTCATGTCTGCCTCTCTTAACAACTCTAAATTGTACAGAAATAGTGATTAAAACGAATAAATGTGAGTGGAAAATATAATCTTTTCCTAAAATATATTTTAGGCCAAATATATTTCAAATATTTACAAATATTTGAATAAATACATTAATTGCATGACAAATACATTCCCACAAATATATGTTAAAAAAAACCCCAACAACGAAACCCCACACTTTTGAGCAAAGACTAATCCTGGGAAAGTAAATATCTACAGAAATACACATATGTAGGCCTAAATAGTTATCTTTACTTTCTTCTTAAATCTTTGTTGCTACATTTAAGTGACTCTATTCATGTGCAATGAAATGCATAGTTTAGGATTCCCTGATTTGCTTTCAAAGCCCCCACTTGTCTCACTGCCATAAATGCACTTCTGCTCAAACCACTCAGAACTTGGTACAGACTACAAACTGAACTTTGCTGTGTATGCCAATACCTCTGTCTTCCATGACAGGGTTTTTTAACAGGTGCCTTTGGATATCTTCCTCTGCTTAGATTTTAAAACCTCACTGCGCAACATTTCTGTCAAGAGTGGAAGGACAGCCACTTAAAGGTTCCTACTGCACTCTCATGCTGGTTTTCTAATTCAATTTAATGCTTTTTAACACAGTGTGTAACACCACATGGCACGGCTCCACTAACAAAATTAAGTGCTCTGAGACAGTATACAGGTACGGTGCAGATAAAATCTCACTGGTTCTCTCCTGTGCCACAGGTAACTTGCTCTTGATTCTCAGAGGGAAAATAAAGTGTGGTGCTCTGTTGCATGATAAAGAAAGGCAACTGGGATGGGGAACGAACAAAGCTGCTCCTCTGAGACACTGGCACCTAACACTGCTTCTTCTGGCTCTTGCCAGCAAAGACCTTCCTCCACATCTGGCTTTGGAAGCAAATCTCCAGTGATACAGCTTCATACCTGCAGTCAGGCAGTCAAACATCTGCTCAAAATTAAGATACAGCATAAAGACTAATAAAAGATAAAGAGCTAAGATAAATAGCTATGGATTTCTGCAAGTTCTTTCATCCATAAGAATGTAAAAGCTGTAATTTCCAATCACTATAAAATGCTAAGAAACAAATAAACATCCCTGATCTTAAGGCCAGAAGCAGATGTTTGGTTAGCAACTCTGTAGGTGGGTATCGTGACGCTATTGCCTCCCAGGGCAGCTTAGGGATTCCGTTGGATTGGTACAATTTATGCTAGAAAACAGCTTAGCTGAGATTAAAAAGACAGAGGGAACTGAATCATCCTTTCATTCTTCTCTGAAAATGTGTGGTTTTCAAGAAAAGGCAATATTCCTGTGCTAGGCTCAACAGCAGAAAAACAAGAATTAAATACTAATCTCCATGGAGGCAAATTCTCCTGCTGAGTTCACTTGGTCTTATTTTATACGCAGAGGTTCATATTCACTCCCTTTCCATTGTGTTCCTGTCTTGTTCTTTTTCTCTGAGGCAAATATTTGAGTTGACCTTCAGTTTGCTTTCTCCTGTCTGCGTAACTGCTGAGATTTTTTCTCTCTTCACTTCCACCCCATCCCTTCCAGCAAATCCCCAGAAACATTTCAAAGATTTCAAAGACTTGCCTTGAAAGTCTGGTATTTCAAATACATTTCAATAAACATTTTCAAGAAAAAAGTTGTTTGACAATAAGATTGTTTGGTGTGGGGGTTTTTTTTGTTTGGTTGGTTTTTTTGTTGGGTTTGTTGGGTTTTTTTTAGCAGATAGATACAAAGAGAAATTCAGAAGTGAATTTGCTGAATTTGTTCAGCAAAACTGGCTCTGAAGCTTGTTAGCAGTTAAGACACTGGACAGTACACCACAATAGACCTTTGGTATTTCCACTAATAGTAACATCATATAAACTGAAATACATTGTTTATACAAAATTGTATTCTATGAATAGCCCAAATTCAAATATGCATCAATATTTGAAACCATGGTGATGCTTCATGCACAGATACAAGTTACAGTGCTTGCTTGTATCCTCTGCTTACAGAACTGAACTACTGGGAACCTCAAGGAAAGACTGTGATACTCACACAGATCTGCCTTTCTCAGATTTCTCATTCTTATGATTGTCACAGAGAGTGAACAGCATGGGCATTCTTCACTCTGCAGAAAAATGACCAGGTTATTACCTGCATGAATATTAAAAGTTTATGCCTAAAAAACATACCATCACATAAATGTATGTTGCAATTTCCAAAGCCATGCAGCAAAACTGAGAGATGACCTACATGCACTGCTTTGGAATTTAAAACCATGTCTATGTAGAGTTAAAAAAAGAGGCAGAGAAAGAGGTGTGTGTATGTGTCATTGATTAAATAAGTAATAGTAGAATGGATAACATAGTACAATGGTTTTAAATAAAATTAATGCTTGCATTACATGACAAAACATTTTAATTTAAAAGAAATATTTATCAACAATTAAGCCAGAAAAATAATCTAGCAAAGATGTAGCATGCATGAGAAGCACCTCTGTTAAACAGTTGTAGACAAAGATGAAATAAGTTTAATTCTCTTGAAGAGCTGAAATTTCACATGGAAAGCAGATCTTTTCTTCAGATAATTCTATTTAGTAAAGATTCCAACTTTCCATTTAAAATCTTTATCAGGAACTTTTCCCAGAAATGGTGAAGAACAAATACATGAAAGGTTGTGAAGTGTTCAGTTATTGTGGTCAGGAAGAGGAGAATGAGGGGATACAGAGAACTGACAGGAAATTGAAACAATCCATGGTAAAACGTATAAACACAATGTATAAACCCAAACTAGATGCTGGATATTTGCAAAAAGGATCATTAGCTGAAACATCAAGCACAGAAGGAAAGACAAATAACTAGATATAAGCCAAACAAATTATTAATTCTTGCTGATTTTAGTACCTGAATCTTCAACTATTGCTTCTCTGGAAGTCATTACCTATTCCCTCTCCCACTCTCTATTAGCAAAATGACTGCATTAAATCCCTTTAGGGGGATTACATCACTACTCTTCTTTTCCCAGTCAGGAATTGACCCAGCTGAGAAGCTGGATACAAATTGCCCTATCACTCCTGAATTATGATAAGTTGACCTCGGTCTGTATTTTGTGTCTCACTCCAAAACAAAAGGGATGTTTTCATGTTTTCTATCTGGATTCTGGTTCTGGAAGGAATAGTTTTCCTGCCCTCCCACCCTTCACTGCCTTCCCCCACCCCCCATCACCAAGAATCCTCTACTCTTTCTCATGAGGCTGTTTCAGTGGCTAAGGGCAAGGGGAAGCGCAGAGAGGACAGTCCCGTTCCTTGTTTTGTACACACACTTGCCATACAAAGACCATTGCCAGAACCTGTTCATTACTCTCCCCTCTTTTCAAAAGGATGAACCTGTAGATGCCTAGTGTTTCTTTAACCAGTTTGGTTAGACATTCACGCTTTTTATTTGTTAAACCACGGGGATCCCACATTTGAGATCCCCAAGCATCAACGCGCACTTATGCTAACACACATCCGTGTTAGGGAGAGAAGCTCTATAATCTCCATTTTACAACAGGGAAGCAGGGCACAGAATGATTAAATAACTTTCTCATAGTCAAACAGCAGGTTAATTTCAGAGCTAAGAAGAGGACAGAGTATGTTAACTCCCTGGAGCCCAACAGGCAATTTTAGGGATTTCCCCTCCGGTTACTTTTCATAAAAAAGGTAGTAATAAAAAGATTAGTCTCAAAGATTACGGACAAAGGCAAATCAAGATTTTCTTAGGTGTCAGTCATACACAAATATCAAACTAGGACCATCTCTGTGTCCATGATTAATCACTAGTTAGAGTCAATGACCACTCCGTGTACAGCAGTACCAGGTGGCTGCTAGCACAGCTCCTTGGGCACAGTGTGTGGCTACACTCAGAGCTGGCAGATGCTGCGCTGTGGAAGAGCCCAGCTTACCTAATGCTTGCATCAAACCACAGATTTAGCCCAAATCCTCAGCAAGCTCCCGTGAGGCACCTCAGACTGCTTCCCAGCCTCCATGTGGATCACCCACTGTGCCTGAACTTACCCCCACTACCAAAAGTGCCTCCACAGGGCAGCAATATCAGCAAAGCTATCAGTCATACTTATGTAAATAAGTATATACATACGTGAATCTGGACTAACAGCTTACAAGTCCAATTCTAGGTACCAGAATTGCAATCACAAACCCACCTCAGATCATCTTCAGCTTCTAATAAATTATGGTCTGAATCTCCGCACTCTTACCTCACGAGCACTCCAGTATGATCCCATTGTGCTCCCAGCTGCATACAAGTCAGATCCCAATGTCACTGCACTGTTAGAGAGGCAACAGCTGGCAGTGACTCACGAAGTATCTCTGCAAACTTTAAGGAGTCATCTGCCGAGAAGCAAGTGGCTTATCCATGCCCCACCTTCCTCATTGCCTGAAAGGAAAAGTGTGAAGAGAGAAGGGGAGGGAATTTGCTGAGTTTATTTGATAGCTAAACACCAGAGGTGCGTGTTGGGGGAAGGTTGTGCCAAGGTGCCAAGAGTTATTAGCAGTTCAAGATAAGGGAGTGATAACGCACAGCACTTATGCATGGATACATATGACCTGGCAGCCTGAGCACTGGAGAAATCAGAGAAGATAATAGCAGCTACATGTAGGCTGGAGGAAAAGAGAGCTCTACAGCACCCCAATCAACAACCGAAAGTACTGTGGACAAAATAACTTTAAAATACCTACTTCAACAAAATTTTATTAATTTTCCTTGTCTTGGAGGTTGAGGGGGTTGAATTGCTTGGTGGTAGATGTTTCCCCAATTTCATTCAGATATTTGTCTAGCAGATATAAGTTTTCCTGCTTTCAGAACACTTTCACAAACACAAAACTTCTAAGTAAACCAAGAAAAAAAGAACAAACTATCTTCTAAATCAGGGAATACATTTATTCATCTTAAATGCTAACATCTACATGCTTTAAACATAAATGCAGCATAATCAAATTATGATATAAAAATGACACACAATTTTTCCATTTTCTGGCAGAAAACTGTGCAACAGCAGATACACAGGTGAATAGCCTTGGCACAGGTCCAGCTATTCAGATGCCCAGATGTCTGATATGAAATGACCACTTGAGAACAGCAAGAAGTGATACTATACACTCGCAGTACACACAACCTGTCTTCCCCTTCTACACACACACATCAGGAACACACACAGTAGAGTCAATTACGGCCTTACAGCTTTTCACTGAATGAAAATTACTTTAGTCATCAACCATTTTAGGATTAGGAATCTACCCTCAATACCTTTGCAATTAGAAAGATGAAAAGACACAAGGTAACACTCCCATTAACATTGTGTTCTGCAAAAAAGACCCTCAATCAGAAAAGCAGCCTTGGCTATTTACCAAAAAATTGAGAAAAATTATTTGAAAGTGGCTAAACCTGGAGTGTTTTGTTGGCTTCTGCAGCAGCTGAACTGATGTTTCCTGAGCTCTGGGGGAAGTCTGAGCTGGGGATAAAGGGCTATGGTAGCACCAAAATAATGCTACCATCTTGGAAGATGATGTCTGCCCACAGGTAAAAAACAAAACAAGAAAACCCCACCTTAATAAAACACAACTCTAACTAAACAACACTGAGGAATGTTGGAGAGGGACTGTTTACAAGGGCATGTCATGATAGGACAAGGGAGAATGAGTTTAAACTAGAAGAGAGGAGATTTAGACTGGATATTAGGAAGAAATTCTTTACTGTGAGGGTGGGGAGGCACTGGTACAGGTTGCCCAGAGGGGTTGTAGACATCCCCTCCCTGGAAGTGTTCAAGGCCAGGTTGGATGGGGCTTTGGGCAACCCGGTCTAGTGAAGGGTGTCCCTGCCCATGGCAGGAGCACTGGAACTAGATGGTCTTCAAAGTCCCTTCCAACCCACCCAAACCATTCTATGATTCTATGAGTGTCCAGCTGAGGTAGAGAAGGAGGTAGGGAATGACTCACCCCAAAAGGACTGAAAAACAACTACTTCTTGAATCACTCAAGGAAAGAAAAAGGGAGGACCAAACACTAGGCTTCTATCACCTCTCCTCCTCAAGGGATATGTTCTGCAGGAGTTTCCTCCACAGTAAGTTCTGGAGAGCATGGAGTTGGAGGGAGCCCATCCCAGACACTGGCTGTGAAGTGCCTCTGCTAGAAGAGGACCTAGAAGAAGTCCCAGCATAGGCACCTGGGACAAGACATCTATCGTGGACATATAGTCAATGGAGAACCCAGTTAACTGTGCCAGTGTCCAAGAAACTACTACTTCTGGTTTGGTTCAGATTATCTGAAATTTCAGGGTACATCACAAATTCTGGCAAAGGGTATACAGAAGGTGGAGCAGGCTGTAGGAGAGATTCTTGGAGAACTGTTTCCGTTGTCTTGGGAATACATGCTTTCTGACCAGGCTGGTAAAACCGGGAAGGAACAGGTGCTCACCATTTACTATCAAAGAGCCCACAGGCAAAGTATCTAATCCTGACAAAAAAAAAAATCCCCAACAAGGGCCAACAACAGCTGAAAAGTGAAACTGAGCCAAAGTACCTCAGGGAGAACACGGAATTTGTGAAGCTGATGCAATACCCAGATCTTTGCAGTAACAGGAGATCTCTAATGAATCTGACAACACCCCCCCCCCGGCAGGCATTAAGGATTCAGTCACAATGCCCATTTTGACAGTTCAGGCACCTTATTTTGAGTTCGTTAGTGGTTTCTCAGATAAAACACCAGACAGGATTTTAGAAGGTAAGGTTGAAATTGTCTATGTACCTTGTTGGGAAATTTGTGGAGAGAAAAGACTCTTCTATAGCTCTTGCTGACTTCTTTTAGCTAATCCTGACCCAGGAGGTAAGGAACTCCTGTAAGTTTCATCCTGGCTGGCCTTTGACAAACTCCAAGCTGCCAGCACCTACCTTTATTTCACAATGCTTCTTTGAGACTGTGACCAAAAAGGCAGCAAAAACCAACCTCTTAACCAGCTCCAGATCTAGAAAAAAACACTCATCTTTCTCCAGTAACTTGCCTCTGAGGAAGAATTCGCACTGTAAACAGAAACTAGGTGTCTACCGTCCAGAGACTGCTGGACCTTTCTGGGCCTTTAGTGTGTTTGAGTAGATTCTTTCTCCTCGGAAGTCCTGGCCTCTTTTTTTTTTTTTCAGTCCAAACAGTGAATATTTTTTCATAGCGTCTGAAAAACTGTCCAAATGGGCAGAGGATTTACTTATGAAATGTCTCATTAACTGAAGAGGAAGGAATGCAAGATATTTATTTTGCTGTATATCCACATTCAGGTATGCAATGACAGTTGATCAACATCCAAACTTTGGTGGACAAGGCTCTTGCTTCTTGGGAATGACACACAATTGTTTCCTGCATTACAAACCGTACTCCTGTATAGCTTGAAGAGGCGCGCTGGGCTTTTTTAATAGATTGCTCATCAGGTCCTTTATCAGATGTATGCACGCACGATGTAGTGTTCTTCTGTTCCTTGGCAGCTGCATGGGTGTTGAAGACCTGTTATGTTTTTGTGCTATGTGTGTATAAATCAGCTTTTTCCCCTCAGCCACCCCACTTCAATGTACTTGCCAAATAACTAGTTAGACTGTGGCAATCATATCATCCTGATTTGTGCTAGCCTACCTAGCAGCTGTGTTTTACATTTCATGGTTGTTTAACAACTGTGATACAGTGAACAGGATATTGGTATCTCGTTCCATTTCTCCAGTGTGATTCTGTGTGTGCAATTATCACACATCCTGCAATCCTCCTCGCATGATATTTGTTTCAGTAATATTTCAATTCACTACATTGACCATGCTTCAGGTGATACTGAAACAAAATTGCATTTTGGTGAGACAACTGCAGCACATGCACGTCATCTAAGACAGAATACAGGGGGTTGTGAGAGGAAAAGGCAATGGTCCTTCAAAACAAATTAATAAGTTTGAGTTCATTGTTGAGAACAGATGTCATCAAAGACCTAAAAGACCATCCATCCATGCATCTGTTATCCAACACAAGTTTGCAAAATCATATATCCTTCATAAGACATATATATTTCATGACAGTTCATGACAAAAAAGCACCTGGGAAACAAAACTCTTAAAAGGTAGAACACCATTTAATTCAAGTTATTAAACCCTAGTAAAATGATTTAAATTGATACTGCACGGTCACCACCTTCTATGTCTGAAGAAATCTTTATGGATTTGCTGCCAACGGTCCTAATGAAATGCCAAAATATTTTGCATATGAAAAAATATTAGCAACTAGCCACCAAGACAATAAAAGAGATAGAGAGCTAAAACTATTTCCCTACCACACACAGGTGAATCTTCACCTCTTGAGCATCACAGTGAGATGGCATTAACAACACAGGCAGCTGTGTTTGATATCACAGCTTCAGATCAAAAAGCAACTGCTGTTTAGTAAACCGAACCATGTGGCTTTGAAACAAATACTTCAAGTTTTCTTTTTTGAGAAGGTTGCTTAGTAGATAGAGATGGCACCTGCCAAGAACAGTGAAGCAGCTATCTCATATGTGCTGTACGGCAAACACTTAATAAAGGAGAGGGAAATGCTGTTCAAGCAGAGGACTGTGCTTGTGATACTGGTTGGCTCTGAGCTTGTTTCTTCCGTGCCACAGCCATGCGCAAAGCCTGAAGAATCATGTTCTCGTTGTTCATGATGTTGTAATTAGTCAGCTTCAGGAGCTTGTTGAAATCTTCCGCTTTCAGTGAGACCTCCCTTGTTGAGTACGGAGAGCAGAAACTGGAGATGTCAACCTTGCCTAACTCCATTTCAGCAGCACTACGGGCCATACCTGTCAAGGAAAGAAAGGAAGGTGTTTGTATAGTCCCAGGGAATTACAGTACTCTGTTAGACTATGTCAAGAACAACTTAGAGATCACAGATGCAACTGCTATGGAGACAAGGGCAGTGCTACGATTTCTGAAAAAAGAAAAAAAATAATAATAAAAAAATCCATTTCTGAAGAAAGCCTGTTGGAATTAAAAAAAAACCAAACGTGTCACTACACGTCATTCCAATGCAACCAGCACCTTCTACTGGCCAGCTCATGGCACGTCATTTTATGTGGTCACAGGTGCTCAAGTTTTCCCCTGCATGCTCTTGAATAGAATACATACTAACAGAAAAAGGAATAGAGAGATAGATAGGACAGGAGTAAGCAGAATATTAGTAGCCTTGGAAATCATAAAAACAAAGCCTGCATCTCAAATACTAGCCCAAACTGACACAGTGACTATTACTTTATGTACTGTTGCTTTGATTTTTCAGCATATACAACGAACAGCTTAAACAGTCCAAACAGAAACCACAGTGACCCTCCATAGAACCATTCTATATTGTACGAGTAATTCTCCCCTAGATCTGACTGTCTGAAATACATAATTTGAAAATATGCTTTGTTCTACATGCTAAAGTAAACTTCTGGAGATCACAAGAAATAATTAGTTCCCATTCCTCTACTTGCAAAACATGTTTCTTCTTTCACTGCATTGAACCAAGGCTCAAACTAAAATTTTGGACTAGGTTTCACTTGATTTTGCAAATAGTTTGTGTCATCCCATTTTGCAATGTATTCGCTAGTAGGCACAAGCAAACAAACAAAGCATTTTTGTGTTGGGATGAGGAAAGAGCACCCAGGGAGTGAGAAAGTTCATTGGGTCAATAAAATGAGCTGGGTCCTGTTAACTTACCAGGTGCTATGTATCTTTGGAAGGTGTCATTCACTAATGGAAAATAAAGCAACAGAGGAGCTCCTGGTGTGTCTGCACCATCGAACATGTAGCACTCTTTCAGGTTCTTTTCATCATCCTTCAGCCCAATGCTGGGAAACGGAATTCCCTGCTCCGAGAAGTATCTGCAAGCTTGCTCCAGGGGCTGGTCATGGCCCAACAGAAGCAGCATAAGGGATGGAAAAGATACCCAAGATCAGGCTGCTGCTGAAGCCAAGTAATTAATTCATGCCAAGTTACACAAAACAGACGGATAGTGCTGGACAGCCAGCAATAACGTGAGCACCTGAGGCCCCAGGGACTGTTTTTCTCCTGCCTGAGGAGCCATTTGGAAAGAGTCTTAAAGGAAAACACCTAATATCAAGATGGTAAAGAGGGTTTAATTAGGTACCAAGGGATGTCTGTAAAACAGGAATATGATTTAGGAACAGAACATATTAATTCAGAGCATATTATAGACCATCATTAATTAAAGAAGAAC
Source organism: Psophia crepitans (assembly GCA_013399095.1). NCBI lineage: Eukaryota > Metazoa > Chordata > Aves > Gruiformes > Psophiidae > Psophia > Psophia crepitans. The sequence continues at coordinate 534,937 of VWZZ01002130.1, read as the reverse complement.
GAAGTCAGAAAAATGTTGATCTAAACAAAACTAAATCTGTGGTACAAGACAGTAAGATTCACAGTCACGTTATCTGTTTATATAGCAGTATGTCTTGTGAGTTGACCTCAAGACTTTAGCAGGTTTTGAGACCCAGTTACTCATTTCTGTAATGTTGAATTTTAGAAATAATTTGCAATTTCAAGATAACAAATTTTAGCCCTCAAGACAGCACTAAACGCATTCAACAGAAAGCTCATTTGTGATAACAAACTTTGTCAGATTCTCTAAGAAAACACTGAAGTACCACCTCAGTTTGTCTGAAACAAATCTTTCCAAGTGACTTCAGTGTACAAGAAAGAAATGTAGTACAAGTTATTACATATGCTCTTTTTCAGCTGCAGTACAAATATTTTTCATGTGGCATCACAGTGCAAGAGCAGCATTAAAGTATCTTCCACGGGAAAAATTAAAGACCCTTAACCAGTGAATTCTGTGTTTTCTGTGGTGTCCTTCAGGGAATGGTTTACAATTACGAGTATATATTTGGAAGGCTAAATCTGTTTTTTTATATGGTGAGTATCACTTTAAAATCTATATAATAATTTTAACCAAGTCAGATTTCTGCAAACATAGTAAATGCATTTGACACCTTGCTTCAAGCCCACTATTTAAGGAGAAAAAGTATATTTATTAAAAGAGATAAAAATAAAGATAAAGAAATTCTTCACTCACTAGGTTGTTCTTGGACAGCTAGAAAATCATATATTAAAAAAAGAAGAGAAATAAAACCTTATGCATTTAAGGAAAATGCAGATTAAAATCAGCATCTCAATCACAAACAGAATTTTCCCCACTATATTTCTGCTATTAAATCTTACATGAGTTGCAATTCAACCATGATAACTTCACTGCACCACTCTCTATTTCATTGTCAAGTACTTAGGGCTATTTCAAAAGTAGAGAAAAACAGAGATATTTTGACCTCTGGGAATTTCCGTTCTTTTTCTAAGGTTTAGAAACACCACATTACTAAATTTCACTAAATTCCACATCTTACAGACACTTGGCTGAAAGTAGTAGAAAGCAAAGCAAAAGCCATTACTAAGCAAAGACAGTTTTGAGACTTCTCACCAAGGTCTGTGATCCACCAGTGTAATTTAAGTGTATGATGACGTCCACTTTCCGCTCTGGTCTCATAAGGGGTGGGCAGCTTGTTTCAAAGAAGAAAGCTGCATCCACCAGCTCCAGGTGCTCAGAGTTGCCTCTCAGGTCATTAGGAGAGGTGTCTAGAAAAGTGTCTAAAAAGATTCGGAGCTATTAGCAAAATGCAGAAAGGCATTTGTCAAGTTAGAAAGAAAAAGGAAGGCAAGCTTCCCTCCCAACCAGGATTTTCCCTTTGACTTAGGGTAGCGTGCAGAGATCCTAAAGCTCCCTCCAGTCATTTTTTGTTGGTATTTCCAAACCCATGAACTGCACCGAAATCAAGGCAGGTGTTCCATTTGTGCAGAGCACAACCCCAGCAATTTTCATCCCAGTGAGAATTCCCAGTGCCAAACAACTCCAAGACTGAACAGTTACGTTACTGGGAGTGAAAGATGTGAAGAGTTACGCTGTTCTCTCTCCTCTCCTTCCAACAAGCCCTAACAACTAACCACAAAACCCACTCAGTTCTCTTCAGGATATACGAATGCCCCTCACTAAGTCCCGGCCCCTGTGTCCGTCCAGGTGACTGCTGAGGCACATAGACAGGAGTGCCGTCCACACCTTTCCATTTTGTGAAATGCTCCTGTTGGATGTACTCATTGTGCATCTGGAAGCCCCTCAGGAAGTTGTGGTACTTGGAGACAGCAGGGCGGTCCGTCAGGATATCCCGGAGAGCCGTGGAGAGGCCACTCGTAGGAGTGAACATGCATGTAGCCATCTCGTATGGCTTCTCAGGCAAGTCCGGTTGTTCCTCTAGAGATACATAGCATTAATGATGCGCAATTGAATTACAACCACATTTAAGAGGAGAATGGGTCAGCGACTCATCTATACCAATAGTAATCATGTGTTCACAGGTCGCAGCATTGCGTTATTTTCCCTATGGTCTGCTGTGAGTTCTGGCTAATTTCTTGACAAAAATATAAACTTACTTTTGTTTTCTAACTTTTTGTTTTCTGATCAACTATGTCTGACTAAAGGAGCATTTTTCTCACAAAACAACATGATTTTAGTACACATTAATTAACTTTTCCAAGCTAGCAAAGAACAGGGAAAATAATTTTATTTATACATTTGAGAGGATTACTGCTTTTAGATTCCATGTAGGTTAAATACGAAATTCAAAGCTTATTTTGAAAATCTGAATGTTTTATTTTTTAACTAAATATTTTTACTTCTAAAAAACCAGTTTGATCAATTTGGTTCAGGTGTGGCCAGCTAAATTCAACACAAACTTGTGAATTATTTATATAAACCCATAAATAAGATTTTGAGGTTTTCCAAAAATATAATCCACAGAAATGTGACCCAAGTCTGTTCACTATGAAACCACTGGCTTTGCTTGAATTTTAACATGAAGATGCTCATGAGTATTTTCAAGGAACAGTCTTTCAGGACAGAGCTGCCTCTCTCAACTGCTGTAATAGAGCTCCACTACATGGACTTCCTTTGACCTCTACTAAATCTTTCACTTCAGTCAGATTTTGAGGGAGAAATGCGCTATGAGAGGAGAATAGATATTGGAAAGGAAACAGTCAGGCTTCTCCCTGGCTAACAAATAGTTGACATGAGGCTTTGACAGAACTTCTTCTTTTCAAGCCTTTTAAACAGAACACTTTGGGGACCACCTCACGTATCCAACGCTGTCTCCTTTCCTTCAGGGTCTGTCTGACGGTACCTTTCCTTCTAAAAATCTCAATATTTAATCAAAGCTCTGGCCATTCAGTAAAATCAAATCACTTGACTTTCTTTGTGCCTCCCATACCTCAAGGCTGAGAGCACCAGGATGACAGAAAAACACCAAAAAAATGAGAAATATGAGTGCAGTTACCATCAGAGGGGACTGGAGGAGGGAGGCCATAGCCAAAGGGTACTTGAGATTTACCTATTTCGGTCACTTTGTCTTGAGTCCACCTGTGCCAGAAGTCTTCTGAATTGTCAGCTGCGTGCCAGGCATCCAAGAGGTTTTTGGAGAAGATACTACTCCACATTCCTAGGAAGTCGGAGAGGTACAGTAAGGAGTGCTGAGGTAAACACAAGGAATTTTTCTTTTTTTAAAAAGAACTGCCTTCTGCTCCTTCCACAGCTCTAACATTTTCGTGTTTCTATCCAATTTTTGCATAAGTCCAGACATCTATTTCAGTGGTACTGCTGACTCAGAAGGCAAACTTATTTCAGAAGAAATTTCAGAGTATGTTCCCTTCTGTAATGTTTTCTCTCTAACTTTTTTTTTGAGGGAGAAATTTGACCTTGTCATTTTCCTATTTTCACTTCCTTTGATAAAGAAATATTTTCAGCCAGCTCTTTTCTTGATCTATTTATTTCTTTTCAACATTTCCTTCAGTTTCCACAAGGTCTCATAGATTTCCAACTTTCAAAATATTTTGCAAGCTACAGGAAACGGTGGTGCTTTGAAAGCACTCACAATGGTACATAACAATTTATTTGTCACTTTAGTTTCATTTTATCTTAGTCCAAATGACAAAACCACCTTTGCTAGCAAGGGCAGTTGAATGAGTCTGAGGAGACACACTGAATTTCATCTGACTGACCCAATACCCCTGCTGCCACATGCAGAACTGCAGCTTTCTGGGGACTAATTTCCAGAATCACCAGTGTTTGTATTAAAATCTTGTCACTCCCCCAAGACTGGTGAGTCACCTTGCATGAAGCAGATCCGGGACTCAGGAAGCTTCTTCATCAGGCGACCCATGAAGAACTTGCTGCCAAAATCCTCTGCACGAATGAAGGCGCCGTACTTGAGGAAGCCCACCTCGTACGGCGTGAACTCCACCCACTCTGCCAACACACACACCAAAAACGTTAGCTCTGCTACTAAAAACAGTCAAGTCGCCAGACCTGGAATAAACCTTTCAGGCATCAGCCCTCACAGCCAGGCTTGCTTAGCTGTTCCTGGAGCACACCCTGCTGACAGCTGCCGCTGAAACAGCTATCACACTGTCTACAGGTTTGTGGAAGAACAATATCCGGGTTAAAGCAAAATTCAAACTCTTTCTTTTTATCTAGCAGGTGGGAAGTTTTCTCATGGAAGGTGGACTAAAATATGGATTTACTTCTATTGCTTTTATTGCCTTTAGCCAACCATGAAAAACATACAAAAGCAAACTCAAAGATCCAGTGAATCACTTTCTTTAAGAATTCATAGCGTTTCTGACACAGTGTCACAGATCTATGTTGTGTTATTAGTTTGAATCTAATGTCTGAATATGCACACTTACATGCCAGGAGATCTTACAAAATACTGAACTGTTGCTGCCTGTCTATGCTGTGGCTGCCCAGTTACTCTTTATATCTCTGAACAGGACTTTTCCTGGCTTGGAGTGAAAATTTAAAACAATTCATCATTATTTACAGTATCCTCACGCTGCATCTCCCTAGGTAAAATCATAGCTCTTTTCAAGAATTGAAACATTACCTCTAAAATCTTTGGTGGAAACTTTGTCCTTGACATTGAGGGCAAGGTAGATCGGCAGCGGGTTCTGACCCTGATTCACTGCCCGACGTTGATCAGAAAGTCTGTGGTGGCATTTCTGAATTTGGAAAAAGCAAGGTAAATTGTTAGCTGACAATCAGTTCGTTGAATGTATCAGTTTACAAAGTCTGAATATGGGATATCGTTTTCCTGAATTTCCTCCTAAACTTACTCCCATGTGCTTGATTAACAGAGTGCAGGAAAATCAGGAACAGGAATGATTGTTAGGATAACCAAGTATGCTCTACATTCAGCATACAACAACAGTAATGAGCTGCTTCGCACACTATTTTAACTTTGTATTGCTAAATGCAAGTGAAAAAATTAGGGTTGATTTGGGTAATTCAGCTATTATCATATATTTCATCCGTTAAATATAAGGTTCTTCAAGGCAGCATGTTAATGACTCTTCTAGTCAAGAATTTTTTTTAAAATCATATTGAAAGTTAACATCCACAGAGGAGAAATTCTTGAGCTGTTCAATACTAACAGTTTATCTCATACATGCTATTGAGATTTTGAGCGTAACTCAGCCAAATGAAATTCTAGCAAATTCTGCCAGGTACCACTGAGGCCAGAAATACAACGTGAAATATGGCATGAAATGGGAGTATTTCATTTTATCTGTTTCACATAGACAAAATATAAATCCTTTTTATGGGATTTTAAAATATATTAGCTTTTTCTCCAGCTATCATCATCCTGATAGTTTACATGGAAGGTTTTGCTAGTGTCACTACAACAAAAATAGGAACCGAAGGTCCTGAGAGATCAAATCCAAAGTAGCTGAAAGGCACCTGCAAAATCACAGTTTTTGTAGCTAAGAAGTCTCAGGAGCTCTGGATCTATATATGGTCTCGTCACTAAATCACAAAATGCAGTAACTACATATGAGCTGCATGTGCAATACATTCAGTGTATGACTGCAGCTTACGTAAATATTGGAGCAGTGGAGATATAAAAGCATGGGGCCATAAAAAAATTTCTTATTAAAAAAAGATATTTTAAAATATGTTTTTAAAAAATTAAAAATTCTTATTATAAACAAGAATCTCAAAAATTTCTTGGATAGCTACATTGTTAATTAGTATGCTTGTAACCTTAGAGCTAGTCTGAGCATTTCAAGTTACATTCAATCACACTTTAGGCTTCAGAATAGATATATGATTCTATACATTGTGTCTCCAGGTTAGAGATGTAAAAAAGTGCTGTTCTGCCTACATACCAAGTACAGTGTTATTGGTCAGGTACCTCTTCCTAGGGTTTTAATTTCCTGTAATGGTCATAAAGGTCAAGTCACCAACTTTATGAGAAGAAAGATGTATAGCCATTACCCCATCATTTAACATGGATTCAATCATGAGCCCCCACAGATCAATAAAAGATGTCTTATGGCCTGCTTGGGTCCTTTGGCTCAGCTCTCTGTAATAATTCCTCAGACTTCTCAAGCAAAAAGCACCCATCTTGCACTTGGCTGCTTGTTTTCGAGCTTCGATAATTATTTCTCCAAGATCCTTACGTGACCAATCAGCATCTTCATACAGTTTTGTCATGGTCCTGCAGGCAGGAAATATAATGGAAAGTGGAAAGAAATTAAGAAGGTGCTTTTGAAACTCAGATAATACTCTTTGCATATCTTTGGGCACTTGTTATTGTTTTAGGTTTAGGTCACTCCACTCCTTCAAGCTTACTTCGAACAGAAATGTAAGCCTAAAGGCAATCAATCAAAATCACTTGATCTGTGACTCAAAGCAAGCAGCTACACCAGCTATGCTGTTTCAGTCCAACAGTAAATAACCATAAAGGATCATTTTGCATAGGATTAAGGATTTTTGCACTTCCAACAAAGTCTTCTCTATCACTTAGAGATAGATTCCTTCAGGGACACCAAAATTATTATGCACAATAAGCTTTTCATTGGTGATTCTGGCATTCGTAGGCCAAAGATGGAAGCAGTAACTCTATATACTCCTTTTGCCCTCATTGACCTCTAAAACCCTAGACAAAGGATAGCTTTTGCTTAACACAGGATCTGAACAGTCTCAACATGACTCCTCACCATGTTGTGCCAGATGAGCCACTGATGTATGAAACACAGTCCAGAACACGCAACTTCTGAAGACCCAAAATGCTGCCATACATGGCAGTGAGTGCTCTTATCCCACACCCTGCCGTGGTCACGGCCACTATAGGCACCTGTGCAACACAAAAAAGGGCAGAAAGCATAGGTGGAACAGTGACATCAAGGCACATCATGTCAAAAGAAGACAGATGTGAAAAAGCAACATCCAGACACTAGTAAAACAAAACATGTACATTGGAGATAAAGCAACATTACTCTATGAGTTATAAATAATAGAAGTTACTGGACATCCCTGTGAGGTAGACTAGAAAAATTTGACACTTCAGAAAGGATTTTTAAGAAATACGGGTGAAATTCATTGGTTTGAAACTCCTTCAAGTGATTCACTTGAAAGCCAAGTAGAAACTGAGACTGCTCATTCAGACTGTTGAGTTCTCTGGCTGCCAACAGCACCCTGGAGAAGAACCTACTGACAGAGGTCCTCACTCCTCATCTGGACAAAGAGGAGAAATCACTCCTCGTTTCCAGGTTTGAGGGAGAGAGAAAAATCCTCCAGCAGCGCCTTTGCTCGTTACCTCATGCTCTTGCAGATCTTCCTCCAGATGAAGAACATCCTTCAGCGCAGCAGCAACCACCTTCCTCCGCTTCTGCAGGAAACCCTGTTCGTCGGTGCACAGGTCGAACCCCAGGCGGGCATCCAGGTTTCTTGGCCTGAAACACAGACCCTGAGTCCTGAGACCAGGGCACAGATATTATAATATTATTATTCACTGTGGTTGATTCCAGCTATGCTTGTGTGTGTTTACAGACCAGTTTGCAGACAGTATAATGTAATACATGAGAAAGAGCAACACCACAGACAGGCCTCGGCTAATTGCTATAGCTGCCAACAAGAATGCAAATGGGAAGGCAGGGCAGAACATGACATACTGTCCTGGTATGGCAATGAGGTTCCTATAACACACTTCTGGTTTTGTTTGCTCGTATAATTAATTTTTCAAGTTTTAGTAGTGCCTGCCATACGTGACTGTAACTGAATAACAGCTTTCAGCAGGCATTGCAGTTGATTAGGGAAACAACTACCATGCTTTGGTTTTATTTTGTTTGTATAATACAGAAATATGATTTCTTTGTGGAGCTGCTCTCTCCATCTGTGGGTTTAATGCACACAAGTCAAGATCTACTTACAGAGCTGCACTAACGGCTTGGAAACTTAGAGAAAAGGGGAGCCATGATTTAATTCTCCATCATTGAAAAAGGAGAATCTGGCAAACAAAAGCCTGCAGCCGAAAGATGAACACACCTCTGTTTACAACTGAGCCTGCATCGAGCCCTGCTGACTTCAAATGAGCTTTGTGTAGGGACAAATGTCTCGCAGTTACAGGATCGGTTCTTGCTGGAGACGCACTTACCATTCATTTGCCTTTGTGTACAAGTCAATTGTCCTGTCCTGAAAATTGCAATACAAACAGTGTAAGCATGCTCAGGTCATTAATCCTGCGCCTTCCTCCCCCACTCCATCTACGGGCTGAATTTCACTATCCTTGCAGTCAGCAATGCAGCCGCAGAATCTGGCCAGCAATGGTCTGGGTTATGAGAGATGTAACAAGCTCCAGTACAGTTTGGGTCAAATACAAGTGGGCTATTCACCCAAGCCAAGGCTTTGGGCCCCTCAGCTTTTCATAGTTGAACACCCAGTTTGACCTTCGTTTTCTGGGAAGGTCATTGAAAGCTGGGCATCTGAACCACAGGCATAGGAATATGCTCTGTTTTGTCTTCTGCTTCAGGCTCTCTCTTCGCAAATCCAAGTCTTAATTGTCATATCCTTTACTGTTACCTCGTGTACTATGTTGATCAACATATCTAATGTGTCCTGAGGAAATTAAACTCAGAACAGGGTTGAATGGCATGCCTGGAACCACATGCAGAAGAAAAAAAAATTGCATAGTTGCAGAATGACTGTCATTCACACCTTACACTGTGGCACACGTAGTGCCTGATGGGACCTGAGTCACTGAACTGCCAGACTTTCATCACCCACCAAACAACGTGTATTGAGCTGTTTTTTATTAAGAAAGATTTGTTCTCACCTGTGCTATTGTTATTTTCTCCTGTATAGGAAGCGAGTTCAGAGCTAGAGTCACAGAGTCATTCATATCCCTTTCATTTTGACTTGATATAGACTGGAAAAAAGGGCAAAAAAAAAAATAATGACAGTTAACTATTATACAAAAGGTAGAAAAAAGAGGTAAAAGCAATTTCCCGTGCCTCACATACATACACCTATCAGCTCCCTGCATAGGCAGACGTGCACCTCAGGTCTTAGAGGTCCCCAAACAAATCCACAGCAAAGAGCCAGCTATGCATTAGCGGCGATCACGTACCCTGCTGAGCCGCCTCCGCCGGGGTAGTGCCACAGTGAGTGCCGACTGATTGTACTTGATGTAGTGGAACCTGGCCGGGGAGGTCGGGCAGAGGCAGGAGCTCAGCGTGTGGGTCTGGGTTCCTTCGTACGACCCGTCCACAGTTAACGCAAACTTCCTCTCTGAAGCAAAGGAGTTTCAAACTTAAGTTCTTCAAAAAATGTGGATAATTTTTTTGCATGGTCATGTAATATATGAAAATTTCAGACTTTTGGGAGAATTATTCTTTTTTCATAGCAGAGCACAGTTCTTTTTGGAACCAGTAAAATCTCAGTCCCTCTATCATCTTTCCCTCAACCTGTAATATTTCTTTTGAAATAATTTCTAGCACTTACAAAACTACTGCCTGGTGCTTTCTGGCCTTCATATAGTAAGTCCCAGGTATGTCTCTTCAAGAAATTGAAAAATGTTTTTTATATAGAGGGGTATCAACCCATCTTCAAGGTGAGATACGCTTTGTAAATCCACACACTCAAAGGTATATAATCATCCTTCAAAAGAATTATCCCACTCAAGTATTTTCAGCCACATCTAGCAAATTTCTGCACTGTGACAACTGAGTTCAACTGGATCACCCACGTGCTTACGCAGTTTGCTGGATTGGGGCTATCACAGTTGTCAGAGTCAGATGTTCTGAAAATTGTTTAGAAAATACACAGGTCCACCAGCATGGACTCAATGTGGTAGTGACGCACTGCTTAAAATGTGCAACAAATGTCTCTGGTAACATACTGTGCATCTTGTCTTTCACCTAGTGGCATGTTTTGTATTGTTAAGTCTAAAGAAATTTTAAGAAGTTAAATTGATAAAGAGGCCCAGTCCTCATTCCACTCATTTTCTTTGTCTCTGAATCCAGAACCAACAGGAATTGGCTCTAGTTTAAGACTCAAAACATTCAATACCCTGCAAAAATACTTTGAAAACCGTAGGAATCTGACAAGATCTTATAGAGGAAAGTATGTTTTGGGGAAACCAGACCTCATGCTCATCACAACACATACGTTAATAATCTGCATATTTTGACCAACTACAGTCCCCTCCAGAGGTCACTGGCATCAGTGAGTTTTGCTTTGAGTCTTAAATACTTCAAACCAAGCTGTTCAAGTGTAAACCACTGAGCACTTTTGCCATAAAGTAGCATCCACATTTGCTCCATAAGTCAGCGAAAGACTCACCTGTGGTGTCCTTCCTCAGCCTACCACCGTTCACCTGCACCTCCAAACAGGAAACTTCACGGGACTGTAAGAAACAACCAGGAAAAGAGAAAAAGGCATTCACTCTCTGCAGAGCTCTGCCTTGGCTGGTCCCTAGGGCATGTACCTTGGGGGAGAGATGGTGCCAGGCTGTAACCTCCAAACCAGTCTAGGGAGGTGGCATGGAACTTCCACGTGGGAAATAACAGATCACATAAAGATGAGGAAAGAGAAGGGATTTGCTCCTGCCTGGAGGAGCAGCTCCACAAAGGCCTGAGGGAGGACCAGCCACAGGGGAAAGTTCCCCCCAGGCAGGGTGCTCAACCCAGCTCTCCCCAGGCAGACGGAGGGATGTCTTCTGCCTGAACCCCGCTCAGTCTGGGCACTCACAGCTTTTATAGCTGAGTCTCTCCCAGCTTGAGTCACCAGCAGGGACTGCGTGGGAAAGCCAACACCAACATCAGCTTTAGCCTGCCTCTTGGCTGATGTCTTCATGCCACTCTATGGAGAACTGCTCGGTACCTTCAATACTAGCTTTGCAACAGGCATTTCTGTATGGTAGGGAAAGGACTATGAAATAAAGATTACCACTAAAACTCCGTTGGTAACAATGTTTTCAGGAGGATCCGGACTAAAAGAAAAAATGGAAAACAATCAATTCAAAATCAGCACTCTCTTTTTTCTAGTTTGTTTTGTTTGTTTTGTTTGTGGGGTTTTGGGGGGGGGGGGTTTAACTCTTCTTTAATCATTGTTTCATTATCTTTATCTTTAAAAGTCCATCTTTGGACAGTCAGCATGGGCAAAGAGCATCAGAAATTCTAGCTGGACATTCAGTCCAATTTGCGTCTCACAGGCTTGAGTCTGAACTTTATTTATGGAGATCTGCTGAATGTAGGAGATCCTCACTGTATCAGACAGGATCATTTTCTGACACACTGAAGGAAATTTGCACAGGCATGGTGTAACTACACTATTGCCCTGTATTGCTCAGCTCAAACCAGGGAGATCAGAGCTGAAAAGCTTATGAATTCAAACATGTCATAACAAAAAGGAAAAAAGTTTACCATTTACCTTAAAAATCAACAGCAGCAGTAGAACTGATTTACATGCCCATTCTCTCCACTAACTGTACAGTCAGCATAGAAACACAGTAAAAAAATCTTTTTAAGTCTAGTCCCACATCTAAAACAAATTCCAAGTATCACTTTCCTACGTTGTTATGACAAAGCAAATGTTTGGGATCCCACAGTAAAAAGCAAGCAGGGTTTGAAAACTAAAACTTCCTCCTGTGCCGAATGCCCCTTGCAGCCTGGTGAGCAGGAGCCTTCAGGGACATCTCTATGCTCCGGTCAGCATCTGGGCTCGCTTCTCCGTGTGCCTGGATGCCTGGTGTAGATGCATGCACATCGTGCATGCTCATGCAGCCCTTCTCCATTAAATGCCTTACACGAGCATTTCCTGAACACCCGAAGTTCCCCTCTACTTTATTCAGATGGCAATAGTGTTAGGTGGCTGCGAGTGCAAACTTATGTTTTGTGTCAGTAACGTTTTGTCTCTGGCTTAAATTGCTGTTGATCGCCTATTTGACCTTACACACCTGCTCTCCATTGTGAATTCAACCTCCAGCTCCTCTTTTCCCTGCAAAAGAAAATGAGAGCAGTCACTGCAGGTTGGTCTTCCTTTGAAGAGAGATACCCTACAGGAATCAGTGTTCGTCAGAGGTCTCTATAAGCCAATGTCCCCCTTTTGTTACTGCACATACAACAGATTTAATTTTCTTCATGTTCTACCTGTGATACTTCTAGTGTGACATACTTCTAACATCATATCCATTATTTAGCAGACTCCTAGTTTAGACCTTGCAGGACAAATGTAACACATACTGCATGGCCTCTCGGCTGTTCCTTCCCCTTTCTGCAGTCCTAGTGTCACAGGCCACCTGCAATTCCCCTTTCCCTTCCCCTCCCACAAGCTTTCACACTTCCCACTGATCCTCGGCATGAGCAAGACTGGATTTATTCGGTGCATCCAAATCATCCAGCCCCTCTCCCAGCCTTCGACTGTGCAGGTGGGCCTCACGGGACATTAGCATGGTGGCACACCTGGGCAAATGAATCCCAAGGTGTTCTGGAAGGTGTAATTTAGTTTGGTGAAGTAGATGCATAGACTCATTAGTGCTCAGATTTCATCTTTGTCTTTTGTAATTACCTCCCCCTGAGACTTCCTTCCTCCTTTGCAGGTTTTGATGCAACTCCCATTACCTTGTTGCCCTCCTAGTGTGAGCACTAAAGAAAATACAGCATGGAGAGACAGCATTTCCAGAACAGGTATCAAATCAAATCAGCACTCACTCAAGCATTTCTAGGCCTAAACACTGCCCTTAAAACTTCAGTATAAAGTTGTCTCAATGATATGAAATCAAGACCTGCTGAAAACCTCATTTTTTTTAAAGTAGTTCAGCTATGCATTACATTCATTTTCCAGATAAGCTGAACACCGCAATGGGTTTGCAGTTTATGACTGCAGATGACTACTTTTATGTTAGCAGAACATAACGCACAGTTCAGCACCACCAGCTTCAAATGCAAGGGGGCACCCAAAACTATTGAGGTGAACTCCTGATATTTTGACATCAAGAACAGCAACCAGATAACCAAGTCCAATAACGCTGGCCCACTCCATGAGATAACCACATTCTCACCTGACCACATCCCCTAAGTTTGTCCTTGAGTTTTATCCATACCTGTGGATTCAGCTGGAAACATAGCTGAATGTTTTCTCCAAGCTGAATTTTGGAGACATCGAAGAAAACAGTGAGGAGATGGTCATCTTGAGTTATGTTGTCCTCATCACAAACTTTGAGCTCCAGAATGTTCTTGGATTTAAAAAATAAAATAAAATTTTAAAAAGATTCTATAGTGTTTTAACAAACATAACATGCTACAGATGTATCATTTTAGCTGAAGGAATTTGGGGAAGAAGTTCAAGAATGAAAAAATAGAAATTTTGCAGTTACTCTCTACAGACTCTGTGCAGGCAGATACAGTCTTACTCAACCATTGAGAACTAAATAGCTACAGTAAGAGAGTGTGAATATTTTGTAAGCGAACTCAAAAAGACCCACAGAGTGGAAGGGTTCAATGGTAGGTTTGATGTCTGGTAAGAACACCTATTGAGGATAGCTGCATTCCTACCTTAACCTGGCTCTGAATTGTGAAGTGGAAGGTTTCATTCCATGTTGGGTTCTTGCTGTTCGGGACTGTCTTGGTGCGGAAATGTTGCACTGAGGCTGTTGGCAGGCTCAGGCTTACATAGCAATCCGACTGGGTTACTGTTAGAGAGAGGGAAAGTGTGAAAGCAATGGACGAATAACACACATCTAGTACCCCATAAGGTGTTCTATTGTATGAATTTTTAAGGTCCATACACAGGACCATATGCAGAACGCAGGCCAGGATGCTGGCTAAGGTATCATCACGCCAGTGCTTGACAACCATTTTGCTTTACTCTTCTGAAACCCCAGCAGTTCACTCTTCTTGAGAACTACTTCTTTTAATTGCTGGAAAAGTAACAAACATTCAAAATATGCAGTCACATTGCATTCCTTTACAAAGAGATATATAGTCAAACTATCTATTTATATCAGATGTCAAAGGTTTTAATGCTGAAGAGCCATCCATATGCACAGGGGCATGCACACACAGCAGTCTCGCAGGCCTGGGTGCCATGGACGGTTCAGCTGCTGGTCAGGAACACCATACAGATAACATTAGAAGCTGTGACGGGAGCTGAGAGACAGACAGAGCCCAGCTCCTACATACTGGGCTTCCACAGACAGGCATGAACATGCCTTAACGTTTCTGGGGTAGCTCTGGCTGCAAGTTCCGTCTTGTCTACTTTCTGGAACATCCTTTCTTTCCTCTAGCACATCTGGATGCCAACACAGCAGGGGCAGGAGCTCATTGCACTGAAGGTTCCCCTGAAGCCCCATTTGCTGTCACAGAAGGCAGGTCTTCCACCAAGGCACCTGATCTCAGTCTGCTTTCTTCCCTTTCAGAATGTTAAAGAAGGGAACACACACACACACACCATAGAGCTCAACAACAGAGCTTTTCAACTAAAAAAAAAAAAAAACCCAAGAAAAAATACTACTCATCTGTGGACAATTGCATTTGATCCTCTGTGAAGTGGATTAAAAGGAGCACATATAAGAAAAGCATTGAATTGTTGAACAGTGTGTTGGTATAACATTTGCTTTGAGAAGCAGCTGTCCTTTTCGCCAGTAAAGCTATATAAAAAATATTGCTTCATGTCACTATTTTCACCTGCATCTCTGTGCCTCAGTCGGAGTGGTAAAGGTGTTTGCAAAACTTGATGTGCAGGTGAAAGCTTGTCTGTGCTTCCCAGCACAGAGAGATCTGACACTGCTTCCTTGCACAAGATTGCATTGCTTTGCTGTTTCAGTCACAGGTGTGTTCAGGTCATACAGTTCACCTATGAATTTTAATATTTCCAGATATACAGAGGGCAGCTTTAGTGTTTTTATTTTCCTTTCTCAGCTGAAGAGGCCAGTTGTAAAGTTTGGCTTCCCACCTGAGCTCCATCATAGGTGAGGGATGGTCAGAGCCAAAGCTTGTATGAAAGTATGAAGCAGTGGTTAGCAACAATCTGCAGTGCTTACATCATCAACAAGCACTTTCATTCTGAGGTCAAAATAATCTGCCTGCAAATACGTTTTGTCATTGTTATTAGGAAATAAAAGGCAGATGTGAATCATGAGATTAACAATCCTGTAGACCCACTCTCAAATGTCAGGGATGATCACCCTACAGAACACGATTTGTTAGTTAGGGATGACAACCTACACAAGTGCCAAAGATAGCATGGGGGAGCATTGCCCATAAAGGCCAGTCCCATCGTTCCTCTATTTGTAACGCCACCTACTCAAGAATTCCTGTCATTGCATAGCAGACACACCTTCATCTGCATAGATCTAAGTCTTGTCCCACTTTGTTTTACCAGTAGACCTGACTTTGGGAAACACACAATAATTGGCTTTCCCCTTTATTGCACTCCATGTGTAACTGAAGAATTAACAAAACCATCCTTTTTTTTTTTCAGGAAATGTCCATATAAAAATCTTTTTTTGGCGCTTGGGCAGTCCAGACTGATATTAACACAGACTGCTGTCGGCCTTTGTCCCCACTAGGAGGGTCAGAAGGACCCAAATGCATAAATCTGTGAGTGATCCAAAGTTTATCTCACTGACATTTCCCAAATAGCAATACATGCTCTGACTACATCTGTTGCAAAGAACAAACTATTATTTTTAAAGTCCATCAATTTTTTTTTCTGTAAGTGATTACTGTCTGCTACTGAGCTGTATCATACGCCTTTAAGAAATAAGTACTTGTCAGACATCAGAGCCCTGACTTCTCTGACTTTCCCCGGGAGGCTTCTGACACAGCCACCAAACAAGCACGCTTCCCTCTTCCCATCTGCAAAATGTGTTTGGTGATGCCTTTGGCACTTCAGAGGTGTCCTCTGAAACCTGATTACCTCTCATTCATGTAGTATTTTCCAGGTGTTATGAGGGAGGCACTTACAATACCCAGGGGCCTTTTTCGCACATCTTGGATAACTCAGGCCTATATTCTGCCTGCTCAGCTCCAGGCTCAAGCAGAGGTGAGAACTGGAACTCCACAGCGTATCCTGTGCCGCAATGTCCCATTGCCATCCATCAAGCGCCTCTTCACATATACATACAATGCTCCCACTGCCAGCCACGTGCAAGCACATCGTCATCACACTGGTAGGTAAGCCAAACCACCACCTAACTACGGCGATTATGCTCACACATGGTACACTCGGCAGAGCTTCACAGCAGGGACCTGTTGTGTCCCTGCCCTGGACCATGACATGTGAGCAGACGTCAAACTCACTTGGGGTGACAACTGTGGTATCACTGTGGGGCAATATCCTGCCAAAAGCAGGCGTGGCAGCAGGTCTTTATGACAGCACAGTCTCTTTGTCCAGTTATTACACTAAGTTTCTAATTATCTTCCAGGATAGCAGCAGGACTGGATCTTAATTGTGCTTTACCATTAGAAGGCATTACAGTGACATGATCCATGCTCAGAAACACCATAGCCCCAGCACCACACTGCATACCAAACAAGAGCAGGGTGCCAGCGGTTCTGGCTTGAGCTAAAATCTGACCTGTCTCATAGACAGCTCAAACTCAAACAGGCCTAAACCAAAAATTTTTAATTTTATTTCTACCTCCTTTTTTGATCCTAACAGACACAACCTCCAGCCCGCATGTAAACTGGGTAGAAACCTGGACATCCTCCTCCTCTTGGAGAGCCTTTAAGTGCTCGCATTAAGGCTATTTCTAGGATGTAGATTTTTTCATGACTTTTAGGGTATAGTTTTCCTTATTATGCTGAAGGGATCTGAACAAAGAATGTGGTCTCAAACATTGTTGCTCAGATCATCCCCTTGATCATGTATCCCCTCACTTGGGCCCATCCATGTCACGAAATACAAACTATCACAACCAGCTGAGGAAAGCATTTTTCTTCTTCCTCTCTTACTGTGGAGCTGAGCAGAAATCCGGCTGAGGATGGGTGAACAGGCGGGCATTGCTGTCTTCTAGAGTGCAGAATATTAGATAGTTTAGATCATTGGAACTTTTTATATTCTTTTTTAAGTAAGAATGTGGGTTACTCCTGTGAAAGTAAACATCGTTCTTCTCGAGGCCTTTCGCAGTCAGACTATCAGAATCCATTCAGTCCTGAGAGATCAGTTCCTGCCTCCAGGGAGCATTCAACATGAATCTCCTAAGAGCTAAACTTCAATAAAAAGTTTTCACACTTTCTTACACACTGCTCGTCACCTTGGGTGAAGCACCCTACAAGCATCCCTAGAATAGCACTACTACTCCCATTTACATCTCTCCTTAAAACATTTCTTTGCTGAGATGTTGCTAAATAACCTTACTTTCCACCCCTGCCTCGTTTTCTCCCTTGTTGGGCTTTATCAGTTCACATCCTCTTATTTTATAACGAGATTGCAAGCAGCATCTAGAAACAATAGGCTGTTGGTGCATAATTGCAACGGCTTAAATGGTGAAGCAAGTAATAAATAACAATGAAAGAATAACAACGGTGCAAGAACAAAATACCAGAGGAAGTCTGTGGGTTCCTGCAAAAAGTATCATATTGAACCACAGTTCCTGAAGCAATAATGTATTTTACTGGCTATATTTCTTTTCAAGGTGTCAAGGTCTTTTCCATGAATTGATCTCATATGTGGCAGAACTGCTACTGCAGTGCTGTAAAACACTTTTTTCAAATAAAAACATAAAAAGTAGCTAATACGTTATAAAATATTGTACCCAAAATAATATAAGCATTATATAAAGGAAGTCCAAAACATGGAAGTTTCCAAAATTAACAAGCCTACTTAAAAAAAACCAAAAAACAACAAACCAAAATAAATCATTTTCTTACTAAGAAAATGCTGAAGAATATTTTTAACCCTATACCAGTCAAGGTCCATTTAGCCCAGGGCCCACAGCCATCGTCCACTGAGAACTCTTGAATGTTTTCAGGAAGCAGGGAATGATGGCTTAAAATTGCATAGCTCAGTGTTCCCATCCAGTTGCCTGTGGTTACCTTTTTGTTTAATCCTTAAGTGTCTGGTTTGTTTCCTTTTTTAATTTGCTAATTCCACTTAATGATTTTGTTTCTCTCCAGTATCTTGTTATTTAGTCCCTACATCTTTTTTTTGGGAAGAATCTTTGGTCTGGTTAAGGATGGACACCAGTGCCAGAGGAGAGTATGCCCCATAGTTAGTGGTGAGTGTCCAAGGAAGCATGTAAGATGGCAAGCATCATAAAATGGTGTCTCAGCCCTCACAATTTAAGATTCAGAGACTTCCTAAGACAACCTTCACTGGATTTTTCTTCTGTCAACTTGTCCATTCTCTGCCTGGAACCCACATAAACTTTTGGCATCTGGGATCTCCTGCCATGGAGAGTTTCCAAGCTGAACCACATGCTGGCAAAAGACTCGTCCTTCTGTTTGTTCTGGAGCTATGATGATTGCCCAAAGACTGTGAGAGACTGAGCTCAAAATTTCAAATTCTCTGCAGAGAAAGCCCTGGTTTCAAGGGTGGGTTGGATTAGTGTACATCCAACTTTGACCCCATCAGGGAGTCAGGATGCAGATGGGACACACACCCAAATCTGTGAACTGGAAAGTGTTCACAGGTCCAGGAATATCAAGAGTCCCTGCGAGCCTGATGGGGACGTGGGTGTGCTCAGTAGGAAGGGGCAATGTGGAGGACACAAACAAGGCAGTAAATTCGCAGGTGGTATCAATGATATCAGCTATGCATCAATACACAAGTGGAAATTAGTGTTATGAACTACACCTTGATGGATCAGTAGAAAGAAGAGACTGAAAAGTGCAAGGGTGCATTAGAAAGATTCTGGGTTTAAAAAGCAGAATGAAACAATCTTATGCATGGAATTCCCATTAAAGGTCTTGTATTATCTATTCCATGGGAGATGCTATGAGGTTTTGAGAGTCTGTAGTTTTAGATTAATTTTCCCATTTCCATTACCTGAAAAATGGAGCAGATAGACCAATGATGAAGTTAACCTGCAGCACTGGGTTGGGAGATCTTCTAAACACTAGATAAGTATTAAACAAAGTGATCCAAAAACTCTACAGAAACCTAATGCAAGAAGGGATCTTGAGAGGAGAAAATAATAAAATGAGATTCACTTCAGAAACAAAAAGATGAACAAAATTAGTGAGAGAGAGAAGGAGCTAATCTAAAATGTTAAAAATCTAGAAGATGGCTGAGAAATAGAGCTGGGAAAGGAAGACTGAGGAAAAAAATACCCAAAACCAATGGTGTTAGGAAAATGGTACTATAAAGAAGTCTAAATCACTGGTGATGGAGGTCAACATATTTCTGGGTTTCCTAAGGCGGTGTCAAGCTAATCTCTAGGGAACTGGAAAGGTCACTGAAACAACTAAACAATATTCCCCCAGTTTTACACACAAGCCATCAAAATTCTGTACAAGTGGTAAATTTTTATCTTAAGCTTCCCATTTTGCTGCTTCTCCATAAGTCACATACAGTTACCAACATGTAATTTGCACTAGCGTTTACATTGTCAGTGAGTTTAAATTAATTTAGTGAATCATTTGAAATCTAGGTTTATTTTATATGATAGAGAGTGTGTCACTGAAATATGTGACTTCTACAAGTCTGGCTGCATAGAAAACTGTGTCCTGGAATGGTTTAAAAGCAGATTTTTCTGATTAATGCAACAGACAAATTTTACACTCAGCAAAGTCAAATGTTACTGGAATTAACATCCTGTCAATTCAACAATTGAGCATAAGCAAGGCAGTGACGTGTGCTGCAAACCAGGCATGTTTGACCCTGCAAACCCAGGCTGTGGCTTTGTTGCTGCTCCAGATCCTGTGCTGCACTCCAAAGCACCTCTGTCATTCAAACTGCTCCTTTAAGCAGCTTTACAGGCTGGCGGGATGTGTCTTGGGTTGTGAAGCAGAAATTCCTGAGCATCTGTCCCTTGCCCTAGGAACTTTCCAATATTGGGAAGGATAGCATCAAAACATAGGAAACTCCCTTCAGAATAAAAATAATCTCAAGACAGAAGTAGAAAGTATTGATCTAAATGAGAAAAAGATGGAGAGGAAGTCTGGTAAGCTCATTATCTTGCAGATGTTTTAATAGAACAGGATTATGTGGGGAGATATCTAAGGGCTGCAGTTTTCCACACCTCTTTCAGTTCAGGAAGTTCCAGTAAGTTTTAGCTGTGGGCTTTCTCTCCAGCCTATATATGAGCTTCAAATCGCCTTTCCACACTTTCCCACAGCAATCTAGTGGGAATGTTCATACAGACTCTTCTTTCCCATACATCCAGCAACAATAGAGCATCTTCTCTTCAATAAAAATCTGAGTGAGAAACTCTTCTTCGTACACCTTGGATCTCTAGAGAAACTGTAGCAGAACTCAAAGCAAATCACTTAGGAAGGGCTCAAAATTCTTGTCTTGCATCTTTTTAACTGAACAAATTTAGCTTGGTTTGGTTCTCACAGAAACTTTCTAGATTCAGACCTCCTTATTTGTATAAATGAATCAATGTAATACAATCAGACATCTCCTCTGAGGAGGAGCAATAAAGCATTAAAGTCACCTCCTCTGAGGTGATCGTCATTCACACCTTTTTTTCTAGTGCTTTATAGTTCAGATATTTATGGAGCATCAATACTCTTTTACATAACCATCGTTCACGGTGATTTTGTAAAAATAATTAAGAATTGAAAAAGCTAACAGCGTGAGCCCTCAACTAAGTTTTGCAATATGGCTGGTGCTATGGCTGAATCAAGTTTGGCAATCCTGAGCTCACATAAATAATCTGCGATAGGCTCAGGGATGCACAGGGTGGACGTTGCTGTAAAAAGGACCTACAGGAAGAAGTGCACCATCTAAACTTCTTATTGCAGTCTTCCCTGTGAATAAGATACCTTCCTTTGCGGGTTAAGATGTGAAACATTTTACGCATTCTGTGCAAACACCTTCTGAACTACAACTGTAAGCTTAGACTTCTGTGTTACACTGGCAAAGAGATAAGAATAAATAATATCTTCTAACTATATTGCCTCATCTTCAGCATACTGTAGTCACGTATCTTCTCTCTTTCTGCTTTTATAAATACTCTCTAGTATCTGTGACACTTGGTTGTATTCCCAGTAGTTTTACAAGCATGCGGATGCTACACAGGTAGAGCAAAGATACTTACATATGTCTGCTTTCCTGGCATTTTTCATCCGTATGATTTTTACAGTGAGCAAGTTGCACGGAGAGGGTTCTGTCTGTTGAACAGCATGCACAACATGTGGGATGAGCATGCAGAGAGAAAAAACAGAAGCACAGTCAGAGATAGCATTGAATTAGACATTTCAATTCCAACATCCAAAACATTTTGGAACTGATATTCTTCCTTGTGCATTGTTTTCTCCTTTTTTCCCAGAGGGTTTGCAGCCAGGTGTGGTCAGAGACCCAAAATGTACATTCAAACCACTGATGGCCTCCATTTTCCATTCTGAGGAAATTTGTGGTAACCCTCAGCTTGAGGTGTCTGACTCTTACAACCCAAACACAGAAAAATGTATGATAGTGAGCCTTGCTGTGTTATTAATACAGCTGACACACACCTCGGTCTGTGCAAATTCAAAGGATGTCACATATATCCACTGTATTTCACAACAAACAGCAGAAAATCTAGCAGGGCAGGAATTAGTAACGATATCATGGTGTAACGATGCTGCTGGTCAGCTGGTTTATAGCCATACAACTCCATTGCTATGGTCGACATAAAGCAGTGCTGACTTTCAGACAACGAGGACCTGAAAAGAGCCTTCCAGAAACTTCTCAGAAGGGGGGGACTGAAAGCAACAACTCTGTAATCATTTATCTCTGAACAATTCAGCTCATCCAACCTTCCTTGAAACAAAGGTCACAGGAAAGTATCAATGGAAATCTTGGGAAATCACCTAAACCTAAGCGGTTTTCAAAAGACATTTAACAAACCTGTGGGAAACTAGTTTGATTTTGTCATCCTCTCTCATCCTAATCAAGGTTAGACAACCATGGTACTTAACCAGAAGCGCGGGGCTGAAGGTGAGGTACTTTGTTCCCTAGACAATTGTCTTTTTAAAAGGAATAAAAGGGGAAAAAACTGAACATTTAATGCTCTAAATTAAAAAAAAAAAAACCAAACCAAAGATGAAACCCACCAAAACTAACTGAAAACCTCAAAAAACCTTAAAACCACAAACTACAACAAAAAAAAACAACCTCAACCAACAGGAGCAAAGAAGAGCAAAACTATGTAGTGATGCAACGAACACATATAAGAAACAGTTCATACACACTAGCTGTAGAGCAGGGAATATCAGTGCAATGAATACATAGATCAATATATAAGAACACGTCACCATTCTTTCCTCATGCCCCAAAACTCCCACAACTTTTAAGACAGCTATATTAAACCTCACATACTATCAGTTTCCTGGCTTCTCCCATGCACCCATTGACATTAGTGCTACCTCCTTGTTTTTCCTTGGTGCGTTGTTTTGTTCAGCCCAATTCGATGGAAGGACAACAGCAATGTACAAAAAGATCTTTGTTGGCTATGTGCTTTTTTTTTTTAATTGAGGATTTGCAAAATATTTAAATTACTGCAGCATTAAAGTCCTTGCATTCCTGAAGACCAAACTGCAAAGTAAGCACAAAAACCAGCCAGAAGTCCTGCTTTGGCGCTGAAGAAGAAATCTCAGAGCTGAAGGTACAGGAGATGGAACACCACCTCCCACAGCAGGTCCCTCTGCCACCAAGGGGCTGCCTGCACAGCTCATCACAGAGCCTCCTCTTTCCTTTTCTTACCTGGCTTTTACTGTAGAACAGGCCCATCGTGGTCTTTTCTGCGTCCGAGCCAGATGCGAAAGGTGGCAGTGGATGGGTATGGAGAAGTCTCGGCCAGGCAGCTGCTTGTGCTTTAAGCTGCCGGGAGCAGGCAGGCAGGCAGGTGTGTTAGTGCCTGACTCAGCGACGCCTCACCCTGTCACCAACACTTAAGCAATCCCCAAACTCCTCCTTCTCTTCCTCCTTGCTGCCTGGGAGGTGAGTTCACGGTGCACACCTGCACTGAGGCACAGACACGGAGGCTCCAGCACTGCAGAAGGATGGTCTTTGCAGCTGTAGTTACACATTGAGACCTGAAAGGGATCATCCCATCAGAGTTATGGGCACTTTGAAAACATTTTATACTTTTAAGCATCCCCATCACTTCTTGAGGAGGCCACAGAAGCTTTTGCACACTTGGAGAGTTGTCAAACCACAGCCCCTTCTGTGGAGGTGGCTGGCACCATCCAGGGTCTATCTGGCTCCCCAGAAGTGGGCAACAAGGACTTCTTTGGCCAAGGACATCTGAACAAACCATTGTGCAAAGAAAAGGTTTTGTACCTTTTTATTGCCTATAGGGAGTAGGTGGGTCTTTGCTTAAAGACATATTGGAAAGGATTTTTTTATCCTCATCTCACCTTCCATTTTGCTCAACTCAGACAGTAAGCTGTCTTTCAGCCAAGCAATCACTGCAGGACAAACACTGCATGAAACAATTCCCCAGTCACCTGTTGAAACCATAAGAGTTTCCATTGTGAAGACAAAGGCAGCAAAGCTTTAAAAGCTCGCTCACTTTCTCTCTCTCTTTTTTTTTTTTACTTTGTGCATCTGAATTAAGGTACTTAATTGAATAACCTCAAAGAGGATACATTTGGGAAGGTGAGATTGATGTTAATTAGTCCTTCTATTATCATCTATTCCTTATGTCCTCTCATTTAAGGCTTCACTGTGTAGGGCACTGCTACTATCATGTAAGGTGGTCCTCATCTCAGTAAGGAAGTACACAAAGTGTGTCCACAAGCTGGTAACAAAATGGGATTTTTTTTTTAAAAAAATCCTTGCTATTATCAAATTTAACAGAAAAATAAAACTCAAAATAACCACATTTCACTTTATCAAGAACTGATTGATAAACGTAACTTCACAGACATGATATAATTTGAATTTCACAAAACATTTGGCATTTGAAGACACTCTAACTTAAGAACTAGATGCAACAAATGTCATCCAGACGATAAACAGATTAAGGACAGATAACTACCAGATCACAATAAGCAGTAGTCAAAGGAAGGTACTCTCAGAGGGAAATATTCCGCAAGAGATTGTGAACAGCTGTTTTAAGCCTACTGCATGCTTTTAGCAATGATCTGGAAATTAAAAAAATTTTAGTAAAAAAATCACTATTGATACCCTGTTTCAAACAGAGAATACAGAAATATGGGGAAAACTGAAGGAAAGAGCAGCAGAGTGATCTGAGAGTAGGAGGATGTTCCTCAGAGATGGAAAGGCAGGTTTCATATCAGCCAGCAGGACACAATGCAGAGATACTCCACTCCTGACTTGGGATGCAGCATAGCTATGTCAATACAGTAATTAGTCATGGTTAGAAGATGGACTAATTAGCCCTGCTGAAAAGCAGAGTTAATCAGGCTGAGGCAGTCATGCACCTATGTGGGTTTTTTCCATCCTGTTGTTGTGCAAGTTTGCCCTGTAAAACAGACTGAAACAACTTCCATCCTGCTCAGTTTCATTTCCAGCAAAAATGGGAGTAAACCCAAAGATATGTCTGGAAATGATCCAGAGGATCCCATGAGCTGATATTCTGTTGTTCTGGATCTGAACCACAATTACAGCTACCTCAGACATAGGGGGCTAATAATCCCGATTTAGATGTGCTGTACCTGGAAACAGGGTTATACCATGCCCTTTCAAGTGTTTCAGGTGCATGAATACAATGAACATGCTCATAGGTGAAAAACATGGCCCACTTCCATTCCACCACCCAATTGCTCTAGGATGCACCAACAGCTGTTTTTTCCATAGAACATAAATCTTTTTCTCCCATCCATTTCCTAGAATTTTGTTCCGTACAAAGAAATTGGTCACTTCTGAGCATAATCCAGACTCTGATCTCAACACCAGTTTTGCCCTGGTGACTGAGTCTGAAGTTCATTGCAATGGCAGGAGCCTTTTATTATCAAAAGGAAGATAATCTCAAGCATTTTTGAGCTACTGTGACCAGCCTTGTTGTGTATCACAGCTCCACAGTGCAGGGCTGCTATTGTGAAAGACTGAGCTTCTGATCTGCCTGTTGCAGAGCTGCGAGAAGAGAGTCTTTGGCAGCTACCCACCCCCAGAAGACCTCTAGGATTACTGATGATGAGGAACCACTCTCCCAGGACAACCCCTGCAAAAAGACTGTTTGCAGGAAAGTGTTGAACAGCTGCAAAAAAATATGGCTGGAAGGGTGCTCAAAAGGCCCTCTTGCATTGCTGTGCTCTGTGCAGCAGACACTCCCCGTCTTAGGAAACACCGGGAGAAACTGCAAGGTAATCTTTCAGGAACAGCCAAGACAGGTGAAGATGAGTGAGACAAGACAGTCAGCAGCAACTCCAAGAGAAAATGAAAGGAAAGTTGGGCAACATGACTACTACTTAGGCTGAATATAAGTGGTTCTGTGATTAGCAGCTCAGAGGATTCATTTGACCACGTGAAACAAAGGTGACCTAGTTCAGGAGTATTTTTTTATTGATGGTGAAATATGCATATATTTTTACAACACTGATAGTAACTTAAGAAACTTATTTTCAAGGATTGGTGAAGAAAGCCAGTTAAATAAAAACCTCATACTGGACAGATAATCAAATAAAAGATGACAACTTTCAGTGTGTCAATAATTAAGATAAGCAAGACCAACAGAATGGATTAGCTATTTACCAGAGAAATTCCAGTTCAAGGGATTGCTGTTCTGCTGAACAGAAAAGAATCATATAAATACTGGTTTGATTCACATTTTAATGTGCTACATATTTCATTATTATGTTACATGACACTATATTAATTTATATGGAATCTATATCAATTGTTACGGTAACGAGGTAACAAAACTAAAGACAAGTTTGCTGCTCTGAAGTTTGTTTTGGATTGAACCACTGATACGTTCCCATCTGTTCATCTGAACAGTCACATAAGTAGGTTGAGATGAGCATGTCCTCAAGATGATGCGATTTCTACTACAAGTAACACTGTCAAGCATCAAACATATTAATCTCACCAGATAATAACCCAAGAAATACCACGTGGAAGGTTAAAGCTAGCAGGCAGTGGCTAATAATTCCGCTGCCTCCTCCGTGCCACTGCCAAGCGCAAGGCCTGAATTATCAACTTCTCGTTATTCAGGACGTTGTAATCGGTCAGTTTCACCAGTTTGTCAAAATTCTCTTCACTGAAACACACCTCCCTTGTCGTAAATGGGGAGAGGATACTGGAGACATCAACTTTGCCTTCGGCCATCTCTTCAGTATTCCTTTCCACACCTGAGGGACAAAACACAAGATGTACCAATAAGGTTTTCTTGCAGTATGTGGCTCATATCAGTCATTTAAGTAACTACAGGTAGAAAAGGGAGTTTTGGAAGGAAAGATATGATTTGCCAGAGGGATGTAAAAGTAGGCAGTCTAGTAGCACTGTATTCTTCAGCGTCTGGATCAAGTCTCCGTTCAAAAATTATGCAAACCCAAACAGCTGGGAATGAGACCATCATGGATTATCAGCAGCAGCACTTGTAGACTGCTCCTTGCACAACAAAGTCTTTGCTACCCAAACCAGAAAACTGCAAGCAATAGGAGAACAAGAGACTCTTTTTCTGAATGAAATAACTCCCTCACTGAAAGTTCAGGAGAAATGATGGCACTCAGACAGAGGACATATTTCATATTTAAAAAAAAAAAAAAAAAGGAGCTCTCTGTCCACTCAGTCCTCAATCTGTGAGATTACTTTTAAATATGTTAACAAAACCCTGATGAATGGGTTACCACTAAAAACCCCAGAAGGTTTTGCCTCCATCTTTGCAAGCAGCAGTGCATAACAAATGCATGTTTGTAGAGTATAACAGTTTGTGTTGAGAACCTGCCACCCTTGCTGTACGTATTTTGGAAGTTTTAACTTCATACTGTCTCTAGACAATCCTGTGGGATAAATTGCTGTTTTCATCTTAAATGTATTAGGAAAGCTTCTGGAGTTCTCACAGTTCAGACGTACTGACACAGACCAGTTATTTTTGTCAATGGCAAGACTGATAATGCTGGCATTGGAAAGAAGATCAGAGATGACATTGAGATGTTAGATATGAAATGGAGAGGACACACTAGGCAAGTGACTTTTCACTAAAATTGCTAGCCACAGATGACTCACCAGGAGCTTTATACTTCTTGAAGGTGTCGTTCACCAGGGGGAAAAAGAGCACTGTTGGAGCTTGTGGACTGTCGGCATCTTCAAACACATAGCACTCCTTCAAGTTTTCCCTGTCTTCCTCACTTATCTCAATTTTGGGAAATGGGATTCCTTGCCCTGAGATGTACTTTGCAATCTGATCCAGAGGCTGTATGAATTAATAAAACAAATAAAATTCATACACAGAATCAAAACTCAAAAAAGACCCGGAGACCTGGATTTTTTAAACTCCTCAGCTAGCATGAATATTCTAAGGCTGGAATCTTCCTCTGAGATGATAAGTTTCAGACAGAAACAGCCATAACCACACCAGATATTGTACCTTATCTTATTTTCTTCCTGTTTTGCCTAAAGTAATGCAGTCACTTTGCCAAAGTGCAAAAAAAGCCAAAAGGAGCCAAAAGCCAGAGGACTGATTTTATCATTCCAGTGAAACAGGTTCAGAGTGGAAGGCAAAGAAACTGCAAAAATGGAGAAGTAACAGTTCAGTCCAGATTATTCTGCGTCATTGTCTTGACTTCTCATTATTTACTATTTTCCCCAATCTTTCTGTCCTCTGCATAGTTTGTGATTGTTTGACAATGACTCCCTATTAACAAATGCACTTATCAACATACCTCATGATCTCATAAAAAAACCTAACAGCTGTATTTACTACAAGCCTATGTTTATTTTTATGTTATTCTCATTATGTATGCAACACTAATAATATTATTCTTCGTTATTAATCAAGTCCAGCATCAGCCAGTACATTTCCCTAAGACTGATATGAGATAAGCACGCCAAGAGACACGTAGGGTTTCCCATTTACTTTGTTAAAATATTGTGGGGACTTTCCATTGCCTCTGTAGCTTGTTCAGTTCAAGGATAACCAAAATCAGTATTAGAACTCCAGAATGCTCCACAGTCAGGTCTTCAAAAACTCTTGGATACACTGCAGTGAAGACCTTGACGATCTTAAAATGCCTCTATCCATCACTGTTTTTCAATATCCTCCGTAGTTACTGAGAAATAAATCATCTAATAATCTAAATAATAAATCATCTAAAAATCATGTCATTCCCATTCCATTACTGAAGAGTAAGTTGGCTTAACTGATGAGTGCTAGAGACCAAAAGAACACGAAGGAAAAAGATTCTCAGATATCATGGCTTTTCTTACCAGTGTCTGGGACCCCCCACTGTAATTTAAATGCAGGATGACATCCACCTCCCTCTTCGATCTCAAAAGTGGTGGGTAGCTGGTATTGATGAAAAAACCAGTATCAACCAGGGAGAGCTCATCATCTGCTGTTTCCATCAGTTTATTTGGAAAGGAGTCTATCACTGTGTCTGAAACACAAACATTTCTCCTTACAACAAATAAAAAACAAGATTGACTGCTCCTCTGCAGAAAGTTAAAGAGGGAAGAATGGAGAATTTTGCCCATCATTTTCCCTGCCTTCCTTCGACCCACTAGCAGCACTGATTTACAGCTGTAAGTGACACACTACAGCTTTTTCTTTCCTTCCTTCCTGGACACCTCAAGCATCTTTGGTCCTAAATGGGAAATCTCTCCTACTTCCTCAGGCTGAGCTCACTTTGTTCACTGGAACACAATCCCCAAACAACCAAGTTGGATTTCAACCCTCAATCCCTTCCAAAAAAAAAGAAACGCTGTTCAAATTTGTCTTCAATTTGTGGAATGGAGAAGTCAGATTTCAGAAGTCAGTCTTGTCTCTTCCTCCTTGCTGGAAATCCTAAATGAATTACAAACCTAAACTTCCTCAAAATGCCACTGAAAAACATGCAGTGTTACCGTGCCTTTCCAGGTAGAAAATCCTTCACTCTCCAGGTACTTGCTATGCATCTGGAAGCCTCTGATAAAATTGGGATACTGTGCAATGGTTGGGCGTCCTGTTAAGACATCTCGCAGAGCAGAGGAGAGTGCACTGGAAGGAGTGAATAGACACGTGTCTACCTCATAGGGATTCATGGACAGAAAGGGTTCTTCCTCTGCAAGAAGGAAAGAAATAGTTCTGAGTTTAGGACAGTTTTCTGAAATTATCAGTATTTTTAAAAAATGGAGTAACTAATAAACACAGTTGTCACCATCTCCCACCCCAAGGGTAAATCAAACATAGTTATAAAGCCCTTAGGTCTGTGCTACCAAATAAAACTCAGCATTAGACAGTGTACCAAATGACAGCTACACCTCCAGGCAGCCAGCTGCCAGGCAGTAACCACCATCTCCCAAATCCAGGCTTCCTCGAATGATGCCCAAACTTTGTTGCAGCATGTGGTGCAAGGGAGAGCCGAGTCCCAAAACATACTGGAGGACAGGACTGGCCTTTGAACAGGATGCCTTCAGAAAGCACGTGAATATCACCCAGCTGCAAACATTAGCTAAGTTAGGATGCCAGTCACTGCAGGTTCCCTGTGCAATTAACAGCAAGAGTGAGCTTTCTCCATGGGCAGTTTAGTCGAGAAAACAGCCCTCTGCAAGAGATGTTTTCTCTACTGACAGTAATAGTGGCCAGGGAGGTCCATATCCTAACTTAACAATCTTAAGAGGTATTCTTAATACAACAATGTTTTCACATGTCTGTTGGAGACTGGTTTTGTGCTTGTATGTCCTTTAGAAAAAGGCACAGCTTTGCCAAAGAAGCATAGATTAGTTCTTCTAAATCAGGCAGAAAAATTTCTCAGCTGACTGCTTCGCTTTGCTTTCGCCACCTCTCTCCCTGACTTTGACGTCATCTCTTTAGGCATTAGACCTCTGCACAGAATATAAACAATATATAGCAGTGCTTAAAAAAAACAAAAACAAAACCAAAAAACAACAACAAAAAACCCCTAAAAAACAAAAACCCCATCACAAAAATATCTCACCAATATCTTTTACTCTGTCTCTTGTCCATCTATACCAGAAGTCCTCTGAATCAGTAGCCAAATTCCAGACATACATCGCATCTATGGAAAATATACTACTCCACATGCCTGTAATGTGAAAGAGAAAATAGTAACTGATTGATGGAGTAGTCTTGGAAGAATTTTAATTGGCACACACCTTCAGTCCTTCCCCTTGGATACTTCCTTTCTGTTTGGATGGATATCTTTGTGGGCATACTTCCTAAGTATGTCCTTGCTAATGCAAACTCACACCTGTTCTACCAGTTCGCTGGTGTCTCCCCAGGGTTGTCCACCACAGATCATGTGCTCATGTGCACCAGCTGCCTCTTGACAAGGCTACCTTTCCCTCTAGGCAATAGTCACCTTGCATGTAGCAGATCCGAGTCTCTGAGAGCCTCTTCACCAGCCTTCCCATAAAGAATTCACTTCCAAAGTGCTCCGCGCGAATAGACGCTCCGTATTTCAGGAGACTGACTTCATAAGGAGTGAACTCCAGCCACTCTACAATGACAGTAGCCAGCTCATGAAAATCCAATAATGTGTTAACTGTTGCTAAACAGAATAGTACTAAAGAGCAGGAGTAAATCATGAGAAAGACACTGGCTAGTTCATAACATGTTCTTGCACCAGGTATAGCAGTACTATTTCCCTCAGAGAACATACATGTTTTGATACAACAATCTCCAGCAGAAAAGCCCTGGTCTGAATGAAACTGTAAGCATTTTGTGCAGACAATCTTACCCAAAAGCAGGTACTGCTCAGTTATAAGCTGTTACAAAGCTGTTTCTTTAGGGGCGCCAGTGATAGAGCGCTGAGCATTCACCCAGTGTCATGGACTCAGCTGCTCATATTAAAAAAACACTGTGAAAATTAATACCAGAGAAAATAGTGATTTTCTTGCCATTGAACCCAAAAATTCAAGGGTTTTCCCTTTGATTGTTTAAAAAGTAAGACCACATGGAACCATCATAAGAATTAGCTTCATTACAAGGTTTTTAGTCTTAGTTCAGATTACTTAAATTATAAATTTGTTAAGAAATCTGGATCATAACCATTACCTCTGAATGCCTGAGCACTATAGCTGGACTTGAGGTTGATGGCCACATAGATGGGTAACGGGTTCTGACCATTATCCACAGCCTGCCGTTGATCTGAGAGTCTATGCTCATCTTTCTGGTTTTGATTAAAAAAAGTTAATGGAAGTGAAAAACTACTTGCACTTGAAAAAATATAGTGTGAATTATGAGCTTTATCCAGGTTCTTCTTCCCATTCTCAGTGCACTGGATTGTTCAGAAATATCTGCCATTGGATATT
The DNA here is from genome assembly GCA_013399095.1 of Psophia crepitans. Classification (NCBI taxonomy): domain Eukaryota; kingdom Metazoa; phylum Chordata; class Aves; order Gruiformes; family Psophiidae; genus Psophia; species Psophia crepitans. Next base: position 503,389 of record VWZZ01002130.1, on the reverse strand, counting down.
CTAAACTTGGCAAGTATCCCATCAGCAGCAGCTACACCCTATATGTGTTCTCAGGTTTTGAGATATGCAGAGAGGTTGAATGTAGATTCAGCAAGGAGAAAAAAAACAAAAACAAAACAACAAACCCAAAACAACATTCCCAGGAAGAAACAGACAGCTAAGTGAAAGGCCAGGTACTGCCCTTGCCCGGATCTCAGGGAACAGACTTTACCATATTTTAATATATTTTGCAAAGATATTCATATGGAAGAATATGTTCTATTACAGATGACGATTTAAAACTTCCCTATATAAACATAAACCAGAAGGCAACTAATTGAGTTATACTATTTTTAAAGTATCAACATTTCTATCATTCTTTCTTAAAACTTGATAACATATTTACAGAATGGCCTTTCCTGCTATTTGAATCATCTCCATATGCACTCTATAACTAAGTCATTCCATAAATGCATGTATTCATTTTTGCTAGTGAAGCAATTTATTTCAAATTTTTAAGTGCCTCTTCTAGTGAGAATATTTCATCTTCAAAGTGACTAGTTTACATTTCAAAATACTTTTTTCTCATAATTTCTCTTTCTTTAAGAGGAAAGAACACCTTTGACTGCCATGCCATGGCTCCTTCAATTCAAGGTCAACTTTACTTTGAAGCGAGAGTAGTGTTTTAACAATGGATCTAAATATACAGAATTTAATCAACCGCTAAAATAATTATTTTCATTAACAGTACTGAATGGCATCCCAGGATTTGTTTTCTTCTCCTTTATAGCTATAGAAGTTCATCAGGTTTCTGGAAAAAAGGAGTAATACCTTATCATGTAGCATGGATTCAATGACAAGCCCCCAAAGATCTATGAAAGAAGTGTTATGTCCTTCTTTAGTCCTTTCCATCAGGTCATTATAATAATATTTAAGACAATCCAAAGAAAAACAGCAGATCTTGGATTTGGTTACTTGCTTGCGAGCTTCCTTGATTGCATCCTCCAGATATTTTTGTGACCAATTAGCATCTTCATACAAGTTTGCCATTGTCCTGAAGAAACATTAGAAGAAAATAATGAGAGAGAACTAATGCTGTGGTTTGGCTTCAGAGAACCCTTGTGCAACCTGCTTGCCTGTTTCTCAATTCATATGGGCCTCACAACTGAAAATTAAACACACCTGAGATACTCTCATTTCAAGAGCAAATAAAACCTCCAAGCTCTCCTAGGTTTGATGATGTTTGTGTGGGCTCAAAAATGATCTGAGAAATTCAAGGGAGAAAAAATCTGCCAAGGCTATGAAATGCAAAGAATCCACAAGTCCTTCAAAAATACGTTTCTTGGAAGGTGGGAAGTATTCTACGGAGCAGTCACCACTAGTTTGCTCTAGTGTCATATTTGTTGCCAGTATCTGCTACTGGCTCCTACCAGCAAGAAAACTGGGTAGTTCTTGGGTCTTGGGTATGTCCTGGTACGACCATTCTTACTTGTATCCTTGAAATTGTAACACAAACAGGTACACTCAGATCTTCACACACATACAGAGAACTCAAAAGAATATTGGCATATACTTAGACAAACCCGCCATTAAGGTTTGGACTTATATAAAAGACTGACACACAATTCTGTGAAAAAAAACAAACAACCTGTCTCCACTTCCAACCAGTTGTAGAGGAGTGGAGCTACCTGGAACCCACATTATTAAATATTTACGTTATTTTAGATACGACACCATCAGTCATATGCCCACTAGGAGAAGAGAGCAATTTATGATGAGCAACCATAGCTGCAGTCTCTCCAAGGTCAGTAACTTGGTGTCATTTGTTGCACTGTCTGTGACAGTATTAATTCCACTAGCCCCAAATACACCTTTTACCAGAGGGAGATGCACTCTAAATCCAAAACGGAAGTGAGAATAACCAGCAAATGGCAGGCATAAATTCTTCTTCCCATCTTTCTTCAATTTCCAGTCTAAAGACAAACTCGTTGCATTCAGTCTAAGGTATAATTGATAAAATATGAAGAGGTAATAGAGCATTTACATGAAAATATCAGGCATAGACTGTGTCAGTGTGGTGACAAAAGTAGCCAATGAACGTGGCAATTGATCTATTATTCAGTATGTTTGGTTTCTTTGCTCTAGGTGGACACAGAGAAGACTGTGGGGAAACTGGAAATGCTTGTGATTTACTAAGTGCCGTACAAGCTGATGGTGCTGTACAAATAGTCAACTGTATTAAGCAAAGAAAGCGCAAACATAAACCTTGTTTGGGTCATTCTCACCATGTGGTACCCGATAAACCACCGATGTAGGAAATGCAGTCTAACAGATTGAGTTTCTGCAGACCCAGCAGGCTGCCATACATCGCTGTCAGCGATCTCGTCCCTCCTCCCGTTGTTGTGATGGCCACCACCGGCACCTGTTCAACACAGCAAGGCAGAAGGAGCGGAAGCCATGCATGCGTTAGAGACAAGCAATCCTTCTGCAGAAATCAGATCACAGGTTACAGGTATTGATACAGGCAATGACGTTACATGGTGCAAAAAGGATGTGAATGTTGCAAAAGGCTTCTGTTACCACCACCTGACTGACGGGAGAGGGAAGGCTTTTATCTTACCCATCCAGATTGGGTGTGCGGGAGGTTGTTTACTTAATGTATAATTGGAAGTCAACCTCATCACCCTGGAATTCTTCTCAAAGTGTATTATTAGAAGTCGTCACAGAAAACACAGGATTTACCATGCCGGAGCAGATTAGGGATCCATGATTCTCCCTCTAACAATGACCAGTGTCTCAGAAGAATGCACAGCACCCTGTAATCAGCCAGACCACACAATAGCCGAAGCCTTCCTGGCCTCAGGCCACTAATTACTTTATGTCCTGAAGGACAATCATTGATAGGGCTTCCCACCCTCCAAGGTCTAAGTGTAATTGAAGAGACAGACTATTCTTTTCAATCTTTTCCTGACGAAGTACACCCTTTGCTTCCATTATTGTCTTGAGTTGTGTGGATGCCTACATGCCATATAGAAAATCTGTATTTATACCTTTTAAGTATTAGCCTCTAATTTCATCAAGCAATCTGCTGTTCTAAAGTCAATGAGTGGAGCTTGAAGAAAATATTTCTCCCTTTCTATGAAATTAAAAAAAAAAGTTCTTCCTATCCTAAACATGATAAGAACTTAAAATCTAGGAAATATTACAAAACAATGAGGAAAAATCTGATCATCTTAACTAAAATTAGAATAACTTCAAAACTACATTTTGATTTTTACATTTTCTAACCTTTTTGTTATGAATTATCAGGTCAAATGTAAGTCATTTAACAAGGTAGAGGGGATTTTTTTTTTCACCCCCCACAATTTTGAAGTTAAATACATGAATGGAAGAACCAGAGTAATTAGACCTTCTCAAAAATCAACTTTGGTCTCTTACCACCTCAGCCACCTTTCTGTGTAAGGAAACTCAGATAGCTACGTAAAAATGTGCTTTCCAGCTTTCTTGAAAACTTTCCTACATTATTCTCTGCTCTGAAATCCAAAATTTTTTATTCTTTTTTAATCTGTACCTTATCCACAGAACTATTTCTTTTGCTTGTCAGCTAAATAGGATTCCTGCTGTTGGTATTTTTACAATTTTCTGATTTTCAACAACCCAGGTAGACATAAGCAATTACAAAACATATGACCAAATTATGGAGGCAGAAGGAGGGGCTACAGTGACAAAGCTACACTTCTAATCAGTTATTTCATCTATACAACTCAACGATGCTGTAAGATTCACTGTTCTTTTCCAGCTTAACAGTTTTATTCTAGTAGCCAATTTTGCCAATGTACTTTTCCTGCTGCAGAAAACACCCAAAGTACTTTTATTCAGGTATCTGTATGAAAATGTTCGCTTCCTTCCCTCAAAATCCTTTACAAATGCCATGCCCACCACCTATTTCCCAGGCAGCATCTCCCAGCTCTTCCATGTCTGCCCGCTATAGATTTTCCCTCCAAGACCCATGGGCAATATCAAGAATGAACAGGGATGGTTTGAATGAAGGAGCTGTTGAGAAGTGCTGAGGGCTGCAAAGGCATTATCCTGCCTTCCCCTCTCTACTATATCAACCAGTTACTACTTCTCTTGCTCATCTCTTGCCCTAGATGGCTAGGCCTGCCCCACAACAGCACAATTGATTAAGATGGAGGTTTTTTATTTGTGGTTTTGATTTGTGAGAGAGGCCCTGATCCCCAGAGAAGAGTTGCTACCAGGGACTATATTGGCTTGCCTCATGCTCTTTCAGATCCTCCTCCAAATGAAGAATCTTTTTCAGAGCAGCAGCAACGTATTTCTTCCTTTTCCGCAAGAAGTCCTGCTCTTCTGCGCACAGGCTAAACCCCAAGCGTACGTCCAGGTCTCCTGAGCTGGAACAGACAATGGGACAAATCAACGCACACGTCATTGATAGCCAGTTTCAAGACCTGCAGGGCAGGTAGCCAGTAAACTCCACAAATCATCTGTAAAACAAGCCATTTCAAAGTCTGCATATTGATCAAGGAACAGAAGAAAAAGGAGTATTTTTATTGACAGCAGGGAGTAGTAGTGAGGATGAAGAGGAGTTTCCAAGGTGCTTTAGACTTCCTGTGAACATGGGCACAAATGCAAAACACACAAGCTAGAGAAAGATCACCAAAAGGGGTAATTTCAGTAGTATATTTTTCTGTATTCATTCCTTTTTGTTACCATGACATCCTGGAAAACTCCAATGATGACATGGTCACCAGTTCTCAGGTTTTGACAGCTCACTGACAGTATTTAAAGTGAAGCTCCTAATGAGCTTTGTGATGGAACTTGAACTGCAGAGCAAGTACTGCAGCATTAGCCCCTGGCCTGTGAAATCCAGCCTTTCACCTGTGCGCTGAACAGATTTCTAGGCAAGCATTTGCAAGCTTCATCCTGCAAATATATAAGAATATCCATTGTTGTTTCCACATGGGCAGACACACTTAATTTGCTCACTTGAGAAATGTGAAGCAGAAGCCAAAAATTTCCAGGAAATAAAAGAAGTACAAACCCAATCAAACAGCAACTAATGTTTTGTGCCTTCAACAGCACAAATACACTCGTTACTGAGAAAAGCACTCAATATTGACCAAATCTTCTGGGTCACATCACCCTCTGGTGGCTGCAAACTCTGTCCTGAATATTACTTTCACCAATATTTCACAAACATGAAATTTTCAAGAGTTAATGTTAGTAACTTCTGCTCTCCAGCAAATTTGGTATATCACGGTTTATTTTAGAAAGTGGAATAAGGTCAAATGATTGAACTTATACAAACAAACAACTTTTTTAGTGGTAAATTAAAACTCCTCTTGCTCACTTTCTCTCTATATAGATTTGTATCTGCTAGATTTACATTTCAATATATTTTTATATAGGCTGAGACTGAGCAGGTAGCTCTTCTTCCTATGCTCTGAATTTCATCTACACAAACTGCTCCCATGCTCTGAAAACCCACCTTGTTTCCCTTCAGTACATCACACAATAGTACGGATGCCGTGAACCATATGAAGTTTTCAGCTGTACCATAAAGTCTCATTGTCTTCAATTTTACCTATCACTGGTGCAGATCAGACCCTGAGAGTGGTCTGACGGAGGTGCAGCTGGTCAGGTCTCTGCTCCCATTCTGCTCAGTGAAGCAGGAGAAAGGGGCAGAAGCCAGGCTGCCCTGTGTTTATTTTGGCGATTTTTGCAAACTTAAAGAGAAATAGAGTTTATTTCCATCATTACGCAGATCTGACTATTGGCATAAATGGGCAACAAAAGTAATATGTGAGCAGTGCAGTTTTACTCATGTCTAAGAATAGTAGTCATAAAATAGGCTGTTACTCTGAAGAAACCTACCAAGGCTTAAACTCATACTGAACTTCATGATCCTGTAACTGCAGCAGACATGCCCTTACCTCAGGCACCACGTGAGTACAGGACAAAGCACTCACATGGCATCTGCTCATCTCCCCACCTATCATAGAGAAAAACCTAGACAACTACTTTACAGTAATCCTGGATGAAAGGACAAAAAGAGGCTATCTTACCACTTTCTTGCTGTTAAGCACAAGTGAAAGGAATGATCCTAGAAATCCAGAAAATAAAGGTAGTTACCACCAAATTTTAAAACGTTTCTTTCCTTCAAGCTCAGGCAATGCTCATTCAGTAAGAGGGGAGGTTCTCAAATAATAATTCACATTATTATTACTTAAGAATTTATTAAAGAAACGTTGGAATGCATGTGCAGTCATTTTTGTCCCTTGAAACCATTTAATTCTAATTTTGGAATGCAGGTTTGCAATTATTTTCATATTACAATTATTAGCACCTGCTTCCTTAAAAGTAAGTGTGGCAGTCTTAATTTCTTTTTAAGATCTTTCAACAAATAGTGGAACAATTTTACACAGTGCTTTTGTTCACTTGGCAACTTTATTTCTAGCAGGAAAATACTAAGCACATTTTGAAAATATTTATTTCAAAAGGTTCATAGCACTCACCTCTTCTGCTATTATTTCCTTCTGCAATGGGAGTGAGTTCAGAGGGAAAGAAAGGACGTTGGAATTCTCCGTTTCACTTTTATCTGCCAGCTGAAACAGCGTAAAATGTGGTAGGGATAAGCACATGAGAGGTTTGTCATCTCTAGAACTCCTACTAGGAGGGATAGTTCAGTTCACTGGTTACAATACTTCCTTATTCTAATTTCATTGAGGTTAATGATAACATATAGAAGGGGAATGTACCTCTTCTGGCAATATGATATCCAGTCTTGTCTGGTCATTTATGACGCAATGAAATACGATGATCTTAAGGCTGGGGTCAGAGTCCAGTAAAATCTTCTGGCTTCCTTCATGGGATCCTTTCACTGTAAATGTAAGCTCCTGATCTAAACACAGAGGCAGGGAACAAAGAGAATTTTTACTATTCCAAGCAAACATACATAACTAATAAAATTCTCTTCTACTCTGCATGTTTTTTGTCTGATTCTCTTTACACCATGATTATTAGGTAGACTTCAGGTGGCCAAAACAGATTGAAAACTGGTATAAAACATCTTGGTGGATCTGTATAAGTCATTACTATATAGAAATCACATGTTTTTGAAATACTGTAGCATGCTATTTGGTAGGTGCTTCCCAGGAATAAATAAAACCAAGATTTAGACTTAAAGGGGCGTCAGTGTAGTTTAAATTATTCACATTGAATGTGCATTTTGGATTATTCACATTGAATAACAGTCATCTATTTGATGTTGGTCTGTTTTGGCTCATTGTGTATCAGCTGAGAATTAATTTTCTTCATGGTATCTAGTGTACACCACGACAGTGTACATTTTATGGTACGCTGTGTCTGCTACAATAGTCAAGTTATTGAAACCTCAAAAATCAAGCAGACTACCTGACATGTGCCCTCATGGAACCAAAAGTGAAATAACCTGTCAACCCAAAGTCTGTGTTCCTTGTATGAAAAATTCTTTACATCTACAGAGAGATCTTGTGTTGTTCTCTTGCATGATCAGGGCCAAGAGGCATATAACTTTAGGTCACTAATCTTTCTTTCCCATGTTACATTTCAGACAAGCTTTCCATAACACAACTTAGCCGTTGCTACCATTTTATTCAAAAAGGTCAATTTTCCATTCATGAATTATGTTGAAATTTTTTTGAGATTTGCCCCATGAGCAGCTTTATACAAGCCACTGTTTATTTGAATGAACTTAAAGCCTAGAGAAGAGTCCTGCTATATTTATTAGAGCTACATGTTACAGGCAAAGTCCTGATTTGGTGGTGGGTTGCATTTTGTGCAATTTTACATTTAAACTTAAGCTCTTAAGTTTATTTTTGCTCAAGCAACCAAAAAAATCTCTTTCAGAACCCTGAATGGGCAGAAAACTTTGTACGTATTCAAATTAAACCTACAGGATAAGATTTCTACATACCAATTTAATTATAAGATAATTATAAAAGAATATTCAACTTAGTTAAAAAAATTCATTTTGAGCAAGCAACAAACAAAAGGAACTAATATAAATTTTTTCCCAAGTTTTTAATTCTAGTACGTACAGCACTATTTTTGTATCAATTGAAGATTTGCCTCATAACTAAATACTTGACTAACTTGAATTTTGACAGATACAATCTTTCTGCAAGGTGGGCATGGCGCAACCAAGCATTATGTGACACAGCTAGAGTAACGTGCACAACAGATTATTAATTTTTCAACATCTGTTACAATGATTGCATCACAACACAAAAACAATAGGATAATGAAGCAATAACCTCACTTGTGGATTGCTGCTTCAGCTTCCCTGTATCTACTCTGACCTCCAAACAGGAAACCTCGCGTGCCTGTAGCAAGAGAGGATAGATGATGATTGAGAGAAGTGTAACTGTCATTGCAAATGATACATATTGTTCTCGACCAACCCCTCTAGCTGATCAATGAGCCACACAATTATTACTTATTATCATGTCTTCAGATAACATGAGGGCAACGGTGATGTGGTAATTTTTCTAAGTTTGAAAGTAAAGAAGAACAACTCATGAGCTGTTTGAACTTGGACAGGCAGTTAAGATGACATCTAGTCAAAATAGTAGGCATATTGAGATATGGGATTCTTTTTACAAGCATTTTATCACTTTCTTCAGTAAACCCTGATAATTCTGGGTGTAATGTGGGAAAGATGGGTAGGAAATTAAACTTTATAGAAGGAAGTAGGGGGTTATGCATGCTGGCAGCAGCCTCACAGCATGCCTTTGCAAAAGGTGGCACCACAGTGGAGTGATGGGAAAACAGTGATCCCTAGTGCCAAAACCAGATCCTTTTTCTCAGTAGGAGAGTGTGGCTGATAGTACTGGCTTTGGGACGTGGCTCAAAGTTTGCAGAGTGAAAAATATGAACCTCTGTTATGCAAACACAGGAAAGATAGCAAGAAATATACATTACCACTAATACTCCATTAGTAATGATGCCATCAGGATAGTCCAGACTGAAAAATAAAATGGAAAATATAATTGATGAGTGAGACAACTCAGATAATTATTTAAGTCTATGAGTTAACACGTTACTCATTTTTCCCCCCATCAACTTTGACATTTCTGACTCTAACAGTCTCACTCAAAATACTTCAACATTTTTATCAAGGATAGTTCTAGATGGTGAGCCGAGTTGCGAGTTTTTCCATTCACCCATGACAGAATATGAAGGTGGGTTTTTACACCTGTGGTTTTTCATACTTGTAAACCATGTAATGAACATTGATATGTGACATACTGAGTTTGAGGAGAGCTGGAGGCTGTTACTTCTATCTTGATTTTTTTGATCATTACACAGTTTTGTACTTGAAAAACTAGTACACTTGTCCAGATTTCCAGAGTGTTCCAAAACTTACCATTATGGCAGAAAAAATTGTAATCTCTTCTATAAAGCGACTCGCAAAAGGCACACGAGATTTTAATATATCACTGTACGTGTAGATGTGTTTCCACTTACCCATCTAGGGGTAGAAGTGGGTTCATATACCGCAGATGTCAATTTTTAAATTCTTAAACATTTTTCCCTCAGAGAAATCAGGTAACATCTCCTTAAGGATATCTTACAATTTGCCATTTATTCAATCGCATATGTAAATTCACACAGTATCTCAATAACCCAAATGAGTCCAAAGGGAAAACATACATGCATAAAATTATAAGGATTGAGCACCCACTCCTCAACCTGCTGCAGAGAGTATGAGCTATTTATTCAGACTTTACGAGCTATGGATTATACACTCTGTAGTCTCACACAGTTATACAGTTGAGATACGTATTTCACCTCAGCTGAAACCTGGCAATACGCTTCTTTTAAAATCAGACAAATTACATAGTTGTTAGGCATTTTAAGAGAAGGCTTATCACAACCGTTAGATTTTATTATAAATAAACATGAAAACAGCTTTGTAAAATTTCCCATGACAAAGAATTTTACAAACATTTCAAAGCTCAGAAACAGTTTAAAGTCACATTTCCAGATCAGTACTTTCCTTTAAGAGAAAAATATGAATTGGCTAAATACAATGCACCGCACTCAGGAAAAACTTTCCAGAAAAAAAAAAAAAAAACAAACAAAACACAACCCCCCCCCCCCCCCCCCCCCCCAAAAAAAAATCCAAACCCAAACAAACAAACAAAACTCTAAACCAAATAAACAGAAAAACACCACACACCAAAACACCAAACATCCAGAAATAACCAGCTGTACACTGGAAGTAAGAATTTTACTTAAGAATTAGGATTTTTTTTAAAAGTATATTTTAAAAACATTCAAAGAACATTGGTCAGAAATGTGCAAAAAGTACTCAGCGTTTCTACTTGCATGCAGGGAAATGGGTTTCAGTACCACTCAAGTTTTGTTTCAGACACAAACTTTTGCACTTGATTACTATTTTGTGGACAAATAGTTGTAACATCACATGACATAAACTGTCACTGTCCTCAAATACTACATTAAAAAAAATGAACGAAAGCAGAGAAAAAGCATGGTGGATATTAAGAGATCTCAGCCTACATAGCCTGGTGAAGTGAAGGTGGAAAGGCAGGAAAGAATGTTTCTTCATGGACATAAATATCCAGTAGAGCATAGTATTATTTGAGGTATTTGTATCAGCAAAGCATAAAGTTAGGTTGATAATTAGGAGGTCCAAGGTATGATCTTCAAACAGGGTGGAGGAACCTGCACTGTTGGACAGAATGGCTTGGATGGCTCCTGGGAAGAGCCATGACAACACAGGCATTAAGCACCAACAGCTGAAATGTCCCTTTTGGGGTGTCACCTCTGCAATCACTGCTGTAAGGAAGCCCAGCTGCTGTCAATTGTTGGTTACTCTCCACACGGCACTTCCAACTTTTATATCCTGAATTTCAAGGCTTCTGCTGGTCACAGCTTAAGACAGATGTTTTTCAATTTTTTTTTTTTATTTTTTTTTTAACCTTGTGATCAGTACACTCATTTTAAGAAGAGCAAAGGCACTTACCTTTCCCTGAGGCTTTGAAGATCAGCTGGGGTTAGAAACACAGCTGAGTTGGGTGCAGAAGAGCTCTTGCTATTCAAGTTGACGAGCACCTTTGAATATATTGTCTATCTTTGGAGTGCCGAGTAACGCCCACTCCTCAGGACTAGCGGGTAGTTTCCCTAACAACTCGCCTGCTATTAGACAGCCCTCGTTACACATACTAACACTCCTGTACTCTCCTCCATCGGAGTTTGTGATTTGTGGCCTTTTGTAATGCAGACTTCAATTTTACTAGGAGAATTGGGAGCATATTATGGCCCGTGGCAGCGGAAGCCAGGATCAGACACCCTGGACATCCTTCTCCACCAGATGTATATTGAAGGGCTGCCTAAGACTGCAATGGACTCTGTGAGCCCAGGGGTCACTTTCCAGTGCCTGGTATGCATCAAACTGCCACCTTCTCCTTTTCAGATCATGCTGGGCTTATAATGAAACAGGCAATATTGTATGGGAAGTTACAGTCACACAAATTCTGATATCACAGTTTGCACTTGAGTAGGTTACTGTGCTCCATTTCAGCAGAGAATCTGAATTTTTTGATACCTATCTACAAAATTTTTATTCTTTCATGTCAGATCCAGCTTCCCCTTCTTTAAGTAGCTTCCACACAGTGCAAGCTACTTTTCTGAGCTTTCTGACAACCCAAAAGAAGCATGGTGGATGGTACTATTTCAATAAAGAAAACTGTATTCACCTCCAAGATTCTTTGGTTGTCACCTTTCCCAGCTCAAAACTTTTGCCTTCAGTGCTCCTTGAAGCCCTGTAACTTTCTGCCACAATCACAAATACGAACCATACCTTTGGCCGCTGTTGGATGGAGACTCAGCCTACTCAGAGTTTCCTCAGCAGCACCCAAACCAAATGGCTAGCATGGTCTGCTGGTCCCCCCACACATGGGGAACATTTCTCAAAATAACACACCGGAACTACAGAAAGAAAAAAAGACTTTTATTTTCTAAAAATCATGCTTTTGCCATATTTCAATAATTAATATTTAACTTTTATACAAGTTTTTTGTACACCTATTTACATTAATTTGTGTTAAGTGGGCTTTGCGTTAAACATCATCTTTCACATTTGAAAACAGAAAAGGGAGGGGGAGCTGAGATGAAAGGTTGTGTAAGAGTAGTCCTTCATTCTTCTAAGAGTTGTTTGAGATACATCTTCTCAACTTGGGACATCTGAAAGATGAAAGAGGCCAAAAATAAGGTCAGCAGACCCCATAAATACCCTGGGGCCCTCAGACCTCTCCTTGGAAACTCGAAGTACCTTTTAGTTCATCAGAAGTCTCTTTGTGGCCCCTCAATATCAGCTGTGGGCTTCAGTAGAAGTCAGAGGGAAGGGGGATTTTGAGCGAGCGAAGCCACCTAGTCCAGCGTGACCCCGTCCCTGTAGCAACTCGTAGAGGCTCATGCTGATGCTGAACCCTATCAGTGGAAATACAAGAGAGGAAGCCTGCATTACCATTAATAATCACCAGATAAAAAAAACATAAAAAGCACTAAAATATGCAAGTCAGCAACCTGGGTACAACGACCTTACCTTTTCTGTCACTGCTGCTCGAGGGCAGCAGCTCTCACGCCAGCTGGGCTCGTGTTATGGGCCCATAAAACATTGGGCAAGCGTTTGCAATCTCTTGGCTCAGTTGCTGGTGAAAAGGCATTTGGAGGAAGGAGCAGGCCTTCCTCTGTGTCGTTTAGGCTCAAATGTTTGGCTCTCAGTGCCTGCCACGGGTCGTGGCAGCAGAGAGGTGAGCATTTACAGGTGCTGCAGGAGTGGCATAAGAGTGAGGCAAAACTAGAGAGGGTATTCATCTTGCAGTTGTGGAAACCAAGCTACCAAAATGAAGGTTTTCTTCCATTTTAAATAAAAGATAATGGGAATGAATGCAGGAACCAATTTCATACAGCCCACCAGTGCATCATGAGGGAATTTTTACAACAGTCTTTGGTAAAAGTAACACAACACACAATTTTTGCAGTCAGGTCAATAGGTAAACAAAAATAGGAGTGACAAGTGCACTATCTTAGGTGTGACCCAGGAAACTTTCTTGGCCTGGGGTTACACTTCATGTGTGATATAACTCATCTGAAACACTGGAAAGAAAGAACAGGCTAATATATAGTAAATATTGCAATTAGTAAAGTCTGAAATGAAGACAGGGAAGGAATGTGCTTACACCTTTATTTCAGGCTCAACTGATAGGCAGAAGAGTATTGACTGCCACACATATGCAAGAGATGCAAACGAGGGATAGTAGGGGAAATGTTTATCCACCTGCCAACAAGAAGTCCATTTTCCCAGAAGTGTCTTCCTTTTTCTCAGGCTTGCTGTAACCTCACAGGGACATTCCCTCCCCGACTACCTTGTGATGCATCAATTTCTTCCATTTATGTGTGGAATTCCTCAGGCAACAGCTATTGCATTGGTTACTCAAGTACCATACTATGAATTAAAAAAGTTGATCAGATGCGTTCTTGCTGTAGCAACTGAACCATGACTGTGGTTATTTTAAAAACCTCTTCCTTGGCATTGCCCAGGTTCCTTTTTATTTGTCCAGTCCCAACCATCTTTTTCCAATCAGTAGAATTCCTACTCACACAGCACCTGCAGAAATTCCTAAATTTCCGACTTTGTCTATTGAACATCTCTCCAGGAAAAGACAACTGGCTGAAAGGTCCAAGAGAAGAGTTTGACACAGAGCTGGTGCACACATGCTCCACAATGAAGTCCAGCCTCCATTCCCATATGCAAACTCACTCAAGCACAACATTCAAGCCAAATAACCTGCTTCGATCTCCCTCATCAAAAGACAGGATTACCTGGAGTATGATTCTATGTACCAACTCCTCAAGTCAGAGGATGACTTGCAGAGGAAGGAAAACTGTAGACAGGCCATTTGGGACATCTACTGGAACTCCCTCTCCCATTGCTGTTACTGGTTTTGTGATAGGCACCATTTATCTTGCTGTTGCTGCCAGTTTTGGCATATATTAAACAACAAACAATCCACCCTGGTGAGTTTCCGTGAGTTGTAATAGGAGATTCTGGGACTGCTTTAACTCTGATGGCTTTTTTGCTCGTGAACACTGGGAGATCTTTTCTTCTCCATTCATAACATTGAGCTACTGCCCTTCCTCCAGCAAGCCCAAATTTTCCCTTCTTTCAGGAACAGGAATAAACACATTATTCAAACTCTCCACCAACACACTACTCTGCAAGGTCTCCTGAAGTGCCTCAAATGCCTCAAGAAGGTCCCAGTAGTATTATCCTTTCTCTAAGGTTGTTTTAACAATGCTTTCAGTTCAATAACATGGATCAAATTGGTAACAGAAATCCTTTCAAGTAACTTACTTGGGGTCACAAAGCATATTACGGAGACAGACTAAAATACCTGTGATCCTGCACCATACTCCCTTCTCCAGTTAGAGCGACAGGTTCCCAGATTTCTCCACAGCATGAATTATCTGAAGCAAACATGTCCCCTAAACAGTCAAACTCCACCAACAGCTTCCAAGCCTACCAAGTGAAGCTAGTGCTGCTCCTCCAGTTTTCCTGGTTCCTCAGTTCTCAGCCTTCCACAGTGATCTTTGCTCCTTTCTTTATGCAGAATATTTAGTTCCTCACCCTGCTGGAATTGATACTCAAGTCTACCACAGCTCCCCACATCTAATCGAATGAGCTAAATAGGTAACTTACAGGAGAGCATTTTATAATGCTGTGGATTTGAAAAGACAGATTCCCAAAGAAGGGGCAATAAGACATTTAGGTTTGGCATTACTACTTCTACAGGTCAAAATTTCCTCAATATTGTTAATTGTCCTCATAGTCCCTCATGTATTGAGCCAACAACAAAACGAACAGGAGGAAGCTGAGGACCAGGAGGTAGCGAACAGGGCAAAAATACATTTCCAGATATTTAAAACATAAAAATATGTATTGTGAAATTCCAATTTACTAGACTTGAACAAAAATGTCTAGATACTGCTTTCAGAGACTGTAGGTTTAAGAAGCACTGTCACACATGAAGCAGTTCCAGACTACTTTTATGCTGAATACAACAGTTCATATAGAATTTAGGACTCTACTCACGTGTTCTGCAATGTGAACTCCACCTCCAGCTCCTCACGTGCCTGTAGAGAGGGGAAAAAGAAAGGTATATTACTTATTTTTCTTCATAGATTTCAACATGTCAGTTACATATAGTTTGTAAAATATGTATTTAGAATAGCACTTAAGAAAATTTCAAGAACAGAAGAATAATTTTCAAAAAAAACCTTGTGGTGCCAACTGAAGATATTCAATTTTAAGATATTGAAAAAGCAGTTGCTAAAAACTAGGTTTTTGAAATGTAAATGCCACATAAGCGTGCAGACATAGGAACTGTTATTCTGCTAAAACAGCCATTTTTCAGATTTTAATTCCTACAAAAAAAAGAATCAGCTACTTTTATATTATTACAGTATAAAGTGGCTGAAAATTCCGAACACACACCTAGCAGTAACACGTATACTGGGAATATTCAGAATTAAGGCACTGGGTAATTAGTTCTGGCTGGTTCCATCCTAGATTTTTTGGCATAGAGATTTATTCTTAACAAAAACTAACACGGAGCACTCATATAGGGATTTTAAGTCTGTCTTATAATAAGCAGCAAAATGTAGTTTAAGTAGATTTTTTCCTATAATGAAACACTGTAAAAGGATCTCTTTAGATGGAAGGAAAGAAATTGTTTTTTTATCACCAGTTCCATTGCTCACCTGTGGATTCAGCTGAAACTTCACTCGAACAGTACGTCCTACAGTGAGTTTATCTATGTCAAAGAGAACTGTGCAGAGTTCGTCGTCCCTGGTGATCGTGTCTTCATCACAGACCTTTAGCTCCAGCACATTCTGCAAGAAGAGGTTAAGAATATCACAGCATTGTTTCTATATCTAAGAGCTCCACAAGGCAGGAAAATCCTAAGACTAGGTTTTTCTCCCTCTCCTCTCCAGTTTTAGGGGAAGAAGGAAAAAAGAAGAAAAAACAGAAATGGGAAAGAGATTTGGGAGTATCAGACTGCACATTACGGATAACTGTACATGTACGTACACAAAGAAGCAGGCTTGTCTGCCTGGGGAAATGAAACAAGACAGGCAGGTCATGCAGAACATTCATGAATTTATGATAAACAACTGTATTAAATGTTTCTGCATTTATTTTATGGCCTTCGGCTCTAAGTGTATGCAACAGACACTGGTGCATAAAGAATGTTCAAAGCATTTCCTTTCCACCATACCTAGAACTAACTGATCTTACTGTTATTTTCATGTGATCTTTATATTGAGTTTCACTTATATCTGTCAGGATTGGGAATGGGATAGTAAGGCCACATTAATTTCTCACTGCCTCAGTACAGTAGATGATTAAGTAACAACTAGCTGGAACAGAACAATACAAAGGAGGATGTAAGAAACAGTTTTCTTTGAGGAAACTAACACCTCCAGTGTCGGGAAAGTAGCTATATACTTCTAGTTTATCGTAGTTTTGTACGATCTACTGACTATCTGCAGACAGCAAACGGTGAAAACCATTTATTTTCACTACCTTGACTCGGCGGTCAATCTTATAGCAGAAAGCTTCATTCCAGACTGGATTCTTGCTGTTCCTGATGGTTCTGGTCCGAACCTTCTCAGTTGAGGCAGTAGGCAGCCACAGTGTCACATAACAATCTGAAAGGGTGACTGTATAACAAGAAGATGAGCAGAGTGATAACATATTCAGGGAAAGAATTACTGCACTGTGCACGTTTAAGGCTAATAAAACAATGATAACGCAGTAGGGGATTTCTTACTACAATATAAAGGGTGAGGACTAAACAATACGGTGAAGCACTCACAGGAAAACAGAAACATTCTCACACATTTGCCATGCTCATTACCAATATAAAGTTTTATTTGAAGTAGCACTGTATTCCACATGCAGTACAAGCACACCTATCAGTGCTGCATTTAGCTTTATATGCATAATTATCCAAATGACTGGGGCAGCGTAACGTTGCTAAAACTTAAGAATATCTGCTGGTATGTGCCCTCTGCCACGCGCACTCACATCAGCTGCAGGATGCCTCTACTGTCCCTCAGGCAACACACTTCACCACCTTTGTTCTGGGCTGCAGCAACACTGGTTTTTTAACATTCCTCCCCAGATTTGGTACCTAACTACTTGAATAGCCTTTATCAAAGTGCTGGCTTAAATCAAGAATGATAGATTTAACATTTCTTCCCAAAAAAATGTTCTCCCATCCAAGCTGAAAAATTTTATTTCCTTTTTACAAATGAGAATATACCAATTTCACATTAATTCAGATACTTGATTAATTTTTTTAGAAGTTCTGTCTTTTGCAGCAAGTCTTTTGGAAAACAAAATCAGTCTCAGCACCAGGGTTAAGTTACAATTCATCTTATTCCATCCTACCACTCCATCTGCACACTAGAAAAATCTTGCTGTCACTCAGGTCTGGGGAACGAAGACCTAAGTGCCACCAAAGACATCAGCTCCTTCCATATTCTGTTCCTCCATGTTTGGAGGGAGAACCGCCAGGGAGTGAGACTTAGAGAAGCTGAACACAGGCACTGACGGCCTTTCTCTCATACCTATAACACAACACATATCCTCCCTGTTTCAGGTTAGCAATGCTCAAACAGTCATCTGGTTCTTACAGCAACCTTCTGAGTCAGAAGAGGTCAAATAATTCAACCAACAGTCAGTCCCTGCATCATGCTCAAAACCTGCAACCATGTTATTACAACATATTAAGTACAATTTTCTTCATATATTTCCTCTTTATCTTTCAGTAACAGCTACAAATTTAGATTTATATTTTTTTCTACCATCCGTATTTCTCCCAAGCTGTGCTTTTACCATGTAGTTAACCATGCTATCACCATCAGCAAAACCTTGATAATGACTGTGGGAAGGAAAGTGTTTCCAGAATATTTCCTTAGCCAAAGCTGACCAGAAGAGCCTGACTGATCAGACATTCAGCAGAGCACAAGTGTAGGCAGGTGAAAATGTAAATGGTTAATGGTGATTAATGCTAGAGCTTCCATTGTCAAAGGGCTTGAAACACACTGACGAATTACTTCACAGCGGCAATGTCAGGATTAAGCAAATAAGTACACTGAGAAAACTTGAATGACTTGCCCAAGATCCCATAAAGCAGTCAGTGTTGGGGTCCAAAACACAATCTAGATTTCCAAGCCTATACCCAAATCTATTAAAAGTGTCTTGCTCTGGAACAGCAGTAGGGCAAAAGACTTTTAAAGCACATTCACTTTCCACTCGTAAATAGGAACATGAGAATCAAATACCCAGAACAAAGACTGACTTCAATAAATTAAGCACAAACAATTCACTAACAATAAAATATAAAAAATACCATTGAAATGGGAAATATGAAAGTTAAATCAGAAAAACAGGAAAGCTAAAGTGGAGGAAATAAATGCTAGCTCAGAATTCTAACAAGAAGCATGCTGTTACCATCACAAACAGGTAGAAAAGGGATACTTCCCTATCACTGAAAATACTGAGGTTTCGATGAAAATTAACTGAAATGTTTGGATTCTCAAATGCCTTTTTAATGCCTCAGAAAAGGTAAAGCCTGCCTGACTTATCCTTCCCACTACAGGCAAAAAAGAAAAAACAACTTTTCCACTATAATAGGAGTTTCCTCAGAAAACAAGTTTTCTGCTGAGAAAGTACTCTTGCTGAAAAGTTTTCAAATCTGTCTGCCAGATACACTTTAAACAAAGCCTTGGGAAGCCCAAGTTCTGAATTTGGGGCATCTCAAGGGAGTAAAGATATATTCACCTGTTCTTGAGACCAGAACACAAGGAAGTAAGGCAACATGATGTGCCAGACATATCAACAGGCTTCAGGAATTAAAACTGTACAGTTCCCTGTGGTAAGGAACGACTGTGAGCAATTCCTTCCTGAGAACTGAATGACTTGAAGCGTAAGCAGGCGACCTGCTGGAGTGCAGAAATGCATGCACAGTTGTGGGTGCAGGTTTGCAGATGCAATTACAGTGACTGCTTGGTCAGATCACATATTTGGGTGATGCAAATCACCACCTAGGCATTTGAACATCTGGGTTTTGTTAAATAAAAAGGCAGTGCGTACAACTATATAAGCCCACAAAACGTGTCTTTCTACACATTAAAAGAGGTCTTTCATCTCCAAGAAACCCAGAACTTCACCTCTTACGAGGGACTCTCACTTCGTCTAATGAACAAAATCCCTTTTTCAAAATGACAGAGCAAATCACAGAAAGTACTTTGATCATCTTTAATTGTCCAGAGTAAAAAATATTACGACAAAAACAGTAAATAAAGCATTCAGTAAATATCATAGAAGGCTTTTTAACGCTGAAAAATAAAAAAAGGAAAAAGATGAATAAGCACAGTATTACTACATTGTGGAAGATGCCAGAGTAGCCCAGAATACCACAAGTGAGTGCAGCAGAGATTTGTTCCCTGATAGTAATTATTCATTCAATGCCCAGTAATGCAATGAATTGAAAATTTTAAAATTCAGAATTAAACCAGTGAGTCAGCATCACATCGGGACAGTGAACAAATCTTTCTTTCCACCTAATATAAGTCTCATTCTTCCACTGAGGATGTTTTGTTCATTGGTTACGACATTTTTCTCTTCTAGTCTCTATTCTATATACCCTTCTCTCGCTATCCTACATTAAACTCCTTTAAACCTCTCACAGTAGTGTTCTATTTAATTTTTTCTGAATTTTAAATTGTTCCAATCTCAAGGTTAAATAAATTCCCAGACATACCGGATTTTATCATCTCTTCTGGCCTATTTATAAATTCTGCAGAAGCAGTAGAATGTTTTTGCTTACACTTCTGTTATTTTCATCAGTTTTCCTACTACTGTTGATTTTACACTTGTATCACCAGTACTCTACTTTCTTCTGTCCAGAAATTCTGTAGGGAATATTCTTACTCAAAAGTACAAGAATTTTCATGATTTAAAGAGCAGCTCTCTGCTTTGATCAGCAGCTAAGTCTGATGTCACAAGGGTAGGAAATACATCTCGTACAGTGAGAGATGAAAGCAAGAGATCAAATAAATCAACTTGCTTGAGTTAGTCTCTTTAAATACAAAGAGCAGAAAACAATGCTTTGGTACCAGAATAAAAATAATTCTTGCAAACCTGCAGCAACATATCTTGTTATTTCTACACAATTTAAGAACAATAACATTGATCAAATTTTTTCTTTAAAGCATTACGAGAAAC
Source organism: Psophia crepitans (assembly GCA_013399095.1). Lineage (NCBI taxonomy): Eukaryota > Metazoa > Chordata > Aves > Gruiformes > Psophiidae > Psophia > Psophia crepitans. The sequence continues at coordinate 483,024 of VWZZ01002130.1, read as the reverse complement.
ATCCAACCACAGTAGAAGTACTCACGCAAGTCTGCCTTCCGGACATTCCTCACTCTCAGTACTTTTACAGTGAGCAAGTTGAAAGGAGATACTGGTGTCTGCACAGCAATCCAAAAGAAGAAAAAAAGGCAAAAGACAACATTGAGATTAATACGACAGTCTATAGTTACAGACTACTGTAACCCTAAAGGTCTAAGGACGTCAATAAAAGAAGGCTTCTAAGGTTGAGCGAATATAATTTATCAAACCTACTGGAGCAGTTGGAAAAACTATACACATTTTTGGCACAGAACCCTTTTTGGGTCTGAAATATAAGCAACAGATTTCAAAACCACATATGAGTTGAGAATAGATGCTCAGAGTTTCATTTGATAAGATCACTTCTTTCAAACACTGCTCCATTATTATCGCAATATACACCCCTATAGCACACACACGCGTGTCCTCGCCTCTTACACATCACTGCCTGCAATAGAACAGACTGTCTCTGGGACACCAAACACTCTCACAGTAGCTGTGCAGACCACCACAAGAGCTAAGCGACCACCATGCACCAGGAAAAGATCCTGCACCAGCACAAGCTCCCACACACAGCCTGAAAGGCCAGAAATGCAGCTGACAATGAGGAAATACTTCTCATGAATACTCTGGTCCATCTTTGATCTTCAGCCCTGATTCACAGCAGAAAGCTACAAAACTCTTTCCAGAGATGATCTTGGGAATGAACTCACAACTCCACTAGATACCAGACACCTTGGACTCAGAGATATTAATTCTTTAATACCTCATAACTTCCATGGCTCTTATTAACGCCTTCATATTCCTCAGGATATAAATTAGCTCTTTCCCCATTTCACCTTGAAGATAACTACGGAACGTCTTTCTCTCCTCTCCCACACTAACACCTCCTCTGTTTCATAGGCACCATCTTTTCTTTTAAAATCAATGTACATACAGACATCATTTCTCTCAACACTTGCTCAAAATTGGTATTTAGTTTTGAGTCTACTGATTTGGTTTTAGAATAGAAACAGATATTTTGTACCCAAAACGTGTTTAATATTTCTATCTATACCAGTATGTAAGAACAGATGTTAACGCTACCTATAAACCTTCTCACTCTTACATTCATAGACATACTATACCCTAGTATAAGGTATAACGTTAATACAGTGTCCTAACACAAACACATGTGTTTTATTACTTTGCATCTGAAGCGCCTGTATTAATCAGAAGAAGCAAAGGTAAAAGTCATGTATGGATATTAACTAATAAAGTATACCTTGTTTCTATTTCCTTCATACATGCTATACATTTTGCTGAACCGTTTTTCTTGCCAGCTGTAGCACAAGGCTTATCTTGAAGTGTTTCAGAATGCTTTGAGAAAGCACCTTGGACCACAACGTGACACTGGACACTAACACAGTGTACTGAAGCAGGCCCTTGTCCTCAACGACGCAAACCTCAGCAGCTCTGAAAATACAGCAGACATGAAGAACAGCCTCCAAGAAACAACCTGGGTAATCCCCGGCATATCCTCTTGCACTTCCCTTTGGGTTGGCAAGAGGCCTGAAGATGCAGAGCTGAAGGTCAGCGAGACAGCAGCAGGAGGATCAGAGCAGTCACTGATATGGGCACTTTCGTTCTACATTATCTTAACCTGTCCAGATTCTAGCACAGGGCAGTTTCACGGTACACAGTTTGCAAGCACTTGAATTGCCAGCTATGGGACACTTCAGCCGTCTCAAAGAGTATATCGCACCTCTACCTGCTCCATTATCCCAAACAACATGGCCACAAAGTAGAACCTGGACAGAGACACCTTGAAAGAAAAAAAAAAAAAAATTCTTTTTTTTGGGAAAAAAAATCTTACAGTCTCCAATCAAAAGCAACTAAAAGAACAAATTCCCAATTGATGACAGTCAACACTGCTTCACAAAGGGAAAATCGTGCCTGACAAATTCGGTGGCTTTCTACAATGGTGTCACAGCATCAGTGGACAAGGGAAGGGCAACCAACATCATTTACCTGGACCTATGCAAAGCTTTTGACACTGTCCTGCAAGATATCCTTGTCTCTAAACTGGAAAGACATGGATTTGATGGATGGACTACTTGCTGGATAAGGAATTGGCTGGATGG
>VWZZ01002130.1:435814-480859 GCA_013399095.1 Psophia crepitans | reverse complement strand
GGATGCCATCCAGAGGGACCTTGACGGGCTAGAGAGGTGGGCCAGTGCAAACCGCATGAAATTCAACAAGGCCAAGTGCAGGGTCCTACATGTGGGTCAGCACAATCCCAAGCACAACTACAGACTGGGCAGAGAATGGATTGAGAGCAGCCCTGAGGAGAAGGACTTCAGGGTGCTGGTTGCTGAAAAACTCCACACGAGCCAGCAGTGTGCGCTGGCAGCCCAGAAAGCCAACTGTGTCCTGGGCTGCACCAGAAACAGTGTGGGCAGCAGGTCAAGGGAGGTGATTCTCTCCCTGTACACGACTCTTGTCAGACCCCACCTGCAGTACTGCATCCAGCTCTGAAATCCTCAGTACAGGAAAGACATGGAGCTGCTGGAGCAAGTCCAGAGGAGGGCCACAAAGTTGATCAGAGGGATGGAGCATGGAGCACCTCTCCTATGAGGACAGGCTAAGGGAGCTGGGGTTGTTAAGCCTAGAGAAGCAAAGGCTCCAGGGAGGTCCTACGGCCTTCCAATGCCTAAAGGGGACCTACAGGAAAGCTGGTGAGGGGCTGTTTATTAGGGAGTATAGTGACAGGACAAGGGGTAATGGGTTTACACTAAAAGAGGGGGGATTTAGCTTGGACATCAGGAAGAAATTCTTTACTGTGAGGGTGGTGAGACACTGGAATGGCTTTCCAAGAGAGGTTGTAGATGTCCCCTTCCTGGCAGTGTTCAAGGCCAGGTTGGATGGGGTTTTGGGCAATCCGGTCTAGTGAAGGGTGTCCCTGCCCATGATAGGATGACTGGAACTAGATGACCTTTAAAGTCCCTTCCAACCCACCCAAACGATTCTATAATTCTATAAAAGACATCATGCCCAGACCATAGAGTTGAACTGTCAGAAATGCTTTTCTGTATGGATTAAACAGAACTGGGTAAAAGACAGAGCATCCCTAGGTATAGGGATCAACAGCCAAGGCTTGTCTGTCTTTGCCTAATCTACTGACATGTTTCTTGCATTTATGCTTGGTCCCTGCTTTCCCACCCAATAAATCCTAAATGTTTTTGTCCTCCACAGTGCTATTTCAGCAGAAGAGGTGGAGCATATCTTTACCCAGGAAGGCTGGGGCTTGCATCCCTTGAATACAGAAGAAACTTGAGCAGAAGTTACCCATCCCAGGTAAGTGCTGTGGACACTACTGTGAATGAATAACCTTTGCTCCCTTCTGTGAAAACAAGCACCTACACCTCTACTTTGTGTGTCTCACACAGACAGTGGTATCTCCCTGCAGCCCGAAGTGGCACACAGAGATCCAAGAAGGGTGTTTCTGTGCTCAGTTGTCCCTGTTAGCTGGATGTAGCTATTTACGCAGTTGCCTGCTCAGCTGTTACTATTCGCATTATGGTGTGTCTGACTCTCCAAACATACTGACTCAATCCTCAGCGCTTCACTCTGGGTTGTAGAGTCCTTTCGCATACCAGTAACTTGGAAGTCAGACCTTATAGCTCCTAACTTTTAGGTACTTGTAGGCTTTGTCGAATTTAGCTGTCAGCAACTTACTCAAACTCACACAGAAAAACTACTGAGGGGCATATCTTAAATTGGACAATCTGTTAGTAATAGGCAATGACTTCCACATCTTTCCCTTTAATGCGATGATGACTATATCGCAGGCTGGGTAAATTCTGAGGCCAGAAGCCTGCGAGGTCAATTATTACACACACTTTGACTTTCAGCTTCTGTATTTATTTCGTCTGAGACATGATTGTTACCTCATAAACCGGAAACACAAGCCAGGCATTTTAATAATCACTGTTGAAACTACTTAAATATATGAGATTGCAAACACAGGACTTGGTCACACTACCCTACGTCAGATAAAAGTTCAATTAAGTCCTGTGGCACACTTGTGCAATCCTTACATATCTAGTCCCAGGGAAGTCAATGGGAGTGTTCACACACAAGTGCTCATCCGTATGAATAAGAGTTACATAACTGGGCTCTAAAACTGCACTGTTTCAGTAAAATTCCAAGCTCATAGTTCTACAAAAACCTTTTATAGGTTTTTTTTCTCTTGAAACGCATACAACATTCCCAAGTTAAATCAAGAGGAAAAGCAATTATCAAGTAAAAAAGCGTGTCAGATCTGTTTGGAGCAGGGCGCTCTTCCCTTAGCTTTCTCTTCAATAAGGAGTAGAAATCTCCCCACTACTATGTCTATGCTATGACTATGAAGACCAACAAAGAAAATGCTCAGCCCTGTCAGAAAGAGTGGCAGGATTTCGAAAAAGATCATTGCCTTGCCTCTGACCCGGGTCAGGTATGTGGCACCTTTTAACTTCAAAGAGTTTTGGAACCTCAAGGGCAGGTGGGATTTCATTACATTACTCTGTCTACCACCTCAGGCAAGGTCAAATGCATAAGAAACACTTTTCCTTGTACTACATGTTTTGTATTTATTTCATCCATTTTAAAATATCCTATAGCTGGATCTTATTAAGTCAGTAGAAATCATCATGGTTGTTACAGAATAAAAACAAATGGAGCAGCAGTGTCTCAAGGCCTGTTTCTTTCCAAGAGCTATGTAAAACTTGTGTGGCTTCAGATTGCCATGTTCACGTGATTTTTCTTCTCTTCCTGTTAGCTGCTCCACAGCTAGACTTGCATGTTAGAGTAAATCTAAATCTTAGAAGAGAAATCAAGTCAAGCATTTCCACAGTTGAACATGGCTTTTTCTCAAGACTGCACTAGCCTACATTATTTTAATATGATATCATAATTTGAGTAATCTAAAAGGTAGTATTTTTTGACTGTCAGCTAAAGGACACTACCAACATTATCTCATCAAATATTTTACATATTACCTTTAATTTAAATGGGCAGTTAAGTTTCAATCACACACATCCCATGGGTTGCCTTGAAACTGACTCTAATACTGAAAGCTGGTTTCCTTAACTGAGTCACTGAGTAACAAAAAAAAAAACAACTTACATCTATTGTTTTTATACATTTATCATCATAAATACCAACATTCCTGGGAAAAAAGTTCAGGTCCTTCCTGATTTTTTGCCTCTGTGAGCCTCAAAGTGTCAGGGCAGAAAGAAGGGCTCTGGGTCCCACTCTAAATCGTATGTACTATATTCAGGTCAGTACTGCCACCCTAAACACCCTAAAGGCAAGAGGCACAACCTAAAACCACTGAACTGTACAGGTCTCACTCCTAGAGACCTACTAACAATGTAAAAACACTAAGGATAAAAAAATAAGCTTGATCTTCTAAACACAGGCTAAGTTTACAGAACTAAAAGTAATAATTTTTGTGATCCTACCATACTTCCTTCGGGCTGCAAGACTATACAGAGGCCTAAACATCATTTTAAAAGCTACTTTTTGAAGAAACTCGGCAAAGTGTTTGCTTTACCACAGCATTTCACTTCGAACAGAGAAGGCAAGTGGCACTCAGGCACAATCAGGCATCAGACACCATCAGCAACAGCAAACCTTCACGAGGCAGACCAAATTTACAGAGATCCTCCCAAATAATGGTATCACTGCAATCCCTCAGGTGGAACCAAAGCCTGCAAAGCCCAAAACAAACCAGGCTGGGAAAGCCCCGCATCACTGAAACAGGGGCAAGGGCTCATCTTTGCCACTACAGATCCCCAGAGAACTGCCACTGATCTTGGCATCCCCAAACCCACCGCAAGTGTCTGAAGACAGTCCCATCCAGTTGCCACAGCTGTTGTTCCCATTCGCTGGCTCATAGCAGTTTACCTGATATATTCTCCTTTATGCTAATACCAGTTAACATGAACAAGTATTAGCATATCTGCTAATTGCCATGGGAGTTTTCATTTGCTCGTGCAAAGAATTCATCCTCAGTTCAGCCTTTACAAAACACCTTGTTGTTCTTTTTTCACAGTCAGAGAAGTTTGGGCACTGCTCCCATTTCTATCAGGCTGATGAGATTGGGCTTGTCAGGAGGCTGAAGACAACACATTTATTCCACAGTTTTACCTGTTCTCACGCTGTGTTTTTAAACACTGTGTTACACAGAGAATTGCAAGCTCTACAACAGGTCATTACAGCACAAAGGCAGGCTACAAGCAATATCAGAGCACTAAGAACTACTGAAAGATCCATTTAAACAGAGTCTTCTTATGAAGAAATAACATGTAAGATAAGTGGGTGTTTCATCCAAAGAAATCAAAGCACAAAAAAAGGGAGGAATTAAAAAATGAATATAGGTGAACCAGCCCAGATACAGTGCAACACCTACTCACACCATCATAAGTATCAGACATCAAGACAGGCCAGACAATTTAGTTTATTGCAAGCCAAGGCAATATTCCACCTACAGAGTTTAGGTCGCAGCTCAGCTTTTCAGTGTTCAGTAAATATTACAGTACAGTTTTCCCCAGAGCCACTGAATTCCTAACATTTTTCCTGGTGATCTACATTCAGCACTGGACAGCATTTAATGAAGGGCCAGCTAATTACTACCTACCGTTCTCACCGCTGGTGCTGAGGTGCCCGTAAAAGTCTAGGAAAAACAACACAATGCAAAGTTTAGAAAACTAAGCTACATGTTAAACTCTTATTTTAGGCTGACATTTAAATACATCTCACGTTCAACAGCACACTTAGAGCTGCGCTCATTAACAAACACTCATTAAGTGCTTTACCGACCACCACAACTCTGTGCCAGCTTATTTCCTTGACATGAAGAATTTTTTTTTAAGAAAGCACAATAAGTAACGTTGTCAGCCCTAAAACACAGCTTGAAAATGCAGACATGCCACAAAAGGCTAGACCAGTAAAACCATCCTTGCATCCATGAGATCTGAGGAACAGCAGACTTATTTTCCACAGATCGCCTGTACACCTCAAACAGTTTGCTCTCCGCTGTGATCAACTGAACTGTGACCAGTTTTACCCACTTTACGCTCACTATCAGCTTCTTTTGCTTACCTCATTTGAACTTAAATTTGATCCCATTGCAGCCCCAGTTGCATATAAGTCCAATGTTAAAAGATACCGAGTCGTACAGCTGGCAGGAACTCCTCATGCAGATTAGGGGTGGAGGAATAGGGGTTTTATGACAAGGCTCTCCCGCCCCACCCCTTTGTTATTTCCAGTCATTAGGGAGTCCCCTCCCTGCTTCCTGCAGCCTATTAGAGCACCTCAACTGAGTCAGCAGAACAACGAGCGATTTCTTTTCTACCTACTGTGATATTTGGGCGGGGAGGACACTGAAGCCCCTTTCTGTTCAGGCATTGCTTTCTTGAAAATATTACTGCTAATAAAAAGGTTTGCATTTATGCAACAACTCTAACCCCCAAGTAAAGCACTTGTGATTAATTGAATCCAGCTGTCTCAGGATATCTCTATATGGCCACCAGCGTACTACAGGGTCACGGGGAGGGATCTCAACAGCTTCTTTCCAAACCATAAATTCAAATACCTGTACCAGTCTTCCCGTAGCCACATGCGCTTTGTCAAGGCAAGTGACCCCATGGCAGTGCCACAGTTAAGTGACTGTAGGACCCGTGCTCCTCTAAAGCTACTTTGGGCATTTCTCTGCTACACTCAGTCACCTCACCATGTGCTCAGTAGTCTTTGGCAGGATACCTAGAAAAAAAAAAAAAAAGAAAATCCATGTCCAGAAAAGCTGGCAGTTTGCAATTTAAATTAAATGAGAAGAAAAGGAGGAGCTACAAGCAGTAGGTGGAAGGGTGAGGCAGGAGAGAGGGTTGTGCTCTCCTGTGTGGGCCCAGGGAGCACAGCAGTTCACCCATCCTCAGAGCCTATTTCAAAGGAATCTTGTGTGCGCTCACAGCAGGGACTCAGCAGTCACCATGTGGGAAACATTAGGGCACCAAACTCTCCCTGTGTGCTCTTTACTCTGGTGTGCAGTGACTCACTGCCTGTAAGAGCAACTTATTATACTAGCCCTAAATTAGCATATATGTGCAGGCTGGTAGATTTTGGAGCATGCAAGACCAGAGTCTGGCTCTGCCACACTCCTTCCTGCCTCTCTGCTTGATGACAGGAGGCAGTTAGCATTCACTCCTGCATCACAAGATCCAGGTAGGGCACGGGGAACATTGTGGGGAAAGGCTTGGTATCTTACACTTATTTTAAAATCAATCTCATTTGTACTGATGAATTATTCACTTCATGCAGGTAAAGAAAGCAACCTTGCAAACTACAGCAGACACCACCTGAATGCACTTCCCCCTGTGCCATGGAGGCCAATATCAAAGCAATTCTGCTCAGAGGAAGAGAGGAGGTACTGTCCAAGGAATTTTGCTACAGTAAAATCCTCTTTTTACACAAGACGCTTCCTTCTACGTTGATGTCTGTGTGATGCGCATGTGATGACTGTTTAGAAGGTCTTACGTAAAATATGCATTAGTACCATCCATCAAAAGCATTTAATAACCTGCTGTGGTGGGTCAATGCTGGCTGGAGGCCAGGTGCCTACCTAAGCTGCTCTGTCACTATCCTCCTCAGCTGGACAGGGGAGAGAAAATATAATGAAAGGCTCATGGGCAGGGAGAGATCGCTCACCAATTACCATCACAGACAAAACAGATGTAACTTGGGGAAATTAAATTGATTATCAACTAAATCAGAGTCGAGTAATGAGAAATAAAACCAAGTCTTAAAACATCTCCTCCCACCCCTCCCTCCCTCTAAGGCTCAACTTCACTCCTGATTTCCTCTACCTCCTCCCCCCAGTGGCACAGCAGAATAGGGATTGTGGTCAGAATAGGGATTGTGGTCAGTTCATCTCTGTCACTCCTTCCTCCTCAGGGGGAGGACCCCTCACATCGTTCTCCTGCTCCAGCGTAGGGTCCCTCCCATGGGAGACAGTCCTCCATGAACTTCTCCAACATGAGTCCTTCCCACGGGCTGCAGTTCTTCAAACTGCTCCAGCATGGGTCCTTTCCATGGGGTGTAGACCTTCAGGAACAGATGGCTTCAGCATGGGTCCCCCATGGGGTCACAAGTCCTGCCAGCAAACTTATTCCACCATTGGGTCCTCTCTCCACGGATCCACAGGTCCTTCCTGGAGACTGCCCCAGTGCAGGCTTCCCACAGGGTCACATCCTCCTTCAGGCATCCATCTGCTCCTGTGTGGGGTCCTCCATGGGCTGCAGGTGGAATCTCTGCTCCAACATCAACCTCAGTGGCTGCAGGGGAACAGCCTGCCTCACCATGGGCTGGAGGGGAATCTCTGCTCCAGCACCTGCAGGACTCCTTCCCCTCCTTCTGCACTGATCTGGGTGTCTGCAGACTTGTTTCTCTCACATTCTCAGTCCTGTCTCTGGCNGGGTCCTCTCTCCACGGATCCACAGGTCCTTCCTGGAGACTGCCCCAGTGCAGGCTTCCCACAGGGTCACATCCTCCTTCAGGCATCCATCTGCTCCTGTGTGGGGTCCTCCATGGGCTGCAGGTGGAATCTCTGCTCCAACATCAACCTCAGTGGCTGCAGGGGAACAGCCTGCCTCACCATGGGCTGGAGGGGAATCTCTGCTCCAGCACCTGCAGGACTCCTTCCCCTCCTTCTGCACTGATCTGGGTGTCTGCAGACTTGTTTCTCTCACATTCTCAGTCCTGTCTCTGGCTGCTGTTGCACAGCAACTTTTTCCCCTTTACTCTGTTACCCCAGAGGTGTTAGCATTGTTACTGAGGAGCTCGGCCCTGGCCAGCGGCGGGTCCATCTTGGAGTTGGCTGGCATTGCCTCTCTTGAACACGGCGAAAACTCCTAGCAGCTTCACGTAGAAGCGCTGTAGCCCTGCCACTATCAACACCTGGCTGCACAAACCCAATACACCTGCGGCTCACTCCATAGTCACACTTTGCACCGCCTTCTCAAAAGATACGGAATGAAAGTGAAACAGCTTATAAAGCTAAACCTAGAGCATCTGCAACGTTTCTTGAAAGGAAAACCAAAAGGTATTTCCAATGGACATGAGTATCTCTACCCCAAAGACAAGTATCTCCCTTAACTTCTGTTTTTATTACTTTATATCTTTGTTAAATGCTTGTGAACAATTTCAGGTGGAGCAGCCATAGCTGAGAATCATTTACTTTTGCTCTCGCAAAACTAGTCTTTCCAGCTTTCGAAAGAAGAATGCTTCCCTGGAAAAATTCCAGTATTAAAATTAATTAAAAATAATGTCATCATTGCCATACCCAAAGCACGTTCCTAAATAATTCTTCATCTCCTGCTCATGATGACCACCAAGTTTTGTAGCTGACATTGTCTTCCCTCAACCACTGCTTGCTGAAACCACACAAGAAGGCTTTGGAATATAGTAACTGTAAGGCTTTGTGTAAATCAAGAATTACTATTTCAACAGTTTTTCATTCATGCAGTAAGTTCATGATAAAACTAAGCGCTATGGTCTTAACATCCACAACAGTAGGTCCTTGTTGTTTTTAAGAAAGTTTTAACCATTAGTGGTTTAGTCACTGGTGTCAATAAGGACTACATAATTGGCTTCAAATAAATCATGATTTTTTTTGTTTGTCTCACTTGCATTTTAGAGGTAGAAATGTGGTTATGATTTCAAATATATTGCTACTTCAAAGGTTAAGTATCATGTTGGGTTTTTCATATTTTTCCTTGGTTCTTCCACAAATCAAGGAGAATTTCAAAGACAACCATCAAGCATTCAGTACATAAATTCACTGATAAAGTTACCCAGAGTCTAGAGAGACATATATTGGCTCTCTTTAGCAATCACATTTCCAGAGTAAATAATTTAAAACTGGCAGTGATCTTCATATACATGCTACTTCCACTGTTTCTTTGCTTTTTAAAGACTAGAGAGACTGTGTTACTGATGAGGGAACACACAGCAGTCTCTGTAAAGCTCTGAACAATAATAAGGAATGTAAAAAGGAAGACAGAATTTTCCTTTGTTCTCCATCTGCTTTGTGGTGTTACGTGCACATGATTTTGTATCTGTGTCTTAATTAAGGCAGAGTGGAGCAAATATAAATATCTTGCTGGTCTAAGGCACTCAAAATTCATCTAAACTACCCTGTTTGCAAGGACTAGTTTCCCCAACATGATATTCAGATAATTGTATATCTGAGTGCAATAGGTTGCTGGTGGCGATAACGGCAGCATCCAATATCCCACAATTATCATATATGCCACTGTCACCTTCTAATAATCCAGGACTACAGAAATGTATGACTAATGGGGGATTTCATATTATTGCAACAGAAAAGCATCCCTGGACCACCTTTGGGATGACAATAGGAGTTGTTCATCATTTAACAAGAAGGGTGAATATCCAAAAACATGTTAGAGGTGTTACAAAGTGATAGACAGATGTCACATTGGAAATTAAATACTCAGAATTAACAAATAAAGCAGATTAACAAATAAACAAATACAGCACCAGATCTATAGCTGAGGATTTGCCCTGGCTGTATTTTCAGTTTGTTTTCCTCTTTTTTTTCTTTTTTTTTGTTTGTTTTTTTTTAAAAACAAACAAAACCCAAACAATTCCATCAGCTACAAAACTTACACAGAATTTATCCTGTACAAAGCCTTCACGGATCTCATCCTACCAATCAAACAAGAGAGCAAGCAGTCCAAGTCAAATTCCAGTTACACAATGGATCTAAACTCAATAATCTCAGCAGGCAAGAAGGTTTCCCATGGATGAAAAGTGTCACTTCCTTTCCCAAGGGATCAGATTTCAGTCTCTGAAAAATTCAGCTTTGGCTAGATAGATATTTTTTAATGCCAAAAAAGAGGTAACTTTCACATTAATATGTTGGCATTTTATTTTCATGTTTATACATACAACTTCAATACCCCTGTCCTTCAATATTCCACAATATCCTGGATGTTTTCTACCACATAAGGTAAAAAAAAAAGAAAAAAACCAAACACATAAGATGCAAAATGAACTTTCCAAGAAAGCATTCTTGGAGAAGGTGACAGGGGATACAGGTTAGAGAAAAAAGCCTGAAAATGTTTGTATCTTCCATTTGTAAACAGGTGAGACCTTCAATCCCAAACTGAAATCCTGAGAATGAAAGGTGCAAAATCAGTCTCTGGAGAGAAAGATCACACTAGCTGATTGGGGTGGGGAGGGATTATATTTTTACTTAAGGCACTATTCTGATTATGATATACATGAAGGGGGACTTCTCTGCCTTCAAAAGGCTATTGAGAAAGTTGATTAAAATGATTCTACATGCCTTTGATGTGCTTTGGAAAGATAAAAATCTCGCTCCACCTACTCACTCACCAGAAGCAATTGGGCAGTTTTGCCATCCAAAAATCATCAGTAAAGCATTGGCCCAGCTGTTGCCAGTATATGCAATCCTTCAGTTTTGTTGCAACAAAATTTCAAACGCAATCCTAATCTCAAAAGCAGTAGTTCACAATCTCTATCTCTGCCTCTCACTGTGCTCCGCGGATCTTGGCATCCAGCAGCATCTCTTTACCTTTGCAGGAAGAGTCTGAGGCTGCCTGACCTTTCCAGGTTCATTCAACACCTCAGACACTGTTCAAGCAGCTTTTTCTCTCCCCTAATCCCATCAGAACACAAGTGAGGGGAATACCAGTACCAGCCTGTGTCAACTAATTAGCCAGTAATTCCTTTGGCATAAATACGGCAAGACACATAGCCCAAGACCTATACGGGGAAATCTATAGCCAATTTGAATCTGAACCAATTCTCAGAATATCAGGAAGTCACCTCATGTCACCAGCTAATTAAGGGGGTAAGTTCATCTACAGTCAGCCTGAGAGATGTCTGAGTCCTAACAGAGACTGTAAGCTTCACAGCTAATTGCTGACAGGATTGTGCCATGACATTTAGCAGAGCTTGTGTGACAGGTCACAAAGAGGTGTTTTCAAAAAAAGAAATTGTTGTTGACCTACCTGGATCTTAAATAGAACAATTATGCCAAAGCTGAATCACTTTGAAAAATCCAGCTGATATGTCACACTTCAGCTCCTTTCTTAAAAAAACAGCACCAGTAATACTGAACATTTTCCCTTTGTTATTTTTGATCCATAGCCAGCAAGCCACTCAAACATCTCTTCCCCCGTCCTTTTACACTGCCTTTCACCATCACATCACAGGCAGGGTTCCAAGGTATTGCTGCAATGCAAACAACATGAACAGATTTTACTAGGGCAGAAAAAAAGAAGCCTTTCCTTCTCCAGACAAGAAACCAAATGAGTCCACTGTGGAGAAAACTCACAAGCCACCAAGGTAAGACCACCAAGCTTGGCAAGCCCAAGGAAAGTGTTAGCCTCATGCAGTGCGGCAGGTCCCAACTCGAACACCAGCATTTGTCTGACTTTCCTTTAAGTCAATGTGTCGAGCTGCTAAACTAGGCAATCTGAGCAGCCTAAGATTTTTCAAGTGGCTTGCTCAACAGCCCCAGTTTTCTTAAAATGGAGTCCCTTTCCTCAGCTCATCCTAACCCATTCTAATTTTCTGGATCTGCTGCCAAAAAACACACATCATGACCACACCTTGGGTGAGTAAAGCTGAAGACTCAGTGCCAAGTGTTGCAACCACCAAAAACCAGTCGGTGGAATACAGAGACAAACTGCACTGCCGCTGTTACGTCTTTCTGGGGCTTTAAAAATGAATCTTGAAAAAAATCTTTAAAATATTTAAAAGATATTTAGCAAAAAATTTTAAGCAAGTTTTTAAAACCCCATTTCATTATTGTTTAAAAATAAACTTATTAATAAAACTGAGCTGTCAAAGTGACATCTTCCTTTTCTTCTTTGCTCACAGAAAACTATTGCTGTCTTACTGCTGAGACATAACATTAGAGTATCCAAACCAAGGACAAGAAAAGAAGGTGAAAAACCAGCTTTCTCATTAGGAGGGCAGAGCTGAAAAAGAAAGATTCATCAGTAACTGAGAAAAAGAAGAGAGTTGTTGAACCTGACCACCTTAGATCCATGAAAATGAGATCCAAAGGTTACTGCCAACAGTTTCCTCTTACGAAGGGAGACTTTATTGGTTTGACTCATATCACAGCAAAGCTTGACAGGAGATGCCTGCTAGCATTACCTCCTGTTAACTGATGCATAGAAAAAGGACTGTCTTAGAGCTAACAAAGTACAATGTTAGCTCCTGCTTAATAAGCAGAGATGTGTAAGACTGGATGACATTACCTTCTGACCATGGCACATGAGAGGGAGACACAAGAGGCCACACTCTCAGGATAATGTGGGCATACTGCTGGTGTACAGATGGACACACTGGGGGTTTTTATACTTACACCAGTGAAATGAATGAGATGACTGCAAAGGGGAACAGAAAAGACTTATGAAAATATAGACACATATACAGTGCTGCACTCTGTGTTACTGAATGAACCTTGGTGTTTGCAAACACCAGTATTTGGACCTGTAAACTTCTCACTACCATCCCAGTCATCTGCACTCTCAAAATCAGTTTTCTTCAATTTTTCATCTTCCACAGCTGAAGTGGCAACTTTTCTTTCATCCTTCCTCAAAGGTCATTTGCAAAGCTCATGAATACCTTTGTTCCATCAATATTTGATTTCTCAGTATAAGCAGCAAGAAGCATTTTTTCCCAGATCAACTCACTAGCTGAGCTGAGTCCCTAGAACTTAAAAAGAAAAAATAGAAATACTTCAATGGTTGCACCTATAAGACTTATTTTTAATAGATTATGCGTAGGTACTTAGTATTTGAATGGTAGCTATTACAGTGTATGTATACCGATATATACAAGAAGAAATAAGATGTAAGAATGACCAGTTAAATACATTTTTCTTAAATAAGCATTTATCTGAAAGGAGTATGAAAATCTTGTAAACACTCCCCTGTCTGTGTTTTGGATGGCAGTGGGAATAAAACTGTAACAGCAGGTACACACTGACCATCATAACATTGCAGAAGTCAAAGGAGTTGGTATGGCAAATTTTGTTGCCATTATGAACATCTGTGAGCTCTGATGAAGACATGGTTATGGCCAAAGGTTAGGCTGTTAAAACTATTTTTCCAAATCCCCTAAGTGTAGGATTTGAAATCTCAACTGCTGTCCTCAGCTTCAGAATCTACTTCGTAGGCAATAGTTCAGAGTGAAGTTCAGCAGAAATGGATGCAGTCAAATTATTTTTATCAGACAGTTGGCAGAAAAGTCAGGCTGTTATACATGGTGATTACTCTGAGGTAGTCCATCAAAAACACAGACTCAGTGTAGCAACAGCCAAGCAGGTAAATCCACTGAAGATTAGACTTCTGCCCAACGGATGGATACTGAGAAAATAGAAGACATCATGTGCAATTCCATTCTTCAACTATCAGCCTGCTTTTTCCCAGTACAAACACTTTTGGTATCTGATTTACTCCTTACTGTCATCTGTGAACAAGGCAAGGCTTTGCTTGATCTTTTCTTTGGTCTCTGGTTCAAAAACCACATACCATCAAGATTTGCATCCAAACCTGGCACAGATTTTTGTGAGGTTGAAATCTCGTTCTTCTACGTCTGTATATCCAAAAAGGTTCCTATAGCTCTACAACTGCCTTTGCATTCCCTAAAACAGTGAAGAGAATTTTTAAAAGTAGTCATGATTCGCCAACAGCTTTAATGCCAGAACCAGCATTAGTCCTCACACAAAGTACTGAATAAAATAAGTAATTTTCTTTTTTAACAAGTAAAATGGATGTTCATTCTGTATGGATTCATGTTCCCTGACTATTTATTAGTCCATTACCAAAACATTTGTATACCTCCTCCTGGTGAGATTTGTCAAAATGTATTTTAAGAGAGTTTACACAACTGAGGTGACGAATGGTTTTTACATTGCTTCTTTCGTTCCACTGCAGTTCGCAAAGCCTGAAGAATGTAATGTTTATTATTCAGGATGTTGTAGCTGCACAGGTTCAGCAACTTGTTGAAATTCTCTTCAGTATATGTAAGCAGACCAGTGCCATAAGGAGCAATACAGTTGGACACATCTACTCTTCCCTGCTCCATCTCTGCGGGACTGCGCTCCACATCTGAAGTAAGAACACAGCACAGTTCAACACAGCAATGTTACTGAGGTGAAAGATTCCTACCAGGCAACGCAAACTACACAGTAACAGTCACAAGAAACTGAATTCTCTCAGGAAAATGGTTCGAGACTTAATTACTGTACAGATACAACATCTGCTGCACTAATCCATTACTCCGATGCTTGACTACAGTCATAGTTGATCCAGAATTGACAGGCAGAACAAGTTTCCCAAGCAAAATGCTTTCTTCTCTAAATTAAAGTTATCCATCAGAATATTTCACTTTTGCAGATTTGGAATTTCATATTTTTAACTTTTCCTCTGGGTACTGAGATGACAGCTCCTTATCTACCAACTGGTAGAAAATGACACCAGGAAGCTCCTGGATTGGGTTCTCCCATCTAAGCTGGCTGAGATTTTAACTACATGCAGTGGGACAGATAAAATGATGAACTATATAAGGTCTTTTCCAATAAGCTGGTACGTGGATTTTTGTTCAGTTTTTGAAGAAAGTTTCCTGGATCATTCTAAATTAGCAACAAGAAAATTGGAGTTGATGCACACAAGTGTACTTGTAAACTGAAATTCAATTTGCCAAGTAGTTTTTCTGGTAAAACAAATAAAACTATTTATTCTATTGCTGAACTAAAGAAAAGAATCTGGCAACTTTTCAAGAATGAAAGATATCAAAGCAGCTTGTTACCCTGGCAAATACTTTGCTTCATTATATGTTTTCAGCACTTTCTAGTCTCAATTTTTTTCACGTAAACAAACTATCAAGAGGATTTTAGTTTTCGTAACAAAGTAAACATAGTATCTCATTACCAGACTGAGTGATAGTATTAGTTACCAGTGGATATAACTTAGGAGCTGCCTCCTGTCCTTGATTGTCAAAGGAACAGAAATGGTCCCAAATGCCAAATAAAGGGGTTTGCCTCAAGCTACAGCTACTCATGCTTCTAATTTTGAAGCTCTTCGGTTCAATCCCTGATTAGTTGGCCAACACTACATCTACCACAACAGGACTGGGAGCATGATAACTTAGCCAACTGTGCAGCTTGTCAGTCTCTCGTTTTAGAAGAGAAACAAATTCAATGGATAAACTGTATGTGATGGCCTCAAAAAAATTGATTAATGCTGTTAAC
The DNA here is from genome assembly GCA_013399095.1 of Psophia crepitans. NCBI lineage: Eukaryota > Metazoa > Chordata > Aves > Gruiformes > Psophiidae > Psophia > Psophia crepitans. The sequence continues at coordinate 465,689 of VWZZ01002130.1, read as the reverse complement.
TTACTCGGTGCCTTGTATTTTTGGAAGGTATCACACACCAGTGGGAAATAGGCCAAGATTGGTGCCTCTACACTGTCCTCAAAAACATAGCATTCCTTCAGGTGTTCCCTGTCTTCCTGGCTCAGCTCCGTGCCGGGGAACGGGATTCCATGCTCCAAGCAGTACTCTGAGAATAGGTCCAGTGGCTGGTTCAACAAAGAGAAAAAGTTGCAACACAGGTTGAAATAAGGCTGCCGAGCCCCATAACTGATATTTTGCTGCACTAGACAAGCTGTGATTGATTTATACGTTTACAAATAAGGCTAACTATATGCTGAAACAAGCACGCTCTCTTGATTTTAAGAGACTCTATAATAAAAATTTGGTTGATTTGCTAACACTGTACATTCATAAAGCAAGATTACTGTTTTCTGAAATTCATATAAAATTCAGATCGTTTTTGATTTAGTCACACAGTAGAGGATTTGGTTTATGAAATTTTGATTGTGCATGGTATCTCAGATCACAGGTTCTTGAGTATTTGCATTCAATGCATCTAACAATCAATGTCTTCATGTACTCCTACAAGTAGATTAAATTACTTTCAATCATATATGTCCCCTATGTTTCTTCAAACAGAGCCAAACAAAAACTTGCCTGAAACTTACACAAACAGAGAATCAAACATAACAGAAAGAATCCAAATTTTCATTCAAAAATAGCAAAACTATGTACTAATTACATTGTAAAAGTTATTTAATTAACTATTGAGGAATTTAGTATCACAATGAGAAATCTGCACAGATACACAGAATAGATAATCTTCTCTGTGTCTGTGTCCGTGTATGTGTCCCAGAAAGCTACTGAAAACAGTGCTGACAAAGACAGTGACATTATGATCATAGTGTTGAATAGTATCGCTGATAGGATTATTTAACTTAATAAAAATCAGATCATGTTCTGAAAAAAAAGACAAGTGTGATAATTCGGCTGCTGCAGTCATAACAGATAAAGAATCACTACTTCAAAGCATCACCAGAGTCTGTGATCCTCCGCTGTAATTTAAATGCAAAATGACATCCACTTTCCTCTCTGGCCTCAGAATGGGTGGGCAGCTGGTGTTGATGAAGAAAGCTGTATCTACCAGCTTGAGGTAGTCACCCATTTCAATCAACTGGTTGGGAGAAGAATCAAGCACTGTGTCTGAAAGTCAAAAACTTATATTATATTAATCACTGCAGTATCAACTCCATATTTTTTTTCCAAATCAACATAACAAGAAAGAAAAGACAGCCCAGGCTTTGACAAAAAGGCCAGAGTTAAATATTTCTTTGACAATTGTAGCATCTATAGCTCAATTCTGAGATCAGTAAGAGGGAGCAGTTCTGAGACTCCACTTCATTCAAAGTGATATATTAAGCTGCTTTTTCAACTAGTCTAAATTTGTGGCTATTTAGTCACAGTGGAAGCTGCAAGTCATTCTTTTGCAACTTTTCCTAGGAAGAATAGAATTCATGCAAGCCTGCTGTGTTTTCTCCAAGATAGAAACAAGACCAGCTATAAATCATCTGGAGCTCAGCAAAATCACTTCCACAGACATATTAACCAAAAAAACTATTAATCAAAATTTGCCTTTATGCTAAAGCTTATCAAATATTTGTCCTTAGCAAGTATCCGCACTCAAATGACCTTCAAAGATGCATCTAAAACAATTTACTATTACCTTTCCACATGCAAAAGCTCTCATTCTCTAAATATTTGTTATGTAGCTGCAAGCCCTTGAGGAAATTATGGTAAGTTGAAACAACTGGCCGTCCAGTCATCATTTCTCGAAGAGTACTGGAAAGACAATCTTTGGGAATGGATAAGCAAGTTGTCTGTTCATGAGGCTTCTTGGGCAGAGCAGGGTGTTCCTCTGTAGGAAGAATGAGAAGAAGGTGTATGTCTGCATTTCTTTAGAGTGTTTCCCTGATACTAATACTAACAAAGAAAGAGGGGATAGGCAGCCAAATCATCATGGCCCCATCTGTGCTGGAGCGCATGCACTGACACACAGACTGTTCTGGGCAGAGGTGGGTTTCAGTGTCACACCATCACCTTGTTTTGTTCCTCGTCTGGCCTTTCCCTCCCCAAAGGATTCATGGTAACCCTCTCATGACTAACAAAATTCCGCAGGGATGTTGCACAGTGAGTAGTGCAGAGTTTTTTCCTGTTTTCCAGCACAAATGTTTCTCTCCTGTTTTTCCTTCATTCCCAAAGGCTTGGTGTCCCCTAACCCAGAAACATGACACAAAACCAAACCCTTTACCAAATGTCAGATTTCACATTTAAGAGGGGTGTGAAGACAATACAGATGCAAGTGAAAAGTAATCCAAATAACTAACCAATATCATGCTCAGTGCCTCGGGTCCATTTGTGCCAGAAGTCCTCTGAATGACCCGAGAGATAAACAGCATCCATAAAATTCTGGGAAAATATGTTGCTCCATGTGCCTTGAAAGTTTGGTTTAAAAAAAACAAACAAAAACAAACAAACAAACAAAAAACCCCAAAACATACTTCATTACTTTGAATTTTTAGAAGACAGCTATGGCAACCCACTTAGATTCAGTCTCTGTGATTATATTCATATGTATGAATTTTAGTATGAATATCAAATGCCATACCATTCCACATAATGTCTGTCTTCTGAATAGGTCATTATAGAAACGTGGCTGTTGGTAAAAGTCAGACTGTGATTTTAAATACTTCAAAATATCAGTTCTAATATGTGTGTTCTGTTTTGGTCTAATCTAAGAAGTTCAGCAAAGTAATTGCATGTCTCAAGAATTTGCTTCGCCTTTGGTCACTTTCGGCTGGTTCATTTGAGATTTAATTGCATCAGATACTAGTACACCAGATAATGTATTGTTACTTGCAGGCCAGTAGTTACTAGACGCCAACACGGTGTAGACAGCTATGTGTTTATAAAGGTGATGTTTTTCTGAGACAGTACATCACCTTCCAAGAAGCAGATGTGAGACTCTGGGATCTTCTTCATCAGGTGACCCATGAAGAACTCACTGCCAAAATCCTCTGAACGAACAAAGGCCCCATATTTCAGGAAACCCACCTCGTAAGGTGTGAACTCCACCCACTCTGCAAAGAAGGCATCAAGAAGGAGTTATTGCAGATACTTGAACACATGCAAGATTAACAGCTTAGAGATTCAAAAGCTGGAAGAACAAGGCCTGTAGTTTTAGCGTACTGGTGACACACAGTTCAAACCACCATGTTTTGAAGAAAACAGGTGCCCTTCATTGTATTGCATGTTACATTGGTGAATGCAAAAACTAATTTGACCTCCTCCACTAACTGCGAAAATCCATCCAGCTTGGGGCTCAGGTCCATTTCTGTACTAGGAAGCAAAAACTGTGGCTGAAAGTTACACTACATTTGGGCCATGCAAATAGCGATCAGCTCTGCTGATCAGGGCACAGAGCGCTGTGTCTCCTCAGATCTCTCTCTGGCTGCTGAATCACAGAATCCCTAAGGTTGGAAAGGACCTCCGAGATCATCAGGTCGAACCGTCAACCTAACACCACCATGCCTACTAGATCATGTCCTGGAGTGCCACATCTACAAGTTTTTGAATGTCTCCAGGGACAGCAATTCAACCACCTCTCTGGGCAGTCTGTTCCAACACCTTACTACTCTTTCCGTGAAGAAGTTTTTCCTAACATCCAACCTAAACCTCCCCTTATGCAACTTGAGGCCATTCCCTCTCGTTCTATTGCTTGTTACTTGGGAAAAGAGACTGATACCCTCCTCACTACAACCTCCTTTCAGGTAGTTTTAGAGAACTATCAGGTCTCCCCTCAGCCTCCTCTTCTCTAGACTAAACAAGTCCAGTTCCCTCAGCTGCTCCTCATAAGATTTGTTTTCAAGTTTCTTCACCAGTTTTGTTGCCCTTCTCTGGACACGCTCCAGCAGCTCAATGTCCTTCTTGTATTGAGGGGTCCAAAACTGAACACAGTACTCGAGGCGAGGCCTCACCAGAGCCAAGTACAGTGGGACGATCACTTCCCTAGTCCTGCTGGCCACGCCATTCCTGATGCAGGCCAGGATGCTGTTGGCTTTCTTGGCACCTGGGCACACTGCTGGCTCACGTTGAGTCAGTTGTCAACCAGAACACCCAGGTCCCTCTCTGCCAGGCAGCTTTCCAGCCACTCCGCCCCAAGCCTGCAGTGCTGCCTGGGGTTGTTGTGGCCAAAGTGCAGGACCCGGCACTTGGCCTTGTTAAACCTCATACAGTTGGCCCCAGCCCATTGATCCAACCTGTCCAGATCTCTCTGAGGAGCCTTCCTACCCTCAAGCAGACTGACATTGCCTCCCTATTTGGTGTCATCTGCAAACTTACTGAGGGTGCACTCTACCCCCTCTTCAAGGTCATCGATAAAGATGTTGAACAACACCGGCTCCAAGACAGAGCCCCAGGGAACACCACTAGTGACCGGCTGCCAACTAGATTTAACACCATTTACAACAACTCTCTGGGCTCATCCTTCCAATCAGTTTTCTACCCAGCAAAGAGTGTACCGGTCCACTGAGAGCGTCCTCCTGCTCTCACCCCCCTCCACATCTTTGTTTCTCGTCCCTTCCCTCTTTCCCTTGGCTCTTCACAGCGCTCTTGGACTACTGCTGCCTGGGCAAGAACCCCAGCAGCTGAAGGAGACTGTAAGGCATAGATAGGGACGAGAGTGAGTGATGGTTCTCAAGGCTGCCAGAAAAAGTCATCCCTGTCTCTCACAGGTATCCCCCTACCAGAGCATTAGGATGCACGTTTTTCATCCAAGTCAGAAACCAGATGTGAAAACAGGGGTGAAAAAATATTTAAAAGATTTATTAGCTTGGATTTACGGTAGAAGCTTTTGGCATTCACAGAGCACTAAAAGGAAACTCCTTAGATTTATAAAAGAATGTATGATAACCATTACCTTTAAAATCCAGAGTGCTAAAGTCATCCCTGACATTGAGGGACAGGTATATAGGCAGCGGATTCTGCCCCTGATTTACTGCCAGTTGTTGATCAGTTAGTTTGTGAGTACTTCCCTGTTTATAAAGAATAGAAGTCATTGTAAAAGATGAAATGATGCATAGACTCAATATGGTATCTAAGCATGGACTATCAATGAAATGTCTCCTAAATCTCAGTAGATTTTCTACTGTGTACCTCAGCTGTTTGACCACACAAATGCGTTCATGTGTTGTCTATCATTAGCCTTTGCCAAAGCATTATCACTGATGCTTCCAGGAATTTTAGAACAGGGGACATAGTAAAAACATAAGAAACTTGTCTGCTCAGTCACTATGATATGACTTACTTTAAGGAAAAATAAAGATATTTAGCTACCTGGGGGGCGTTTCAGATAAAAGTCAGCCAGGGCCCATTTCAAACAACACAGTTTTGTTTGCTAGTATGGCTATATATTGCTCTGCCTGAACTTACCTCAGTCAGAGCCACCTCTCCTCTGTATGTTACTGGAGTGCTCATTTAATCTTAAAGATGGAAAATCAGTTTCATTATCACCTTGACTTTTTCATGCTCAGAAATTTCTCCTAGATGCTTACATTTTAGGCTTACGGTATTATTTTTTCTTCTAAAAAAGACAGACTCCCCGGAGAAGTTTTGAGAGCCTTTCCTATAACTGAATCTAGAACTTTAGACAGGAAAAGTTAGAAATCCTCTGGAATAAGGGATAGATATATAATACCTGATGATGTAGCATACAATCAATGAAGAGTCCCCATAAATCTGTAAAGGACAGCTTGTGCCCCTCTTGTTTTCTTTCACAAAGTTCCTTTTCATAGTATTTCACATGATCCAACGAGAAACAGTGCAGCTTACTCTTGATCACGTGTTTCCTGATATCACCAACTGGCCCTCTGAGGTCCTTCTGTGACCAATTTGCATCTTCATATAACTTTGCCATGGTCCTGGCAAAAAGAAATATACTTTAGTTCATCACGGGGTACGTGACAGTTCATGGACTTATACCACACACAAGCATTTTTTTTTTTCTGGGTACATGGGGATCTTCCCCTCCAACTTCTACCTTGGAAGAGCAGTTCAAAGCTCAGGAAGAATTTAGACTATATAATGATGTTTTTGCTGCAGGGATGCATTCAAATTCATCCTAGCTTGTTTCTTCTCAGAATTAAAAGAGTAATAAAGCAACACCCATAACTTAACACAAGCTTTTACTAGAATTAATTCTTGATTATCTAAGTTCATGTCATAGCTTCTCTCCGAGGCCAGTTCCCTCGGCCGTTTCAGACACCGTGTGAAACATCAAGCAGGCGGGTCACCTCAGGCTCCTAGTCACACATAGGGCCAGCCTGCTTGAGATTTTAGTTCCCAGAGCAGGGGTGGATTCCAGTCACCCCTTCTCATGCCCACCCCATTTGTTCTAATTCCATCTCATATCTCTTTTTAGAGCAGCCCTCCAGAGGGAAAATGTTTTAAAGCCCTAGACTCCTGCTAGTCATGCAAGAAACTCATCTGTGCGTGATACTCCATGTTTCTCAAGGGCTTTTAAAGTCTCCTTTTCAGAGCCACATAAGAGTTGAGCCAGACAAATATTACAGGAAGATTTCTCAAGGGTTATATGCAACTAGATAACCCAAGGGATACACAAAGGAAGGGAAAACAGTATTTCCCTACTTCCATTTCCTCATTGCTCCCAAGTACGCTTGGGGATCAGGTCTGCGTCCTTTCAGAGATTCAAGTCCCCAGGACTCCAGCTGCTTTGCTTCTCTTGCACATCTGCAGCATCTTCTCTGACTCATGATTAACATTCAATTTGTCTGCACTGGCAATCAAAAGGTTTACTTCTCCCCAGGGAAGCAATATCCATTTCTTACATTCCCTAAGAGAAGCCAGCTTTTGGGCCTCTCAGCCCCTATTCAGTCCCTTGTTGATAGCCAATGAATAATCACTTTAAATGAAAAGTGACACACCGAGATGCCTCTACCCCATCATCTTAACACAGGAATCTTTTCTGCTGGGTAATTGGGAAATAAGAAATGGAGCCAAGTCATACAGATTTTTTTTAATAAAAAAAATAACCACTTTTCCCACCCATTCTCTGCACCAGACACTGAGTTTGAAAGAAACAAGTCCAGCCCCCAGGAAAACTCAATTTGCTTCTTGTAGCTAGAAGAAATAAGGGCTACAGCACTGAGCAGTCCCATGAAATGGGTGAGCACCAGAAGGCAGCCAAGCCCCAACCAGCATCACACTGAGTAAAATTCATCAGCAAGGCAAAATGCTTCACCAGGTTATCACTTTGCTAGCACAAACAGCAAGCACAAACTCAACTCTCCTTACCATGTTGTGGCAGATAAACCACTGATGTATGAGACACAGTCCAAAACACCTAATTCCTGGAGAGCCAGAAGACTGCCAAACATAGCCGTCATGGACCGCACTCCCCCTGCTGTGGTCATGACGGCCACCACTGGCACCTGCTCAACACACAAAGGCACAGAGTCATTTGTTACCAGATGAAATAGAGAAGTGATGAGCACGCAGAAAAAGTAACAGTAAAACCCTGATTCAGGTAGGTTTGGACTGAATTCACCTCCTTCACGGCAGTGCTTAGGTGTGTGTTTGAGTTGTGTAAACTTTGGTGGGACTTTGCATATGCTGAAAGTATCTTCCTGATCAGTGATGCATTGGTAAGTCAGAAGCTGTAAGCATGGCTCTTGTATGGTATAATCTATTTTCAGAGTTGTAAAGAGTCTTTCCTGGATGTTTTTCATTTTTTCCTCATGCTTTTCCCTCAGAATAGATTTTAAAATCCTAAGTAAAACTCAGGTCAGAGGAAAAGAGCAAAAGCTGCTTGCTTTTCTCTTCATAATTTTTTCTTCCTTTAAGTTTATATACAAGATTTGCTATTCTCCAAGTAGATGGTGCCAAGTTTTACAAATTTATTCTAACATCTCCTTTGTTACCCAGATTGCCTCCCCCTTCCCTGACATCATTGCTATATGCAATTTGGTCTTACTTTCCTCAGAGATACAGCAATTCTGTTAGCCATCCTCCTTTGCCCCATAGATAGCCCTTAACAAAAACGGAGACAATATATCTATTCAGTTTTAGGAACATATCTTGCCATCACCTCACATCTTGTCTTCAGTGTATTTTAACATCTGCTTTGGGGGCTTTGGGGTTTTTTAATGTGACTCATTAACCTTTTATTCTTATTTAACAATACCAAGTCCTATTTTACTTGTTATTTAAGTTCATGAACACTTTGACTTGGTTGACAAATGCTGTCCTGCACACAGCATCAAGGGATGAGTGTGCTGGGGCCAAACACAGCAGTGGAGGAAAACCTACGCAGGCACATTCTCCCAGTTGCAGAAGAGCGTCTCCCTGACTCCTGCTCCAAGCACTACAGACCCATAACAGAGTATTTTCCTGCAGCAACAGAGCAGCTACCTGTGAGATCCCCAGGAGAGGAGAAAACAAGAGGTAACAAACTGAAGAACACACAAGATGGATGCTGCTGCATCAGTGTGCTAAGGGAGAGTCAGTCTTCCTCTCTGAGCCTTGTGTAGCAGCAGAGGAGAGGGGTGCCAAACTGAGGAGTCTCAGTCCAAGCAATCAAATTTTATCATGGTTGGTTCTACATACATTCATCTCTACAAATACACCCTCTAGCTGCCCCTGTGTGAGCATGGAGGTTGGCAGAGAATAAAGGAGCTATAATTGACCTCCTGACAGTTTCTCTTTTCTCCTCTGCCAAAAAGGCTTGGATATAGTCTTAGGTGCAAGTGACAACCTAGCCTATACATTTTAGTTTAAAAGACATGGAAGAGTTATATGGGTAAGTCATGCAAGTACATGACATCCACGTTGTTCAAAGTTCCCAAGATGCTGTCCCACATACCTCATCCTCCTGCAGGTCTTCATCTAGCTGAAGAATATTTTTCAAAGCAGCAGCAACCACCTTCTTCCTTTTACAAATGAAATCCTGCTCCTCCGCGCATAGATCAAACCCCAACCGCAAATCTAAATTCTTGTAACTAGAGCATAAGAACAGAGCAAGACGTGTTACCTGTAAGCCTTTTCTAGAGCTACTGCTCGAGACATCAGGCAAAACCAGCAACAACAATAAACCAGTTTAAAGAAAGTCTACTTCCATGCATATGAACGCCTATGAAAGCAGGTATATGGATATCACAGGTCTGTATTTCTGCTTTCCTGTGGACATTTTAGACCAGAATCATGTCCCGAACTATTTCATGCAATCATGGGGAAGTTAAACGAATCAAGTTCTCCACTGGTGAAAAACAAGTAACATAGCTGAATTCAAGCTGTTTCACTTTAGGCTCTGAAATTTGGACACTTATTCACACTCTCTTGTTATGCATACTTCTTCTGAAAAGCAGTTACTTTAACTTAACATGCTCTAGGCAAAATGACCCTAATATGTTAGGCTGATCTCTGCTTGTGCTGTAAATACTTGAGTTAGATGTCTCCTAAGTGTATCCCTTCATATCTGTATATTATTACAAACATCACACGCATCTAATTCTATAACTTTTATTTTCACAGGGCTACTGTTTCAGGTTTTTTGCAGCCAAAACATTATTTTGTCCCTTCTGTGACTCATAATTAACATTCAGTAAAAAATCTCTGATTCATCACGTGCAATCTGTGCTTGCATTGTGGCTAACTGATCAGTAGGGGACAATGTTGCCCTTCAGAAAATCACTGCAAGCCAGTCAATAAATTAATTGCCGTCTGCTTTTTTCATTTACCGGAGGACTGGTAAATGCATAACTATGTTAGAAATGTGTTACACGTAAACATGTATGTATTATAGATACCAATGCCACTGTTTTGTAAGATTTAAGTATCAAAAGTAGGAAGCATCAACATCAGGAAAAACACTGTGAGTGCTTATACCCCATGACTGCCTACCACCTATTCTATGCCGAACACTCACCAACAAACTTAAAAGCATGTATCATGTTATTAACTCTTCCCATACTTTACTCTTCTTTTGCCAATCACAATCTTTATTCCTGGTCTCAAAATGAACTAGTTTAAGTTGTAGCTTTCTTTCATCTAAAGATGATACTAAGAAAGGATAGGAGATAGCTTAAGTAATCATTCAAAAGAAATTATTTACCCATCTTCTTCCTTCACAGACACCTTGTAAGATTCACCCTGAGAAACAAGAATGAAAACACCATGAATTCTAAATAGAATTGAATGTTTGCAAAAAGCAAGTTTTCAAGTATTAGCAATTATTCAGATATATTGTCTGGTGATAAATCTTTAGTCTCTTCTTAGATCTTCTGCACACAATCATCACTAGAACCCTGATTTTAAAACATTTTTAAAGCAATCAGCAATTCTGAATATGCTGGTTTTTTCCCTGAACAATAGTTATGTTTTCAAGTGTATGCAGAGCTGAACATACATATACTCAGCTGGTACATTTTCAACAACAAAAACTAGCAACAGACCAGGTATCACATAGACACAGCTTACACTTGTTGAAATAATGCCAAACGTATACTCACTCTCTTCACTGTCACTTTCTTTCCCAAGTCCAGAGAATGGAGAGGCACAGCCATTTCCCTCCTAGCTGAGCCAAGCTGAATCAAAGTGGGGAAAAAGATTGTTACCTGGAGAACATTATTTACAACCCATAGGTACAAATCTACTGGAGAAGGGCTAATTCATCATGTTTCTCCCAAAAGTTACTTTAGCCATTATCACCGTCCACAAGCAAAACATACACCATAGAAAAAACACTCCTTTGGCAGCATCATGTGCAGTCTGGGTTGACTGTGCTTGATGTAGTGGAACACGGTGGTTTCGCTGCCTCGCCGGCTGCAGTGAGGACCTATGGAAACATCCTGGGCTTCTTCATAGGATCCTTTCATTGTGAATGTGAAATCTCTCCCTAAGAACAAGAAGCAAACCGCAGAGAAATGTTAACTGCATCTGACCCTGAAAAACAACAAATAAAAAGTAAAAATAAAATTGGAGCAGAATGTTTCTCCTCCCCCACAATCAGTGTGCACAAGGACCAGACTGAACAGCAACAAAATGACAGTGCAGCATTGCCAAGTGACAGAGAGTATGTGTTAGGTCAGTGGATGCCACTGGCCGTGTTCACATCCCAAGTTTCCTCCACAGACTTTCCACCCCGATAGTTGTGTCTCCGCTTTTTTATTTTCTGTTCTCATCAGAGGTATTTCCATTCCATCACATTGCTGTGATGTTTCTGAGTCTCTCAGCCACCTCCACAGCTTCCCTTACACTACACAGTCATGCCACATCCAACGGATTCTCACTATTAGCAAGTAGGTAATTCGGGAAATGCCTCGACCCCCAAGCAGCCCTGGTACAAACAGAGGACGTTAAAATGGATCACATTTAGCTGCATCTTCCATAGCACAAAAAGCAGGGACGATTGATTTAAATCAATAACCTCACTTGTGTAAGGGCTCTTCATTTTTGTTTCATCCACCTGTACTTCCAAACAGGAAACTTCACGAGACTGAAAGAGATAAGCAATAAAATCACCAGCCACAGAAACAGTTCGGGATCCTCGCTGAGGATCTAAGGGTCCTGTGGAGACACCAGGCTTGGCCATGATGTCCTGCAAACATGAAGAAATTGCAGAGGCTGACTCTCAGTTTGTGTAAATCATACAAGCAATACTGTGGTCAACAGAGCTAAGACAGCTGGGGATCTGCCCACTACGTGTAAATACCATTCAATCCCCATCCATTAACACAAGGAATTTTTCTCCCCAGCTAGACCACACTAACTTCTGTCTACAGAAGAGCGAGCTAAAGCACACCTACAAGCTCTGCAGAACACCTGAACAGATGGGCCTGTACTTTAAGACCTTTGGGTTGAAGCTGAAACTTCCCAGGAGAGTGTTTCATAGGAGGCAGTAGCAGCACGGAACCATCACGCTGTACTTTGGATGGGGTGAAAAGAGCCTTCAGCTCCAAGATAGATATTCAGTGATAAACTGACTGGATTAATTCCTTTCCCAGGTTACCTTGTTTACTCCCATTTCATCAGTGGGAGCTCACTGGCAGAGTGCTAGTCCAGGCCTTACCCAACATAGAATGCACTGCAAGCATCGGCAAACTGAAAACTTTACAAGCACGTCTATGTCTTATCTGAAAAAGAATAAAGGCTATGCCCAAAGGTAGAGTTTTTCTAACTATATCCTTCATTCTGCCCTGCCGTAAGAACATAAGCATAAAAAAATTAAAACAATTACCACTAGTACGCCATTAGTAATGATGTTTTCAGATACACCTGGACTGAAAAACAAAAAGGAAAAGGCTTATTTAAGGGTACGTATAGGAGCAATAATCTTTTAAATGCAAATAGTTCTCTGAACTCAGTTGTTCTAGCTGCCAAGTGCCATCAACACTTCTGTCTTTCACCTCCGTCTCATGCTCACTGCCAGGTCACAGCCCCATAGCTCCTAGGGACAGTCCCTCTTTCTTACCTTTCTTGATCAGCATCATCTGTCCTTAGGCTGAATTACAAAATAAACACCCACCCTCATCTATAAACACTAAGTGAGACTGTCACTCAAGGAGGCATTTCACCAGATTCCGGAAAGAAAAGCAACCATGAGGAACATGCTGAGAAGGGATGTCTGAGCACAGTTACATGGAGCCATTTCCTTAATGCTGCCTTACCAGTCTCTAAAATGTGAGGTTTTTTCATGACAAATTATGTAACATTTAGGCTTTACTCACATAAGTTCCAGTAGAAATTCCACTTCCAGTTCTTCCTGTTTCTGAAAATAAGATTTAGAACAAATTGGAAAGCTAGAGAGGGACTGTTTACAAGGGCAAGGGAACAGGACAAGGGGTAATGGCTTTAAACTGAAATAGGGTAGATTTAAATTAGATATTTCAATTCTTTACTGTGAGGTTGCCCAGAGAAGCTGCGGATGCCCCATCCCTGGAAGTGTTCATGGCCAGGTTGGATGGGACTCTGGGCAACCTGGTCTAGTGGAGGGTGTCCCTGCCCACGGCAGGGGTTGTTGGAACTAGATGGTCCCTTCCAACCCAAACCATTCTATGATTCTATATATTTTTCCTTTGATAGAGTTCTGATGAGATTTTGTACAAGCCTTCTTTGCAAGGTTGTGCTATTGCTACGTGCTCTGTGTCATAATGTAAATGGATGAAGCCTTCTCTGGTCACGCTTCGCTTTCATGTCTCCCCACAGCTCTACTGTTTACAAACTAACTGTCCCCCCAAGGGGAAGAAGAGATTAAGTATCATGGAATAGGGGGTGAATGTTCCATTATTCATTTATTAGTAGGATGAGACATGGGTCAATATCAAGGAAGGGAGGTATAACAGGTGAATGATGTAGAAGATACTTGAGAATAAAGCGACTCAAGTAGTGAGTATGTCTGGGTTAAAACAAAAGAATTTGCAGAGTATAATAACTAAACACAGAAAAAAAAGGGAGAAGAGACCAACTTGGAAAAAAAGAAGATTGGCAGAGTGAAAGAAAGAAGAGAGAAGAGTAAAGACTGAAGCTGTGAAGAGCAATGAAGGAAAGAGCTCACAAGGGCCGAATCAAGATGATAGAGCAGGGAACAGCAACAGAAGAAAAGAGTTAATACATCAACAACACAAGAGGAACTGAATAACTGTATTATTTTACTGCAGCCATTTGCTGGATCAGTCTGCGTGGGACACAACCAATCCAGGAAATACTGCATGAAAACATGTATCAGAGAGATCTTCTACATCACCCACAGGGAGGAAAACACTAGTTACTGGAAGATACAAATATCTCCAACAAGTTGCAGTAAAATTATTCATCCATATTCAGAAGAACTAATATTTACTGCCAAACATCCCTTCAGTCTGACTGCACAGAATACTTTCTTTGTGAAGGGACTGTGAGAACTGTGCTAAGTCTGATAATGTAGCTACCGAGCTAAAATCACCACTACAGTAAAGTTATTTTTGTATTTACTAGTTCATGCCAGTAAATGAGATATCTCAGGTGGCTTCTGAGAGCTGGATCTGTGGCATGCAACCCAGCAGCAGGTGGCTTGTTTTTATTGCTTCTAAAGCCTCTGTTTCATGAGAATTAGGGTGGTTTAAACAGTTTGTAACAGAAGGCTGAGGGATGGAATTTAGAAAGCAGTCACCTTACAGAGACACAAGACACTTTATCAAGCATCAGATTGTGACCAGTCTGTACTATCCAAACTCACTGACAATCTTCCAATTTTGTCCAAAGAACAGCTGAAACAATGTTCAGGAGACTGTGGCTCATAACATCTGCCCAATTCTGCCTGCCTTATGTTCCCATCCTTCTCATGCAGTTGTACACACACTTGCACAAATTATATTTCTATTGAGTCCTAGTCACATTTTTGTGGGTGAAAAACCTGGAGCAAAGCAATAGAAAGACTTGTTGGACCACATAATGAGCAAGGGCACTGCAGGAAGCAATCTTGATGCTCTGACATTACCCATCCAGCCTCCTCAGCCCTTCTTTTGAGATACTTTGGTAGATGAAAGAAATTATGGGAAGAGGTGGCAGTACTGCCTATTATTATGGTTGCCCAGCACATTCCATTACTAAGTCACTTTTTAAAAAAAATTAACCTTAAGTGTTCTAAAAATCCTGGTACAGACCATAGCCTGTGATACCTCATGGGCACCTGAGTAAGAGTCACGATCAGAGTCAGGATGGCTTGACCAAGACGTTCCTGAGACACAGCTCACCTTGTCTTATCTCCCCAGCTTCCACTTTGCTAAGCCTATGGGTTAAGCCTACTTCGCACATGCCTCAAAGCAAACTCATGGCTTGAATCACACCTCAGACGATCTCAATCATATGAAGATTATTTTAAGGAAGGCTTATTCTTGAGCAGGTATATTGAAATACTTAGTAAGGATCAGCTTTTCTAGAAAAGTAGTTAATAAACACTCTCCAAAGCAATAGTAATACGTGGAACAGGTAAGAGTGTTTTCCGGATAGCCTGACACAGTGGTTTAGAAATAAAAGAGCACACACAACTCCTAGGAACTGTAAACTCAAGCCCTTGTCAGAAGTGTGAAAAAGCCCCAGAGTCTCATTACCACACAGCCTCCAAGAAGAGAAGGTGCTATATTTTGCTGAAAGTAATCTGAGTGTGTATTTTGTTCTTTTTTTTAAAATGGGTATGATTTCTCCACCTGTCCTCTCAGCAACTTCACCCATCAAACATTTCATAAGCAGCACTTTATCCTCTCTTTAATACAGCCAAACACAATATTTTTTGAGAAACTTGCAGCAAATGAAACTCCTGGGTCACACATAGACCTAGAAGGAAAGAATAAAATACTGAGGAGATTCTCATCCATCAAGCCTTATCCATTTTGTGCTGGCTCAGCCCTCTTGAAAGAAATTTGTAATCCTGTAACAAAAGGTCATAAACTAACTTGCTGAGAATTTTTAATTAAAAAAAGGTAGTAGTTTACCTGAAGAAAGAAAAAAATTTCTATATTTTCACACAAATATATAATTATTTACCAAGCATATTGTCTGAAAGCACAGGGGAGAATCTCTGGTAAAACTGAGAGGTACCCCTGTGAGCTACTGGCCAAAGGGTTGGGGCAGCTGCCTGGAAAGGGGGCCAGGTTTGTTCCCATCCCTGCTCTGTCAGTCTCCTACTACAGCGACAAGATCTCTAACCATCAGCTTCTTCATTTTTGACCCAAGGGGTTTTTTGGGGGTTTTTTGGGGGGGTTTTTTTTGGTGTTTTTTTTTTTGTTTGTTTGTTTGTTTTGGTTGTTTTCCAAAAGACATTTTTGAAATCTAAAAAAAATTCGGAATAGGAAAGCCATTTTTCATCTAATTGCAATCACAATAGACAAGTGACTGTTTCTGGCCACTTTTCAACACCAAACATTTAACTTTGTGCTTTAATAAGGTCCTTTTAACAAAGTCTTTGTGTGCAAGAACACTCTAATGTTTAATACCAGTAGTAACTTGGGATAAAATTCTGATCAAGAGTATTTTATCTATCCACTTAATTTCACTTTTCTTTGCATTTCTCACCTCTGGATTCAACTCAAAATTCAGGTGAACTTTTTCTCCAGGTTGGATTTTAGCTACATCAAAAGAAACAGTCAAAAGTTGGTCATCTGGTGTGAAAGTATCCTCATCGCAGACTGTCAGCTCCAGGACGTTCTGAGAAGAGAGGCAGAGAAGAATGTAAATGCCACATTCTGAGACTATTGAGCCCAAAAGAAAAGTCTAGCAAGAGTCAGCACGCAGCCACCACGTTGTTAAATGTGGACAGACTCCTGCAGCAGCGCGGCGCTCAGATGGCTGCAGTGAGCCTTTGCTCAGTTAGGCAGCCCCTGCGGCTGAGACTGCAAACTCAGGGACTAACCCTAGAAGAGGTAAACCATCAGACTTGGCAATGAACAAGAGCTCTAAAGAAAGGCAGCATGACACATGTGAGGCTAATACACACAGGATAGAGCAGAGATCATGCATTCTGTTCATCACGATTCTTTGTCTATGGATTCAAAATCACTAGCTTTAGAAATTTCAGCTTATCAGTATAAAGTAACAATAGAAGGAAAACCCTTTGCCAAGGGAAGGTAAAGCACATCAAGTCTCGTTAAGAGATTTTAAGTTAAATTACGGTGATTTCCCTTGCATTTCCTCAGGTCACCCACAGCAGTACAAGACAATGCAGTACTATTAAGCCATAGCAAACCGCTCCCCTGCCTAGATCTTGTATCACTCACACTCAACTTTATTCCGGATGATCCATAACCCTCTTTCAGCTTACACTCATTCAAATCATTTCATGGGTATGATTCGGTTGTAAGTCTGGAAGTCAGACATAGTTTTTATTTCTTATAGCCTATTAGGTTTTGAAAATAGCATTTGGTATTCAAGGGTAGTGTGTGTGTTTGGTTTTTTTTAAAAAAAAAAAAACCCGCATTAAGTTATGGTACCTCTCATTTTACAATGTCATTGTTACTGTATAAAGCAGATATTACAAGCTCACGGCAACGTACAGCAAAAATACCTTTGAGGCTGCATTTAAGAAAATATTATTAATCCTCTAAAGAGTTTTTAAAACCTCCGATCCATTTCCTGGGGTCCTAGCGCTTAGAAAATGACAGAGACCAGTCAGGGCGCAACAGCACTGGTACCAAGGCTTGAATATTTACTTTCTGGTAGGAAACAGCATCTCACATACTGTCTCTGACACTTTCTGCATCTTTCCATTACCATCCTATTCCTCAGCATAACTGAGTTCAAGCCTCTTTGTAAGCCTGAAGACTCTCATAAAGAATCTGCGCACAGTAGGTGAAGATGTTCCCTTTAGAAAGCATCTGCTCACTGTCACAGGTGCAGCTTCTACCTTTACTTCACTTTGTATCATGAAGTGGAAGGTTTCATTCCAGGCAGGGTTTCTGCAGTTCCGCACAGTTCTTGTCTGGGCTTCCTGACACGAAGCTGTTGGCAGCCACAGCTTCACATAACAATCAGTTACGCTCACTGTGTTAAGAGAAAGGTGTACATAATTAGTACAGCAGTGTTTGTTTCATTCTGTCATTTTCCCTACTATGGGGAAAAATATTTACCTCTCAGAAGTCCTAAATATTTCATTAGACACAAAGGAAAACACTCTAGGGTTATTTAACTTTTCTATCTAAATTTATGTCAATTCCAAACAAAAGTAAACTTTAAACCACTACTACTCTATGCTAACAAAAGCAAAAATATTCAATTTCAACAGCATGGAACCAAAATATTCTGCTCATTTTTTACTTCTGTTTTCATATATTTTCCAGACTTGAAGCAAATCCATAAACAACTTCACTTCCTGAAACTTCACTTAAAAAAAAAAAATTAAGAATTTCGTTTGGGGGATTTTTTTGACCAAGTCCTAGATGGAATGCTGGAAAGCAAAATAGCAATGAAGAGACAAACACAGCAGCACCCAACACAGCCATGGATTTTTCCTAAATCTTTCACAAAGGTGCCCCGTTCAGAAGGGGCAACCTGTAGATAAATAGGCACTGAACTACTAGGGAATGAGAAATATCAGGGAGCAGCCAATGAAGGGAAAGATAACTTCTTTCCAAACAGAGAATTTCTATTCTATTTAATTTCTATTGTTAACTATTTTCTAAATTACTGTAATTGAGTCTAAACAAAAAGAAAACAGATAAAACTTTTTCATCCAAAAAACTCGAGACACAACTGTAATCCTAGCAGCAGGTGTATGAGAGCATTAAATTTAGGCAACAGTGAGTTTCTTGCTAACCTATAAACATGCCATCCTTGATACTTACACAGGTCTGCTTTGCGGAGATTTCTCATACTTATAATTTTTACAGTAAGCCAGCACAACCGAGGCACTTCTGGCTGCAGAACAGTGAGAAAAATACCTTCGTTATTAGCAACTAACTCAGATATAACCAACATCACCTCTCCTACAGCACAGCAAAGATGACGATCCCTGGAAAATAAGTAACCATAGGCCATTCTCATGTTAATGCAGTGAGTATGTTTTAATTTTAATTATTGAAGACAACTTCTGAAAAGAAAGTATTTCTTGTGATACCATACAATGTCAGATTCCAGCTTTGTCTAGTAACCAGTTGTTTTTAAGACTAAGGTTTTTATTAAGGATTTAGGGTTTGGAGGTTAAATTTCAATGCAGGCAGTAGTGCAAAATACCACAAGATAGTTTTCACAATAGAAGTCATTACATAATTGCCCCTGTAAAATCCAACTACCTTCAAACTACAGTTTGCTCCTTGAATTTCAAGCTGACTGAGTGCAAGAGATTATGGCACAGCACTTCCCAGTGTGCCAGCTTGGAGACCCTGTGATGCCCTCCTTCCTCTGGCAGGGGCGGCTGCCCATCTACCATGTCATGTTACTGCAGAACAGGACACATACCGTCCTTTTTATAACGCTCAAGGTACCACTCCTGCTAGCAAATCTGGCAGTGTGATACATAAAACCACATCCTTCACCATACCAAAATAGATGACCCTTTAAAGGAAAAAAAAATTATTAAAAAAAGGGAGAGAATGGTTCTAGAAGTGAACAGCTCAGTATGGGACTCCAGAGCTCTTCAGGTACACCAGCAAGAGGAAGGCTGAAGTCAGAGGCATTCTTACATTTCAAACATAGGTCCAGCTCCTTGTAAGGCAGCTTGAGCATTTCAGTACAAATTTGGTATGACAAAGGCAGAAGAAACTGGGGTTTTCTTGGGTTTTTGGGTTTATTTGCTCGGTATGACATTGACTAAAGACAGCCTGTCATCCATAGTTTGTACAATAACCAAAATAAAAAACACATTACTACAACATGCAGAGCTGATAGAGGTACATATAAACCAGGAGTTGGAGGAAAACTAGAACCCAAGAAAGCATGAATCACAAAGACTCTAAACACTGTAAGAAAATAAAGTTGCAAATACAAACTGAATTACATATTTGATAGGACGAGAGAAAAATTGCCTGTGCGTTAGATTATGCAACTACACCAAAGAAGCAAGGATAGAAGCTGTAATTGTGCATGAATGCACACACACATAAAAAAATTCAAAAGCACAAGTAGGTGATTCAGAATGCCCCAGCTTATTTAGGACTTTTGCAATAACAAATTATTTTATAAATTTGTTCACGTGCAAAAGCACGAGGCTGGTCTCATTGATTTACCAAGGAGAAGCACTGAGGTAAAGCAATATATTGACATCCCATAGCACAGGGCTCTGCAGGGGAGTATTTTGAAGGCTGCACAACCCTGTCCATTTTTTGCTTTCTCCCTCCCATTCCTCATCATAGCTACACACAATCCTATACTTGGTTACAGGAAAAACAAGACAATCTTGAAAACATCAGAAGTAAAACTACATACATAAGCAGTAGCTCCATTAATTAAATTGAAAGGAGCAATTAAACCTTCAAAGCATCATGATTTCTGATAAAAACTGCCTCCTTAGGACCTGCTAGCATACCTCTCATTTTTGTTACACCAGCCTCCTGACAGGAGCAGTTTAATCATCTAAAAAACAGCATCTAGTCTGGTGACTTACTATTTAGAGCCCACTAGAAAATTCCCAACCCAACAGTTTTCTCTCAGAAAGTGTAATATGAACAAAACCAGCAGATTTGGAAGAAACCCAGCAAAGTCAGCAGGATTTTTGGCAGCTGTGTTTCTGAAACTAGAATGACAGGAGTAGATTATCAGAATTGTGAAAGCTCAAATTTTTCATCCCCAAAACAGAGGATTAACTTTTCATTCTCAGCTTTAGTAGCATCTGCATCCAGGAGTTTGAAGAAAATTTATTCATGAGATGGCTGAAGGACTAAGAAAATACACAGACACAAAACTGATTATTATTCCCTAGTGCTAACAGGTGGTGAGTTTGCTGCTATCCCAGATCTCGCAAAGAGTTAGTCTCATACTTCTGCACTGAATACAGGTAGGGAATAGATGCAGAAAACATTGGGGGGGTGGAATATGTTTTATAATTTCTTATTATTTTTAAGCTATTGTATAGTATCATTTAACCCAGCCATTACTCAGAAAAGGGAATAATTTGCTACATATCCGGTATATACCACATTCATTACCTTCCAACACCTTTTTCCAGTTCGGTTTCATAAAAATTAGCGTTCAGAGTTATTTTAAGGGGCAGACTAAGCCATTTTATCTGCTGGTCTGTCTCCATAAAGCAAAGGAAAAACTATTTGAAGACTGAGCCTTGGGTGTTATGAGGTATGACTACCATCATACGGTGAGGTCACAGTAAAATCAAGACTAAATTCCAGCTCTTCCAGTTCCCTGACCAGCATCTAAACCACAAGTTTGTCATCTTCCTCACCTTGCCAACCCCCAAGTCATAGTGAATGTTTTCCACTCTAGAGAGCACACTCAAAGAAGAAACAAATATTCTCTTAATTAACCGTTAAAAAAATATCACCTCCCATAATAACAGTTAAGCTTAGGGACAAGTAGGAAAAGCTGAGGGAAGACAGCAGGTAGCACAGCCATCACTCTTACCCTGCAGCCCACTCTCTGCAACCCAGAAGCTGCCATCTATACAGTACCTCATCTTCAGCGCTATGTGGTCTTTCATGGTTCCTCTTCCTGATTCCAATCTTCCTGTGTGGGTTTGCTCGGATGAACCGATCCTGGGGACAAGGAGCCAAGAGAAGGACCAGTAATGAAACCCAGCAGTCAACAATTCCTAGTTTGCAGTTTCTACTCAGATTCACGATGGCAAAGGGGGCTCTACCACTTCTCCTCATGATGGGATACATCTCCATTACACCAAGACCATCTATATCTGCTGCTCTCACTAATAAATCTGCCCACTGCAGACCCATTTGACATTTAAAGATCAAAATTCCCCAAGCATTTGCTTTTGATAAATCTCAACCAAGATAGCCAAACAGATTCTTCTACCTGACCACTGCTTTTCTCTTACCAAAGGTGAATAGGCTGAAGATCCCATCAGTATCCTGTTTCATAAAAGGCAACACTGTAATGGTCCAATTCGTATGTGCCTCAGCTGCCAGGTGCTCCTGGACCATGCTATTTTCCAACCAACTGAGGCAGGAAAGAAGACCTGTATAGATTGACTCATAGCTCCACCTCCCACTGATTTCAAAAGCAGAAGTTATGTACTTGTTCTGCACCACATGAAGTGTCTTGTGATCTCTCTTTTTTTTTTTTAACACAACAGTAATTTAGGGAAAAGGAGAAGATGGGTCAAACATTTTATCATAGGCTAATCCCAAAATAAAAGTTACCCACCACCGTAAGGTTTGAATAACCACACACAGAGGGATATCCTGGGGCAGCTGCAATCCTCACAAACTAGAGAAGACCTGACAGAACATTGCAACTGCTGATATCTACTGTTACTTTCTCTAGTCCTAAAATCCATACCTGCACTTTGACAGCACCAAGCGGAGTGATCTGAACACCCAAACAGCAGCATTCCAGATCCCACCAGCTCCTCCAGCTAGAAACGCAACTGCAAGGGTTTTCACCAGGTACATTACAAATTACAGCCGCAGCATGGAGGCTGGCTCTCATGGGCAGTGGCAAAGAGTTAACAAAACCAGCTTGAAGCTTTTCTTCTCTCTTATTCCTGTCACATAAGGGACATTACAGGGCCAGCAGGATCAGCAAGAGCTTTTGTTACTGAAATGTTTTTAGACAAAGTGCTGCCTTCGATAAAATTATTTTAGAAATCCATATACCTTTAACACAAGTAACTACATAAGATTTTTTTTTCCAAAATATGTTAAAATTGCCAAGTCCGTTTTTTTATTATAGAATAATTTCACATTCTTTTTCTGTAATAGCACTCAATACATAATAAAAAAAGTACTCAGTACCACTACTAAAATACTACGACAGAAGCCAGATATTCAACTAAACATTTTTAAAAATCACTAAACCCAGTTAATATTTAATAGTGAGAAATTGCAGTTAAAATAAGGTTGTTTTTTTTTTAAAAAAAACACTTTTTATTTTTTTAGAAATCCCAAGTTCCTAAGTCAGACAGAAAATCGTTTTTTGAGGCAGCAGGGTTGCTTATGAAATAAAAAAAAAAAATCTGTCAGCCATTTCTAATGAAAGTATCTGTTAGTGTTAGTATTATTAATGAAAGTAACTGCCTTGTAGAAGAGAGCTGCCTTTGATAAAGTTTCAAAAGATCATTGTCATTAGTCTGGTCTTTCATAGACTCAGGCACTGAATACATGAAAGTTCCTACCTTAGGTTGTACACTCATTTATGTAAAAAAGTGCGATGAGTTCTCAGCTACAGATTTTTTGTTGTGTTGGGTTTTTTTTACTATTTTGTGGAGCAGTCTTATTACAATTGAGATCTATTTCACTGATTATACGATAATGCTTCTGAAGTGACGCTCCCTGACTGGAAACAAGAGATTCAGCTCGTGCTGTTACAAGAGGCTGAACATGACAGCTGTCACATCACTTCGATCAGGCTCTGAGGTCATTTTATGGCTCAGTTTGATCACAGTGGCTTCACTCCAACTCTTCAAGAATAAAAGGTCCAGTTAAATAATATGCCATGCTCTCCACTCAACTCCCACGTTTCCACATTCTCCACATTCCTGCCTTTTGTGGATTTCAGAAATTAAATTAAGCAATATTAACTGCTCAAGCAGCTACATTGCTATACATGCTTGGTCTGCACACCATGAGAAAGAAGAAATCCAGCTAAACAGCTCTCCCATGCAAAAGCAGGCATAGCCCAGCAATAGTAGGAATTTACCTGATAACATGATATCATGAACTGTGGTGGAGGCAAGTCAAAGCCACAGGCCAGAAGACAAGACAGTATTTCACCAACAGCGTTATAACAGAAGCCTTCAGCAGTACTAGTTGCATGGTAATACGAGGTGTGGAGTCACACAGACACAGACTGGCCACATAACTTGCAGCACGGGTGTCTCTGGTGGCAGAGGAGCAGATTGCTTGCAGCAGTGCCAGCACAGGGTCTGCAGTCTCTTGAGGGGCAGTTGCAAGAGCTAGAGATTCCCAGTTGCCACCAAGATTTCAGATCAGTTTTGACACAGACTCAGGATCACTTTCCTCACACAGACATTTGAGACTGATAATCAGTGATATCTCCAGATTCTCACAGGATTTCTACAGCCATTTAACATCTAAGGCAAAGAGACGAAAACCCTCACAGTCTGGCTCACAAACCTTGCAAGATTGCTAACTTCTGACAGAAAGGAGCTGTCATAAAAAGGCAGAGACACCTCTCTATCTCAGCTCTGACAAATCAATGTGGCCACAGGATCCAACTTCATTTCTAAAAATACTAATGATTTTGTTCTTCATAACTCCCTAAACAAAAGCTCTGGGGCACCACCTCTAAATATCAGACCACATTTACATGTCCCAAAACCACACAACTGCTCACTTATTCTCCCAGCAATAGTACAGGTGAGAATATACAAAGAGAAAAATCAAGAAAACTCCTGGGTTGAAATAAAAAGAGTTTAATAAATGAAGGAAAGAGGAAAAGAAACAACTCACCATCTCCCACAAGCAGAGTGATGCCCAGTCAGTCTCAGAGCAACAGCTACCTTGGAATACTTCACTCTCAAGCAAAGACAGACCTCAAGACCAGAATGTGTCTTAACTTGACGTACTTGAAGAGACAGGTTATACGTTTGCCTTGAGAACAGATGCTCCATAGCACTGAAGATTTCTCCAGGTGACAACAGTTAGAGTAATCCAAATCTTATCCACGTGAGGTACCTAATAAAAAGACAACTCCTATGAAATAAGAAGTATCAATAATGTTTTGGCTTGATGTCAAACCATAAATATCCAATGAAAAATAGAGAAAAATACAATTTTAAATTGGAGAAGGTGTGGGGAGTTTCACATCTGGAGTGAAATGATACATCACATGCCCCAAATCCTTCTGCTTTAGGGTTAGCTGAAGAAAACACATCATTCAGGAATATTTAAGTCTTTCAGTACTGATTTCAGTTATTATCACATTTCTTCCATTCAAAGGCCATGCAAAAAATCTGGAGAACCTGGCCTGTTACTCTGGGCATTGCAGTTACTTAGAAGCAGCAGTTTGTCAAAATCATCCTTATAGAGCATCATATTCATCTGCTTAAATGGAGAGCAGCAGCCAGTGAGAGGCACCACTGCTCCTGCCTCCACCTGCAGAACTGTGCTCCACTCCTACAAAAGGGAGAAAACAGTCCTGTTGGCAAAGTTTGAACACGGTTGCATAGCTGACATCAGTCTTGACAGCACTTCTGTTTGTGACTGTTAAAGACAATGCTTTATAAAATGGCGCTTAGTGGAAAGATATTTTTAAAAGAATAATCTCAAAAGTCCTCAAGGAGTCATCACAAGGACAAAATGATGCTCATGCTTCTCTCCTCCTTCAGCAGTGGGTGATGGGTGTTGATGACATATCCGGCACCAACAAGGCAGAGTTTGTTTCCAGGGAGTGTCAGCTGATCAGGGAGCAAGTCCAGCAGTCACTAGTACTACTCAGAGAAGTGGTCTGCACCTAACTTCACTGACCAGGGAATCAAGGTGTTTCAGCTCTCCAGATATGAGAAGCCATGGATAGCTGTCTCCATCACTGTCCCTTTACCCCACCCTAGAATAATTCCTCAGAGTAAAAGGGAGTCTTTGATTTATTAAAGCAATTTAAATTTTACCACAGTGGAATAGGTGCCATAAAAGGAGGACTTAAGGAAAAAACTCAAATGTTCAGATAAACTCACATGGTCCTGCAATTCTCCCTTGAAAATAAAGCAAAAACCACAGAGAATTTCCAAAATGTCACAGAGCTTTTCCTATTATTCCACTAAGAAATAATTTTTGTTTGGTATATTCGTAAATTCCTATGCGATAACAGATGACGTTTTGCCATGTGTAACTTATAGAGTGGTACAGACTTACGAGCTGATCCAATTTCACAAGGGCCAGTTATCTTCATTTGTTAAAGGATTATCACACCTCAGACGCAGCTCACCTAGAATTTGCTTTTAATGAAGTCACAGTGTGACATCACATCTCAAAAAAAAAGCATCATCTCTGGGGTGGTGTTGAGAGTGAAGATCAGGTTTAGGCATCTGCTTTATTCTCTGAAAGAGTGCCACCTAAGGGCTGATTGTAGGAAGAGAAAGCACTACAAAACAAGAAGCATTAACATGGGCTTCAGAAATCCCACTGAATTACTCATATCAAAGTAATTTCATGATCATTGGGCTGAAAAAAACCACTGGATTCACCAGTATTTCAGAATACTGCAAAGACATACTGTACTGTTCTCCT
Source organism: Psophia crepitans (assembly GCA_013399095.1). Taxonomy (NCBI): domain Eukaryota; kingdom Metazoa; phylum Chordata; class Aves; order Gruiformes; family Psophiidae; genus Psophia; species Psophia crepitans. The sequence continues at coordinate 439,800 of VWZZ01002130.1, read as the reverse complement.
TGGGGTGGGACATCATCAGCAAGGAGGGCATTAATAAAAATCTCCATCCTCTATCCAGCTATCTATTTCCACAAGACTTCTATGGATTTGTCTTTGATAAATAAGTCAAATTCAGTTTGGATCAGCCACATATTTTGAAAAAAAAAAAGAAGTAGAGAAGAATACACATGCACAGGGAACATGATCTCATAAGTTGTGATGCCTTAAAAAAAAGCAAGGAAAAGAGAGAAAAAGGTTACAATTTCTTGGGAATTTCATTCAAATTAATCTTATCTGTATTCCTAAGGGAAACAGGGTCCACATAATAAGGCTCCTTGGGATACTTGCAAAATACAGCATTGTATTTCGCATTGACCTCTAAGTCAGGGTCAACGGTATCAACCAAGGGGCAAAAATCAGATATTAAGGTTAAAGGCAGAGGATAAGTGTACAGCTGATCAATAAGTGCATTAAACCTAAGTACTGTTGTGCCACTCAAAACAGAGCAGGATCCATAAATACTTTTGACTTCCTGTGCTCTTTATGCATATTTCTAGAAGCACAGTAATGTGGGAAAGGAAAAGATACCTGATTAATGCTCTTTCTATTGACAGCCCAATACTCATTTTCCCTAACATTTCCATGTCTTTCAGTACCATGAGAAATAACTTAAAAATCACAGGATTTGCTCCAAGTGGCACCTTTTAAAGGGTAATCGAACTTCCCAGTGCTTCTGCTAAATAGAATACTGCCTCAAGTGGATACAAAAATTAAAATATCAAAGCAGTCCTTCTGTCATTGAAAATACACACCATTTGAATTCAATGCATCTATGAAGCCAAAGCACAATTATGCCTCTAGAATAAATACATTTCAAACAGCAGCAAATACATGGTTCTCTGACAATTAGAGAAGTAGGTGGTTTTTGCCACCAACACCTGACTAAAGAAAAAATATCCCATGACAGATCGAAAATGGGCAGCAAACTGTGAAAGAAAACCTGAATTAGCTGCTAATGGAGCTAACTTCCATTTCTGGATGTGTACTGTGAACTCTACAGGACAGGGACCTCTGTGTGTAACCCCAGGTATGTGCCATCTGGCATCAGTTTAAGCAAAATGCATGGTTTTGATTCCCCACACACACACACCTTATTTCCTCTTGATGCCCTGCTTTAATTCTATCGACACATTTCAAGTGAACCTATGGTGTAATATTTTCCTTAAAGCATCTTATGCATCGTTATGCAGATTCCAGTAATGGATCCACAGTAAAGGCCAAGGGGAAATTCACAGATAAAACCTGCTTAAACTTGCTGAGTTTCACAATGGAGTGATGAAAGCAGCTGTCCAGATGCCATTTTCTAGAACACGTTACAAAACAGGGTAACTTCTGCAGACAAAGCATTCATGAAGCACTTGTAAAATCCATTCCCATCCACTCTGAAGCTACTCCCCTGCCAAGCTTCTCATTTCCAGTGCTGTCTGTGAACTAACCCAATTTACTGGCAATAAAAATTAAAAAAAAAAAAAAGAGTCTGGTGAGGTTGGAAATAATCTTAACAGCAGGGGAGCTCCATTGCTCTAGTGTTAGCGACTGGCTGTGTGGCGGAATGTTACAGAAAAAATATCCCCGCACCCCATATTTAAAACATGAATATGCCCGCAGTGAGCCTACTAACTCTGACGAGGGCGTAACAATGCTACAGTTGTCCAGTGGTTGCATTACAGTTTAGGTTTGGTGCGTATAGATGCTTTGGAATGAGAACCCTGAGCACTGGAGATGGAAAAGAATACATTGCAAAGGTACAGAGACTAGTAAACTTCCCAGCAACGTTACAGAAACCTGCTTTAATTTCCATTTGTTACAAAGCAGAAAGAAATGGTTGTGGTTATCAAGTTTGGCAGGGCCAGTAACCATAATTCACCTTTTATAAAGATATTTTTCCCCCATTGGGTTGTGTAGTGATAATTTTTGTTTGCTTTAAAGATGAAGGTTACATGTAAAACTTAATTGCCCATTTTTTAATATTTTTTTTTTTTTAAGAGAAAAGGGCTTGACTTTTCATCCATAAATTTCTAAGCAGCTTTTATTCTCCAGGTTATCACGCCTAGTTAATTGAGCTTTGCAACTCTACGTGTTTACCCTTAAGGTAAACTCAGCCTGATATTTACATCAACACCCTTGGTTGAAACTACATGAGGCATGAATCATAACCTCTGTGGAATTCTCATCACAATTTCTGGTTTGTAGGACATTATACAACTCTTAGCAGACCTGAGCTGATTTAACTGTGATGGTCAGCAACCCAATAACCAGTTCACAAAACAAACAAAAAACAACCACCCCACATACACACGCACACACGCACACCCTCTCCAACAGCATTGCTGAGCTTAACTGCAACTGTGGACAAAAGTGCAATAGTTAAAGTCATAGGCATGATTACACACCCACAAAACTACAGCAGGGAAGACGGGGTACATGACAACGCTGGTAGTTAGTTATTTACAGTTAGTAACAGAATGTTTCCCAGGTCTCTCCTGTATTACTAACCCCAATTTTAACTGACATACTTTGCCCTGAAAATGAAAGGTCTTTCTGTCAGATACAGTTCATTTCAGAGAGATTTGCTCAGACAGTTACAGGAAAGAGGAGAGCAATAAATATCATTTTATGGCATGCCCACTAAATACAGCAGCCCACTCTTGCAACAGGCTAATATAGTTACTCTTTCTGTCGCTAAAGGTCTTGTCTTAGGATATTTTACAATTATAAATACAGCAAGTGATGTTTGTTGAGGAGTAGGTGGAGAGTCATTGCAGTGTCATGTAAGAGGGCACTATCTCCCTTTAATGCATTTCATAAAACGTGATGGGTATGACCGAGCAAACAGGTATGTGTGTCGGCGCTACAGCACAGACTGTACAATCCTGTCACTTTCAGGACTAAGTTTCACTCACCACCACCAAAACACCAGTGGTGATGGTGTTCGTGGGGGCATCTGTGCTGTGAAAGCAAAGGGTCAACAGAAGTGAGGTTTGATACCTCTGCTGCCATCTTCCCCCTCCTCCCAGTTTGGTATTTGGGAAATCCACAGTCAGAAGCTATAGTCTCACAGAGAAAAGAATTATCAATATTCCTTCATGAAATAAAGAATCTTTTCAAAACTTAGAGGAGCAGTCTCATGCTTTTGTGCAACTTTGCTGAGCTCTGCTGTTTCAGCTGGAAAGTCAGAAATGAAGGAAGAATTATTAGTGCACATTTTCAAGTGCACTAATCTGCTCCGTAGACCACAAGAACCAGAAGTCTTCACAGCAGTGCTTTAATTATATATTTACGCTTAGGAGGGAGCAGCACTGGGATCTGCATAGAATCATAAAGGTTGGAAGAGACCTCAAGGATCATCTAGTCCAACCGTTCCCTCACCACCTATTACCCACTAAACCATGTCCCTAAGTACCATATCTAACCTTTCTTTACACACCCCCAGAGACGGTGACTCCACCACCTCCCTGGGCAGCCTGTTCCAATGCCCGACCACCCTTTCCAAGAAGAAATTTCTCCTCATCTCCAACCTGAACCTCTCCTGGCACAACTTGCAGCCATTCCCCCTTGTCCTGTCACTAGTTATCTGCGAGAAGAGGCCGACCCCCAGCTCGCCACAACTTCCTTTCAGGTAGTTGTAGAGGGCAACAAGGTCTCCCCTGAGCCTCCTCTTCTCCAGACTAAACAAGCCCAGTTCCCTCAGCCGCTCCTCATAAGACCTGTGCTCCAGCCCCTTCACCAGTTTCGTTGCCCTTCTCTGGACACGCTCCAGGGCCTCGATGTCTGTCTTGTGGTGAGGGGTCCAAAACTGGACACAGTACTCGAGGTGCGGCCTCACCAGGGCTGAGTACAGGAGGACGATCACCTCCCTGCTCCTGCTGGCTACACTATTCCTGATACAGGCCAGGATGCCGCTGGCCGCCTTGGCCACCTGGGCACACTGCTGGCTCATGTCCAGG
>VWZZ01002130.1:377856-435808 GCA_013399095.1 Psophia crepitans | reverse complement strand
GGTGTTGTCTGCAAACTTACTGAGGGTGCACTCAATTCCTTCATGCAAATTATCAACAAAGATGTTGAAGAGGATGGGTCCCAGCACTGACCCCTGGGGAACACCACTCACGACCGGTCACCAGTTGGATTTCATTCCATTCACCACCACTCTCTGGGCCTGGCCATCCAGCCAGTTTTGAACCCAGCGAAGAGTGTACCTCTCCAGGCCATGCGCCACCAGCGTCTCCAGGAGAATGCTGTGGGAGACCGTGTCAAAGGCTTTGCTGGAGTCTAGGTAGACTACATCAACAGCCTTTCCCTCATCCATCAGGCAGGTCACCTGGTCATAGAAGGAGATGAGGTTGGTCAGGCAGGACTTGCCTTTCACAAATCCATGCTGGGTGGGCCTGATCCCTCAGTTGTCACAGACATGGCTTGTGATTGTCCTCAAGACGACTTGCTCCATAACTTTTCCTGGCACCAAGGTCAGGCTAACAGGCCTGTAGTTCCCCAGATCCTCCTTACAACCCTTCTTACATGTTGCTGAGCCCTTTACTAACACTTCTGTTCCACAGAGCTACTGTGAACATGCCCAACGGCAGGTCACCAGGGGTCTGACCTCTCTGCTACTCCCTTAGCACAAGATTCTGTTCCCCTCATTGCCCCAGCTCTGCTGTTCATCCCGTGCTGCCCTGAGCAACCTAACAAAGAAGCATAAATTTTACCTTCACAGCATTGTGGTGCTTGCATTTTAAGTTTCATTCCACTTCAAATCGCTGCAGTTACAGTAAGACCTCTGTTTGGGAAGTGAGTGGAGATGCAGTCAGAAGATCTGCTGCCACATAGCAGTTTGCCTTTGACACTAGAAGGGAAGGCAAACAAGCAGTTATTTTCATATAAGCCACTGTTTTCTTGATAGCATATGATACCCTGTTAGTCATTTTGTATTGTTTCCTCACTACTTCAGGCTTCAAAAATTTGCAGCAGAATTTTTATTATAAAAATCTTCCAAAGTATTTTATTTCAAAAACATAAGAATTCATTGTTTACTTATACAGTAGCACCCATACTAAGTGCAGTGAATTACAAAGTCTTAGTTGCTAAGCGCTATAGCTGAAAAGAAGCTTCTCAGCTACTTAGAACGTAACTTGGTCATCATCTGTGGAGGAAAAGAAACACATGTTTTTGTGAATGCTCTTTTAAGGCTCTTTAGGAAATAACTGTGGTATTATCTTGCTCATCCCCCCTCGATCAGGTGGCCTGTAGTAAACACCAACTACAAGATTTCCTTTGTTGGCTCGACCTCTAATTTTCACCCACAAGCGCTCAACCTGCTCACTGATATTTTTCTAAGACAGCGTTGTGCAATTTTTTACCTGTTTAAGGACTGCATTAAAGAAGAAATCCATGAACTAAATATACTAACCCGTGATGTTTCTAACTGTATCATCCCTTTGTTCCTCCCATACCCTTTGGAAACTCATTACCATAGGAATGGCTGCCAAGCCTTATTTTTCTGCAAATCATCACATGTGGTTTCCTACAGAATAAGCAGTAGTTTAGTACTCCACCTTTAAGTACTAACTTTCTGCCAAATTTTGCTAAGTTTATCACGGAAAAAGATATATATAGATAGACATATAACACCATTTCCTTGTTCTTCCCTTGTTCTCCATACTTTAGAAATTATTTTATGGAAGGCTACAAAAATGTCTTTTACCTGGAACAGAGGAAAAAACAGTCCTGAAGAGCTGTTACTTCTTGCACATAAATTAAGCTACTTTAGTGTGTAAATCCAGGTTCATTTAAATGCTTAGACAGATCATTCACTCTGAACATTTATAAAGAACTAGAATAACCCAAATTATCCTGCCACAGGGCAAATACAAAAGTGCGTAAAAACAAGTTGTGTTACTTAGGACCCAGTTTTCCCACTTTCTTTGACATCTTCAGCTGATTCCCAACATGCAGCCAGTATCCCTTTGACACCAGTGTAGTGGTGTAAATCTCCTGTCTCCAGTTGCTGCTCTGACAACTGACTCCGCCCCACTATCAGACAGCTTTTGTCTGAAAACGTAAGCCATGCACAGCTCGGACCCCCTCTGCACTTGTTTCCAGACTAACATGCAGCCTGCATGCATACTTACTCTTGTATGTACCCATACAAGTTCTTACTAGGGCAAAAAAAGCTGGTGCTTTCCTCCCATTTTCAGGGCTCCTTTCCCTGTTGGCACTCCTTTGTAAGAGAATTCTAACCCTGGGAGTTGGAAAGAAAAAAAAAAAAAACCACACACACACACCACCAAAAAGAAAAAAACGGCCAAAAACCCCACCACACACCAACCACCCACAAAAAAAAAACCAACCCCAAACTTATCTGCTTCCTGTTCCTCCTGAATGTTCCTTTGACTTGGGATGCCAGGCTGGTTTCTGCTTAATAACTAAGCTTGAATTTAAATACCAGGACAAAAGACACATTCCTCCTACAAGATAAGGATTTTAACAAGACTGAAGAACATATGCTGTACAGTCAGTGTACAATTCTCCTGCCATAACATGGAGTTCCAAATGAGATGACTACTTACACACCAGTTTAGAACATTAACTATTAGGGCCCCATATCTTACTCCAACAAAGAAGCCCCGTCACTGTGGAAGAAGTTGGAGAGAAGTTGTGCCTTAAAAGTGTCTATTGTATATGTCTAGTAAAAATGAGTAGGTACAGTTTTCAGAGAAAACCATTCCACCTTCCCATCTATATCCTGGTACCTAAATACCTATATATCCACAGTGTCCATGTATCTCTGATTAGGAAAAGACCTCAAAAACAAGACAGAAGTAGTAAATCACCCCATGCACTGAGATTTACATCAGAAAAAAAAAACAAGGAACAACTTGGGAGAAGCAAAGGAAACTCCCAACCTACTACAAACATTCAAAGGCATGGCGGCAGGATGAAAGGCAGCTGAAGCAGGAACACTTGAAAAATCTTACGTAGAAAAATATACAAGAGGCACTTAGTTACGACAGATGCCAAATCCTGCAAAGCAGGTAGCCGTGTAGCACCGGTTATAAAGAAACATGATAACATTAAGTTGCTGCTTCTCTTATTCCAGCTTAAGTAAACAAATGCTAAGGACAAAAAGGATACATCCTTCCAAATATCAAGGAAGTTTAATCATCCAGATGAAGTCACTGTTTGAAATACATCTAAAAATTCAGTTTTGAGCCATGCTTCCTCAAAGGGAAATCTTACAATGAAGTGATTATTTTCTACTTCTGTGCAGTACCAGGCCAAGATGGACTTGGTAAGTCACTATCCCACTGTCTGGTATCCTGATGTAATAAAAGAAATGACGCAATATAGTATTAAATTGACTTTTTTGAGCTTTTTTTATTGGAGTGAGGAAAAAATATATCAAGACAAGTGTTTGTAATGAAAACCATGAAAAACACATTAGCAAAACTAGTATTTATTAAAAGAGAAACACAATTCAAAACATATCAAGAATCATACCCATATAAGTCTTCACATAATTTTAGAAAAGACAAATTACCTGTCTCCAGTTTTCAAATACAGAATCAGTATTCAGCTCAATGTAAAAGTCACAAAAGTAAACAGTCTTTGTTTGCTGCTCATTTGTATTAGATATTTTCCAAGTGCATAATTCAGTACTTTTCTAGGAGCTTTCTGCAAAGTGAGGTGAATTCCATCCCACAGTATAGCAGCATCTGACATTATTTTGTTCATTCACATTCGTAAGGTGTGCCTATCTTGAACATTGGTGTTTTTAAATATATGGACACACACTGAAATTCCTTGAACAAAGGTCTGGCTGAATTGCAAGCTCAAGTGTAAGGAAAAAAATATCTAATTCCAACTCTTCAAAGGAGCCTTCCTTCCTCTTAAACAGAATGAGAAAGATGAGACTTAGAGCATTTTTAAAGTTTCATCAGCTCATGGTGATGAAATTGTAGGAAGCAACACAATTCCATGATGTGTCTGTAATTGTTAAATCTAAAAAAAGAGGACTATTATTTTTTCAAAAACAAATTATTACCAAAGTACTCTATATTGAACTTTTGGGAGACATAAACCGTTATAATCCTTGAGAAGGGTAAGAAGGAAGAATCAGAGATCCCTGAAACCATGAATGGCAAAAATGAAAATCAGATAATGACTGTTCAGTCTTGAAATTAAATGGGCATCAGCCAGTAGCAAGTTGAAAGCAAAAGGACACATTGCCTCTCTCAGTGTGTATTTACAATCTGTGGAGTTTGTTTGCCAGATGATGTAAATTGCAAAAGTCCAGAGGGAGGTTGAAGAAGTGAAAGAGGTAAAAGTATAGAAGAAAACAGTGTTTTCCTCAAACATTGCTGCATCTTTGGCAAAAAGAGGTACTTCACTCAGTGGAGTTTGGAAAATTATTCTTCAGATGCTTGAACAGTTTGAATAGACCTCTCTAGTCATCTGGTATCAGCCACTATAAGATGAGATACTGGGCTAGATAATTCCTTACTCTTCCCCACACAACAAAACACCATCCATGTTGTACTGTACATCCCTTGGATTTACATAAGAGCACCTGTTATCTGGAATGAATTTTCAGCATCACGTGTGCTACTCCCTTTCCCAGAAGACAGTTTCCAGCTATTAGTTTTCAGTATTCTGTCTTGAATAACATGGTTATCATACGCTGCAGCCTGGCCGCATCCTCAGCTATGGAAGCTGTTCATGTATTGGATGTATCGATGACTTTCTTCAGCTTTCTCCTTTGCAGTGCCAAGTTCAGGGTTTTGAAGAGAGTGTCCTTGCTGTTCAGAACATTGTAGCAATTCAGTGCCACTAACCTGCTAAAATCATATGGCTCAAAGGTGAAATTTAGTGTACGGTAAGGAGAATCTCTTGACTCAATAACAAAGTCACCAAAGGATTTCTCTTCTTCTGACTCACGTTTAACTCCTGCAGCAAGAAAAAAAAAGTACAAAAACCCACCAGCTGTGGTAGACTAGTTGGATTCTGCAAGGAGGGCATCACAGATAACTCTGTTGAACCTTTTTTTCCCTAAAGCTCCTCCTCAGAGATTTTGGCTCCTTCAGAATCCAAAATACTTAGTAGCTGAAGGTAAAGTATTATTACCCTTTCTACTTCGACTAGACTCCAAAATACAGGACAAAATACATTTTCACTGTGATAAATTGTTTAGTGCACCCACAATTATCTTGCTCAAAATAGGAAATACAAAGCCCAATTCTTCCTGGAAGTGCTTTCTACACTAAAATAAGACAGTAACACCGTGAGTTCAACTGACATTAGGAGGTTAAGTATATAGTCTTCAAAATATGGTAACTCGTGTTTTCAGCACCGGGCTGCTCAGATTTAAATACCAATCTTGGAAGATGAACATTAAAGTAATTTTCTAAAAACATTTTTGCTTGTTGCTTTTACAGAAATAGTAATCTTGAGCCATATTCAAGCCCAACTCTTTGAAACTCTTGATGAGGAAATGCAGCCGGGGCCTGGCAATCATTATAGTATTAATACAGATAACATTAACAGAGTGCCTTACATCTCCCTTGCCTGCATCAGTCCTGCACATTCTTTTCTATGTATTCCAAAGGTTTTCTTCAGGATTCTCTTTCCTCCAAGTGTAGGAGAAATAGATCATTGAATTTTGTCTCTCTTCTTAAAGGTATAGCTCTATGTTTCATCCCAGTGCTCTTGCTTGACAGACTGAGGTGGGCCTTACAGTATATTAATCACATTAAATTAAGCAAGAATCATTTATGACTTGACATTACACTAAAAAGGCACAGGCCAGTTAGCATTCAGCTACGTGGTCTGACACACAGATTGGTCTCTAATACTTTGCTACTTGGTGGTTTATTCATATCCAATTAAAAAATTTATTTAGTCTGATTTATAGTGCTTTCCTATATATTCATAGTAACTAGAAGTAAGAAAATCAGGTATCAGGGCAGAAAGGTCCAGAAAAAAAGCAGTAATATTGCCTAACTTTTATTCTTCTACTCTAGATTTTTATTTTTTTTTTTGGTCAGCCTCTTCTCCCACTCTCCCTTCCAAACAAAACAAAAAAAAAAAAAAACCAACACCCAAACCACAAGTGGAGGTTGATTCTGCCTTAGATGGAAGTAGCAATTTAATAATTACAAGGTAATACTAAGAAGAAAGAAAGGAGGGACATTGAACCCATTGAAATTTTCTCGTGAACACATCCAAAGGTTTGTAAAAATAACTCTTTAAGATACAGCTCCCTTACCTGGAGCTTTGTATTTCTGGAAGGTGTCATTCACCAATGGGAAGTGAAGCACAATTGGAGCCTTTGGATTATCATCATCCATGAACACGTAACACTCTTTTGGCTTCTTTTCATCTTCCTCACTCAATTTAATTTTTGGAAAAGGAATTTCACGCTCCTCACAGTATTTCTGGGTCAGCTCTAAAACCTGTTGTCAAACAAAAAAAATAATTGATAGAATACCAGCAACACCTCTAAGATCATCTAACTACAATTCTCAAATGGAGAGAGACTTTCACAAAAAAAGTTACAGAAATCCAACTTCAAACTGGCAGAAACAAATTCTCTGGTTGGTGACACAAAAGAAGAATGAAGAGCAGAACTGAGAACTGCTACCAAACAGTAACCGGTTGCAGCTGAAACTTTTTATGTTCTGTTACTTTAAATATATCCACCTTGACTTTCCTGCACTTAAAAATAAACACTTGGATATACAGGAAATAACTTGTTTGCAAGAAAAAAAATAACCACTAGCTTTTCCATTAGAGGGATAGATCTAGTAATAAGGATCATATGAGTTAAGCAAATATTCTTATTTTGGGTAACAATCTATTTAGGCTTCCGGAAAGTTTTGAATCTTATTACAGTTGTCATTTTTCATTCTTCATGGCATCCATAGTAAAAGGCATAATAAAAAAAAATCCTTACCTCTTTCAAATAATGATTTTAATGCACTCTTTCGTTAGTGTTTGTTTTCAACATCAACTGAACTGCTGCCATTGTGAATATGATTCTGTGCTTTTGTCTTCACATAACAATGCTCAGCTATATCTCTCACCTCAAATGGAGCTTCCCAGGAAAAATTGAATGACAAGATAACATCCACATCCCTCTCTGGCTGAAGTACCAAAGGAAAGGGAGAGTTGATGGAAAAGCCACCATCCACTAAATACAAGCTCTCTTCCATGGGGGTCAGCTGGTTGGGAAACGCATCCAGATGAGTTCCTGGAAGATACTCCGAGTAAACAAGTAACTATAATGATTCATTACATGCCTTTTGGTAGAAGCGAAAACCAAAGCTTATGCTAGGGCTATTAAGAAAAAAGACTTTCTAACATGCATGTTTATCTGAGACTGACCCATAAAGACTGATGAGCCTGCTTTATATGACAGAACATACATAGTGGATCAAGTTTTTTCCTCAGTGTAAGAAGGGGTAAATTCCCCTCACTTCAGTAGAATGAAGTCAAGCTCACTTACATTCCATAACATTGACCGTTACAGAATATTAACACACAGTTGTATATCCCAGATACACACATTTACCTCTCCAAGCCACAAATTTCTTGATGTTAACATAATCTTTATGAAGATACAATCCCTGCATGAAGTTGAAGGTTTCTCCACATGTGACCCGGGACTTGAAGAAATCCTGAAAAATTTGTAGCAAAGGGCCCCCGGGTGTAACCAAGCGAGTCTTCAGTCGTGTTGGATCTCGGAAATGGAATCTTCGACAGTCATCTGCAGAAGGATGCGGAACACACAGAAAATGCTTGTCAAGTTCCAACATTTCAATCAGACTTTTTTCTACAATATTTAACCAGTTGTCCTAAGGCTGAATTTGTCCTCTAATAAAATAAGTACTGTAATGAAGTTTAAATGATCTTAATATTCTTTAGATGGGTAATTTCACTGCACTGTTTAAAGGGTATAGCATTACTCATAAATCATTGTCCATATTCATTTCAAACCCACACAAAGAAATCCTTGTTACCAAGTGATGACCACTTCTGTCTCAAGACAATAAGTCACCAACACAGAGTACCATTTATAGTTACAACAACAACAACAAAGTGTGGAGGAAAAAACTAGGGCTGCAAAAGCAGAGAAGAAATCTCCCCCCACTACTTACTATAAGGTTATAACTATGCACCTGAGCCACTCTCAGCCTTTAATGCGCTTTCTTTCCACTGCTAGGGAGGCATTGTACAAGAGGAGAACGATGCATAAACATACAACCCAAGATTACAAAAATCAGGCCAAGGAGGAAATGGAAAACCTATTTCCCACCTCCTGCTTAGCAGTCCAGCTTCTATTCTTCCTATTCTCATGATTAAGACCCTCACACTGCAATATATGTTTAAGACAGCTCCCAGTACTAGCCCAAATTTATAGTCAAAGTCAAATACAAAATTTAAAAAAAAAGAAGAAGAGAAAGTGTACTGAAAAACTATAGTTACTCTCTTCACTATATGTGTGGTGGAAGGGAAGAATACATAGTACAAGAGAGCATCCTTTATGTTAATTTTGAAGATTACACACAACACATTTTTGAGTCATATTATTTTATGATCATTACAAAACCAGGAATCTTCTGAAAAATCCTACTATTTTAATGTATGCTCTTACCTACAATTTTGATAACATCTTTGAAAGAATCGAGAAAGCCCAGTCCTATACCAACCACCTTCAGGCAGATATCATCCAAGCTTGCAGCAAAGGCACTACCCCACATTCCTGCAGGAGAAATGTGAAAGAATTTAATACTCAAAAGGCTTAACAGTGTAACTGGAAGGCCTATAAATCAGCTACCATTTGTCATGGGAGAGGGCTGTCACTTGATCCCTACTATTCTAACAGGTAATGTTTGAGTTAAAAACCTTTGAGTTAATCATGTGACAAATCCTAATATAATAATATAAAGCAAAACTTCTCCAAAAGGAAAGCTGTTATATCAGCAAGAGAAAGATGGCAAGGAAATGGGAAGAACTAAAGCAGAAGTTTTTGACAGGCAGCTTATAATAGTGTCTTCTTGCAGACTCAGGACATTAGACTGTAATACTATGAACCCACACCTAAACCTTCAGAGAAACATGCGACATATTCTTTCTTTCCTCAAATTCTTTAGGAAGGCACAAAAAGGCATGGGTTTAAGTTGATGAATTCAAAAAGCAACAAAGCTCCTCTCCACCTCCGCTTTTTTCATACCTTGTAGAAAACAAATCCTAGGCTCTGGATGTTTCCGGACAAGCCGTCCCATGAAGAACTCACTGTCAAAGTCTTCCGTTCGGACAAAAGCTCCATATTTGCGAAATCCAACTTCATAGGGAGTGAACTCGCACCATTCTAAGAACAAGCCAACAGGATATTTACTCATTTCAGAGTAAACACAGGTGAAAATACTCATTTGATTTCTGTTCACACAAGGGAGACAGAAGGGAATCTCCCTCCACTTCTTTCACCATCACTATGGATTTCCCTGTCACTCTTCTCAGTGAACCTCTATCTTACACTGATTAATAAAAACTCTCCTACAGGCTTTTATTGGCTAAACCCAGCCTCCTTTCTTCCTGGGTTTTCAGGGGGAAAAAACACCCGATCTTCTCCATCTTGACTTTGTTACTGAAGAAATAACCTACTTATTTTACTTCCACTTTAAACCATTCTGACGGTGCCCTTTTCCATCACAAATTGAAGCTACCTCACTTTCTCAGCCTTTCTTCACACCAGTTATCTCTCAGCAAGTATTACAGCACTGACTTGAAAACTCATTTGACCCACTGTCACACTCCATTGCCTGCTTAACAAAGTGTCCCCTTTTCTTGAAAACTTTCCACAAGTCTTTAGAAATCAAATTTATTGTCATACACACACTCCTCCAGAACAAAACAAGAAGTCCCATGGTGGTAGACAGATGGACACAAGCATTTGTGTTCCTGTCTCACTGTATCTATGCTCATTTGTTGCATCATATTTAAAGTTTCAGATGACCTGGAATAGGACTGGCCTTCATTTTTTACTATTATAACCAGCAAGAACCCAGCCTGCGAAATACAATTTTGATAATGCATGCTACAAGGCTGCAAATCCATCATTATACATGAATCCTACATAAATTCATTATCTGAGACTGTAAAAGAAATTAGCTCACCTAACTACCAAGGACTTCAATTCTCCAATTCAGACAGAGACTCAAGTATTATCAGAATCTTCCCGCTCAGCTCCTGAAAACCTCAGGCACTTTCTAGTAAAACATGTGGAATGGCCAGCAGAGTAGAATCTCATTTTTCTGTTACAGCCATGATCAGGATGATAACACTGCCAATCTGTAGCCTATTGCCTCTTGCACTACCAACTGCTGCTTGATCCACGCTTCCTGTTGTCAGCTACTCACTACCCAAGGAACTGGACAGATGAAAGGAATTTATGGATTTTAACAAACAAAAATATATTTGCTGTGTTCGTACCTGCAAAGTCACCACCGCTAATATTGGGCCTCACATTGACAGCTGCATAGATAGGATAGGGGTTCTGGGCCCATTTCACTGCTGCTTGCTGATCAGACAGCTTTGATGGATCTTCCTGGTCACAAGCAAGGAAGGAGAAGCACACTTTAGTCAGATAAGTTCTGTACCCATACTTTGAATAAGTACCCATACTTTGAATGATAATTTGAAGCTGTTGCTTAGCATTTCTGACTTACAATACTACTAATTCAAAGACTCTTTTCCTCCCTCTGTCATGCATATGGTTAGATTTTGCCAGAATATTTCTACAGTTGCATATTTAGAATGTCTGGTCTTATCACTAAACTAGTTACCCCTTTAATACCCAATTTCGATGAGTATAGTAAATACTGCACAGTAACACCATTTTACAAAACCAGTATCATTCTCTTAGGCTTAACCTGCCCAATTCAAAAGCTATTAACTTAATAAGTCATTCCAAGCAAACACTACATTTTTCTGTAGCACTGATCTATATGACTTCAAAATTCTTGAGTAAAGAACAGAGCTGGGAAACCTAGGGCAGGAGGAGATAACTCCCTGTGTTTATTTCACAACACCAACTCTCCAGAACAGCTCACAAAGGTAGAGAGTAATTGGTTTCTTGACACACAACATGTGGGTGGGCAGAGCTCCCACATGGAAAACAAACAGCAGTACACATCCAAACGTGAACTCCCTTACCTTCTGTTGTAGGAAATATTCCACAATAAGACCCCATAAGTCTGTAAAGGAAACTTTCCGTCCACTAATCTCCATTGCATTCAGTTCCTCGAAATAGTATTTCAGTCGTTCTGGGGAAAATGCCCCTGCTTTGCTGCTGGACACAGTACCCTGAGCTCTTCTGATTGCACCTTGAAGGTCTTTCTGTGACCAGTCAGGGTCTTGATACAGTGTCGATAAACACCTGAAAATACTCATATTAATGTCATCAGTAATAACAACCCTCATGTAAACAATAATTTTAGCTAGTTATAATTAGTGCTGCAGCACTGAACTAAAAGCTTGAGAAGTCTAGCTAAAAGATAAAACATCATGGAAAGAGACCATAATAATGGGTCTCTGAACATTAAAACATGCTGAAAACCCTGACACCTACAGGACAACTTCTCCTGATTGCTAACTAAATGGGTTCATAATTGGTTGGATGGCCGGGCCCAGAGAGTGGTGGTGAATGGAGTCAAATCCAACTGGCGACCGGTCGTGAGTGGTGTGCCCCAGGGGTCGGTGCTGGGGTCCATCCTCTTCAACATCTTTGTTGATGATTTGGATGAAGGAATTGAGTGCACCCTCAGTAAGTTTGCAGACGACACCAAGTTGGGGGGAAGTGTCGATCTGCCGGAGGGTAGGATGGCTCTGCAGAGGGACCTGGACAGGTTGGATCACTGGGCAGAGGCCAACGGGATGAGGTTTAATGTGGCAAAGTGCCGGGTCCTGCACTTTGGCCACAACAACCCCAGGCAGCGCTACAGGCTGGGAGCGGGGTGGCTGGAAAGCTGTGTGCAGGAAAAGGACCTGGGGGTGTTGGTTGACACTCGCCTGGACATGAGCCGGCAGTGTGCCCAGGTGGCCAAGAAGGCCAACGGCATCCTGGCCTGTATCAGGAATAGTGTAGCCAGCAGGAACAGGGAGGTGATTGTCCCCCTGTACTCAGCCCTGGTGAGGCCGCACCTCGAGTACTGTGTCCAGTTTTGGGCCCCTCACCACAAGAAAGACATCGAAGCCCTGGAGCGTGTCCAGAGAAGGGCAACGAAACTGGTGAAGGGGCTGGAGCACAGGTCTTATGAGGAGCGGCTGAAGGAACTGGGCTTGTTTAGTCTGGAGAAGAGGAGGCTCAGGGGAGACCTTATTGCCCTCTACAACTACCTGAAAGGGAGTTGTGGCGAGCTGGGGGTTGGCCTCTTCTCGCAGATAACTAGTGACAGGACAAGGGGAAATGGCTGCAAGTTGCGCCAGGGAAGGTTCAGGTTGGAGATGAGGAGAAAATTCTTCTTTGAAAGGGTGGTCGGGCATTGGAAGGGGTTGCCCAGGGAGGTGGTGGAGTCACCATCCCTGAGGGTGTTTAAGGAAAGGTTAGATATGGTACTTAGGGACGTGGTTTAGTGGGTAATAGGTGATGGGGGGATGGTTGGACTAGATGATCCTGGAGGTCACTTCCAACCTTAATGATTCTATTCTATTCTATTCTAACCTATCTTTCAAGGATGTTCCAAGCATCATGTGCTAGCACAAATGAACCGTTTCACAAATATGAGTTAACTCCAGGCCATAATAATCCTGGAGAGACTGGATGACAGAAAGGATGCTACTGCATACAGCAACAGAGGCCATAGCCTTCATCAGAATACAGATCTGATTAAATAGGAAACTAGTTTGGACTATTGACTATCCACATGAACAGATGCCTACACTTATTTGAAAGTCTGTCACTGAAACAGAAGTGGCTACCAGACCACAAGGTAGTGGAAGAACACTAGGTACGTAAGAGGTAATTTATCACACAAAGCTCTGGAAGGGAGGATTAAACTGTAAAGTTACGCAACTCCTCAGTGAAATCATTTCACAAAAACAATAAGTACTTATGATGAATGATTTCACCAGGAACTCCAAGAATTGAGCTACTGAAACATTCTAGCCATGTCTAACACTTCAGCACATTGCTCCAGTCCCAAAGGGCAAGCCCGTGCTGTTCCTCTATTCAGCCGCATACACCGTTTTGGAAGGTGGTAACACAGTGGTCTGTGTGGACGCATTTCCAGTGACTTGCACCACCTCAGTTATCTTCTTGGAAAGAGCTAGGAAATGGGGAAAGTTTTTTAAGTCAGGGCTCTGAGGGAACACCCAGCAGTTTTATTCATGTTCTAACATTCAACTGCCAGGCTTGCGAAAGTAGCAGATTCATAACTTAAGTCAGTACCTGGGTTAGAAGTGATAACGAACCTCTTAGATTCTTTTGGGTCCTCATCAGAGCTCACAGAAGAGAGCTGATAAAATATTTGACTTTTTTGTCTGCAGATGGCAAAAATGAAGTCTGGGCCTTATTTTGCACCAACACTACCATATTCATATCTCCAAGTTTCTGGAGTCAACGCTGTATGTAACTTACCAAGTAGAACCAGAAATCCCACACAGGTATATTGCAGCATCCAAAAGGCCAAGCTGCTGAAGCCCAGCAAGACTGCCATAGAACGATGTCAGTGCTCTCATTCCACCTCCAGACCCCAGCACCGCTACAACTGGAACCTGCAGATTCAGGAGTCACAACCACAGACTTTCGAATTGCCAATAAATTACAGAACTAATTCCATTTAAGCCTCTTTCTTCTTCTTCTAAGAGATTAAAATGTCTATTTCTATTTAGATTTCAAGTAATTTCAGGTTTGATTTCAACCAGAACTTCTTTCTCTACTTTGTAATTGAAATACATTGTTTACTATAAATCTATAGCAGTGTCATCACAGGAACAGTCACTTACTTAAGTGTGTGATAATACATATAACAATTTCCTTGCATGCAATACAATATACACCTAAGAATGAAAAAAAAAAAAAGAAAGACAATCATTCTTATAATAGCATGCAAAGATCACAGAGCAGGCTGTCAGGCTGTCTAGACACAACAGTGTCAAATAACCAATTAGGAAACTGTTCCTGTGGTCTGAACTTCAATTTAAGTGTTCTGAAACAGCCTTTTCCATCACAATTCAGAGCTCAAAGCCCAGGATACAAGATTTCAATCAAAAGAACTACATACATTCTGAAATTTCAATTTTTTGTGTTCCAAAAATGCATGCATCCCTCCGAATTTTAGAAATATAACATTTGAGACTTCAGAACTGAAATGTCACAAGGATCTCTCTCATGCCATGGTGAATTCAAACCATGCTTTCTGTTGATTACAGGCAAAGAATACTACAATACCTGATTATCAACCAAGCACAAAGGATTTTATGAATCTCACTACAGTACTGTGCTCAATACCTCATCTTTTGGAGGGGATTCTTTTAAGTGAAGAGTCTTCCTCAGTGCCTCAGAAACTATTTTCTTCCTTTTGTTCAAAAATTCTCTCTCCTCTGTACAGAGGTCAAAACCCAGACGTATATCAAGATCCCATGTGCTGAAATTGAAATTAAGACAAACACACCCAAATTTTAGAAGATTTGTAATTACTAGGCAAAATCAATTTCTGTGACCACACAATCTAGATGCTGATCTGAATCACTGGATCGAACTCTTAAATGACATTTCAGTGCATGTCTATACACCAACTATTCTGTAACAACAGCTTTTGGAATTAAAATTAAACTTCTCTCATTTGTATTTCTCTCTTCATATCTAAATATAAAGCTTGTGTCGAACAGTATTCCGATTAAGCTTCAGGAATTTCACAAAGGAAGAAAAGATTCTCAGCAGGTGAAGAAGATTGTATGAGGAGTAACTGAGATCACTGTATTGACATGGATGGAAAAACAACAGGAAAAGCAATTTTAAAACAGAAGTTTCTGAACTTAAGAGGCAAAAAGGAACAACTGAATACCAATAAACTTGCTATTAGTTTGTAAAAGGGGATCAGAACCTTCAGTTAATGACTATATAGCCAATAAGCCTATCAATGCACTAGCCAACTGCTCAGTTTTGTGTGTTATTCTTTCCTTATCACTCCTTTCTTGCACCCTTCCTCTATTTCATAGTTCAAGTAATATTTACACCATCAGCTATTTTCCATTTAAGTATTAGGCCTTTCTTGGTTTTTAGAGATCTTTGGGGGTTCGACTCACCTCTCTTCAGTTTTCAAATTCATATCCAAACTTTGTCCCTGTGAAAAGAGAAAACACATTTTGCAATTGATGGTAGTTCCACCTATGTGGTTGCTAACTAGAGCTTATGACATCAGCAGGTTCATCACTAGATACTAACCAAAACAGCACACTCGCCCACAAAATTATCTGGAAAAAATCTCCAGAACAAAATGTGGTCAGAAAGCAGGGTGAAAAATATTATTTCTTCTACAGGCTTCTTGCTTTTCTCGTCTTCTGATACTTTTCTTCCACCCCCTAACATACTTTTTTCTTTGGAAAGTGATGCACTTTATACTTATTTTGTAAGACCCAAACACAAAAATATTGTTAGAAGAATTGCACTGAGTAATCTCAGTACTTCATTCTAGGTCTCCAAGAAAATAACAGTCCTAAGAATCATGTGCAGCTTAACTTTCCAAATGGCTGTGGGTAATGGGGGGGGAAGTTAACCCAGGCGTGTTAAAACAAGTGCAAAATACTGACATTACCTCTCCCAGAGAGACAATTCTATCAACTTCTTGTCCAATAGGAAGTGAATTAACTGGTACAGTCCCCAATCCCAGAAGTGTAGTATGCTTTTCAATATCAGGGTTCACACCATCCTAATAAAAACCAAAATGTTAATTGAGGTCTCCAGGAAAAAAGTTAAAGATTTCGTACATCAAAACAACAAATGTGCCTTAAGATCATTATAACTAATCTTTTCCAAAAGTCTAAGGCTTTTCAAGATCATCCTGCTCTCTGCTCGACAGATCTTCACTGGGATTATTTCTGTCACTCAAACAGTCGTGGGTGGTTTTTTTAAATATAGTTGTCTGCCACCAGCAAAAAAATCTTTGTCTCCAAATATAAAATCTCCCCCCAAAATAGTTATGCTCTGACATATGTCAGAAAGCTTACAAGTGACCTTGCATTCTGTTTTCACAGCAGGTTTTGGAAAAGATACCACAAAGTATCAACAGCATTTGACACTCAGAAAAAATACCACAAAATAGACAATAAGCTAATAGCCTTAGGGACAAATGGGAGCTTGTAATTAAAAAAAAAAATAAAAAAATAATTGTCTTCACAAGCAGAGCAAATTAAGCTTTGCCAGGAAATCTTTCCGTTTTCTCCCATGTTGTATTAGCAAGTAGCAAGCTCTCTTAATACAGAGCTGTGTGCAGATTCCTGAATTAAGAGAGGCACAGTAAAAAAGCTTTATATCACAGGGCCATTCGCAAACCTACAGAGCCTACAAGATGGGCTGGAGCCTTTACACCCACCACTGGCCTCAACCCTTGGTAGGGGACAGCACCCTAAAGAAACAATAGGTTGTCACCCTTCTCACAACAAGAACTGAAGACAGACCAGGAACTACCCATAGATTTCACAGACGTCTTCTGACCAAAAACAGTCGTCCTGAGCCAAATGTCCCTCCAAGCCCACCTGTCCTCCTCCTAGCAGATGCAAACAACATGCATTTAGGTACAGGGCAAGCAACATTACTACATTCCTGGCACTCTCCTACCTCTGATAAGAGAGGAAAGGTGAGACTAGATAGCTTTATGCTCTATGCCAGCTCTTGAAGGATTATGTTCTGCTAGCTACTGGGGATGGTTTGGTTGAGGTTTACTACCTGGGCCAGTCTCTGTGGTTGACTTCTACCATGCTTTTGCTTGTCTGGCTCTGAGGTTTTGACTACTTAAGTCTAGCTCTTTCTCTTCTGTGCATGTTTGCTGTCCAACCAACCCCACTGCAAAGCTATTCTTTTGTATTCCTTTTTTGTGTTCTCTTCTCCATAGCTACCTCTAGAGTAGTCAAGATCACCATCTGTATTCATGCTGCCCAACTGCTTGTGGGGATGAATAATATCACAGAATAGTTTCCTTGCTCTCATTTCAGGTATCTGGCCACACTGGGAGAAGTCATCACAATGACTATTTAGTCACTCCTATGGGATAGGCACACTGCATGGATACCTGTAGAAACTGTGAAGTGACAGACAAAGCTAAATAAACCTTTGTAAGTGGCACATGCTCTACAAGTTTCTGATAGAAAAACTTGCTATAGAGTATCTCAACAGCTGAAAATAAAGATGTCTTCATATAGCAAGCATGTGCAGATTCAGATTTTTTAATCCTCAAGTTTAAACAGATTTTAAAGTGTTGGGGAGGGTATAATTTTAAGACTAGTTCACCTCCTCACCTAATGTCAAAGATAAACAAAAAATAGTGTGCAAAAAGCAAAGTTAGAGAAAACCTTATCTCTCTGCCCATAAATTCCTAATACACAACCAGAAAAACAATATATCCATTCAAGACAGGCTTCTAGCCTGGAAAATTTTTATCTGAGCAGTTACAGCGTTACAGAATTAAGTTTGATCAAAAAGGTCTGGAAGTGCTGATTAACCTTCATAACAGATGGCCCCTAGCACCACATACAGAGAATACTCCACAAGAAACTCGCTTTTAATGCAAGCTTTTGACATGCACGTGTACCCGTATAGCATACCCAAAACTGACAACCCTGAACATCTGAGGAAGTCCCTTTTCATGACCAAATTAGTGCTGTTCAATTTACATTTAATGACATTTTCATGGACAGAAGGCACTGTTTTCAGAGTGGATTTATTCAAAAGTGGGTTGTAAACTTTATAGCAGTCAGTGCAGATGTTCTACCTGTAGGACAGATATGGTTTGCTCCAGCTCCACTTGCAGTTCTGGACGCATTTCTTTATCCACATGAAAGACAAATGAGGTTCCATAATCTTTCTTATTGTCTGGTCTCCAAGGAATACACAATTGCTTCTGATACGCACCTGGAACTGACAGCTTGATCTCACAGCTCCCTGTGCATTAGAATAAGAAGTTTAGACCACAGGAGCCTTTTAAATAAATGCTGAAAATCCGATACTTGTTAAGTGTAGTTGAGACTATGAAAACACAAGCAAATCTCTTTTATAGTACACAGTGGAAGTGAGCCAATACTATTTAGTATTAAAAATAAAATTAATTTTTATAGTCCATTTTGTAGACATTAAATAAAAGTGCACTATATATACAGAGAATCAAGTCCCCCCTCTCTCCTAAGGAATAAACATGCTGAAAAGTAGATCTGACTTAAACTCTGCAGACAGTCCTACCTTGCTGTTTCTCTTTTTCCTCTTTGATGACAGTGCCTTGCAGAGACAAGCAAGGATGAACCTATGAAAAGAAATCAGCTCTGGTTATGCAATTTTAGTTCCCTTCTTTGTTGAAGCTTAATCCACCAACTATAGTAGGTGTAAGTTTACAGCTGCAAGCTGTCAAAAAACACTAAGGATTATTTTGATCTTTCAAATAAAGAGCAAGTTTTGTTTCAGCAGGACAGGATTATCTGCTGTTGTTTCAAGATCAAAACCTCCCTTTCTATTGCAGTTACTTATTGCAAGCACTTCATAAACTCCGCCACAACTTTCTGTCCTGGATTGTCTTTGTCCTCCTAAAATTTTATCTCACACCATTCAAGCATGAGCTTCCCTTCTAGGACAGCAGATAAGATACTTAATTAGCCATAACTGATCTAAAAGATACAAAACTACTTCACAGCTTGAAAGTAAGACTGATTTGCTAAGGGAAATAGGAACACAAGAGACTCTCCTGTGAAATAATTTGCAGAATCCTGCTGTTAAATGACATTGATCTTTCCTGAAAAAAATATTAAAACTCTACATTTCAACAATGATTAACTCATTCCCATCCTTTTTCTCTTTATTGAAAAACATCAGTCTAGTTCTTATCCTTTGGGGGGAAGGAAACAGGTGGCAACACCTGTAATTTTAATGTATAACACACTGATTTTCTTAGACTGTCTGCCCCAAGAGAATGGACAAATCCCTCAAGATGAAGCCTCCCACTGTCAGACTCAAGAGTGATCACCTACTTACTAATGGCACTGAAAAAGTGTTAGAAATAGTAGGTGTTAGAATAATGGGGGGACTATACCTGGCCAGTATCTAGGCAGGAAAACTCAGTACAGTCTGTAAGACTTGCTAGCCTCCTAAAAACATTTTTTGTTTACGTCTTTTAAAAAAGCCCCACAGGGTGGGGAAGAGAAACCAAAACCAGAAAACCAAAACCAGAATACTTTCTGTGAGTTGGTATCAAATTTTTAAAAATTACAGAAATTTTTTAAACCAGCAAATTAAAAAAAAGAAAGAGAGGCAGATGCTGGAAAGAATAGGAACTATTTGGATGCAGGAGTTGAATTCTCAACAGTTCTTGTCTTCTCACTACTAAAAACTTACCTTCAGGAGTAAATCCCAACATATATGTAACTGACTTCCATGTACTCACCACAAGGACTCCATTGGTCAATATCTCTGTAGGGGCATCGGAGCTGTGAAAGGAAGAGATTTAATGCAAATGAGTTTTGGTTATAATTTGCTTCATCCTACTTCACAAACTGCCTGTATAAGAAGTGGAGGAGAAAGGTCCTCTGTGTCTGACACCTACGCAAACTAGACTGACACCAAGTATATTTCCCTTCGCAGAACAACAGGGGAAAAATACTAAATAAAAAATTCCTCTGCAACTCTAAGTATGTGCTATAAGGTCTCCCCATCTCAATTATTCTGATAGTCTATCTAACCTCAGCTTTTCTCTAGGTTATCAGAGAGATAAAGTATTCAATTGTTTATATTGCAAGGTTAACTGTGTAAGCTCTCCACTCTTAGTAACTCATCCATAAAACGTTCCTTTGATTTATAGCAAATAAACTATAGCTTTATAGTTGCCATTTCCATCAGGTCCAGCAAAGTTTTATTTCTTTTTTGATACCCCAAAATTTTGGTAGCTGCAGCGTTAAGGATATTTGTGATTAACCATTGGCAAATCTAATGGAACACCACAGAGAACTGCAAAGCATTAGCCTTCTTATAGGCAAGACAGTCCCTGCAAAGAAAAAGTAACTAAGACAATAAATATGCAGAGCACAAGTTCATTCAGCTCTTCAGGTAAGACTCACCATTTTTCCAAGTAAAACTCTACATCCAGCGCTTCATTAGCCTTTGAAAATAAAAGTTGGACATGGGTGACCCTTGATCTTGAATGGAATTATGATAAGTTTTTTCAAGAAATAAAGCTTTCTTCCTGCTACAAACTATAGTAACTATCTTAACTTTAACTGTTTAACTATTAAAGCTCCCATTATATTTTGGAAGGTTTGAATTTGTCTTTTGTTGCTGTTCTTTAAACATTTCACTCTTCCCGGGCATATCCTACATGACTAGACACATCTATGTTTGAGGAGACAAGCACATGCAAGTGCAGGTTGTCTCTCAGATCCATTACTCTGCTAATGAGAAAAAAAAAAAAACCAAACGTCCTCTTCTGGTTCAAGTACCACTGCAGCAACACCTCTGCAAACAGTTTCTACATGAGGCTTTGTGCTTCCTCCCATTTATTATTTCAGCAGATTGAACTCTAAGCTCATTGCTGTCTGTCTTGTACAGACTTCGATCCAGTCATCTTTTCCCAAGCGTGCAGTAAATGCTTGATAGCAGACCTAATGCAGGTTTTAAAATAACCAAGCAGAAGCCAATTTGGGTAATTCTCTTTACTGAAGCTGAAGTTCCACAAATACTGATCAAGATGACTTAAGCATTCAGCAAACAGGATAGAGTTAGTGGGAACAAGGGAGTTACTAAGCCTCTTTCCATGATCATAAATCATTCAGAGTGCCTGTGACGCTGACCAACACCTCTCTCCTAACTGTGTATCCGTTAGTTCTGCTTCTGAACACCCCAACAGCACTGAAGCCCGATTTCTCAAGAAAACTCATCATTAGCTCACCTTTAATCCAGACCTATTGTAGCAATGTGTTTGAGGCAGTTACAAAAAAGATCAGACTGGTGATATGGTTTTAGCTATGTAAAACAAGCTGTCTTGTTGCAAGTCCACGAACAGGGACTGAGAGTAGCTAATATGCACCAGTGTCACCCACGTAAAGCAGTGGTTAAATGCAAATTAAGGTAACTCAAGGGAAATAAGCTTTTCTTAGGCTTTTGACTTATTAAATATATAGGTAATCTTTGCAGCAATTAACTTCTTCACTGCAAACTCATGATTATCAACTAAACAAGACAGTCTGCAGTCCCCAAAATGACCACTGGTTGGATATGCCTTTCATTTTAAGCCCAGTTTATGCGCCTCTAGTGCCCTGAAAAATCAATTCCCTCAAAAGGTGTCTTAACATCTTCAGAAAGAGAGCAGTCATCTCAAGTTTCATTTAGCTGGACATCCCAAAGACTGTAGAACACACACCAAAAAAAAAAAAATCACTATGAATTTTGGAAACATCTCAGATGTCAGTCAAACCACATATGCTGTCATCAACTGCTGAGGCATTTTTTCCCTTCTGGCTTCTACAACACAGATGGATCAACCATCATGTACTGCTGGATTTCTGTAATGATGAGCTGCAGCTATTCACAGTTGACCTGGGAAGAAGTCAGGGACTAACCTCAGGGTTCAACTGGAAAGTGCGCAGCAGGGGCTGACCTGGCTTCATGCCCCCTACATCGAATACGATAGACGTGAGCTCATCGCTGACGAGGACGTCCTTATCATAGAGTGTCAATTCCAGAATGTTCTAAAACAAAACAAACAGCCTCAGGTGAAGAGTGAGAAACACTTCCACAGACTTGAGTAGCTGCACACAACAGACACTTTATGCATTAATCAATACCCATCCCATTTCCCCCTCATGAAGAGAATTCACTATTTCCAGCAGGACTTACAGCATAATTAAGCTAAAAGCTCTCAGTTGGCTGCGATTAGCTAAAAGATTTTCTGAGCTTCCCAACTGGAGAGAAGCCTCAGCAGAACGCATGTGGCTGTACTCTCCACCAGATTCAGGCACAGATTTGCCCAATGAAGCAGTGACATTTTCCACTTTTTGAGCATGATTCAGTCCGGAATGTTGTAGGGACCCATCACTTCCTGCTCAGCACTATCTCGGAGCAGGTTAGTCCAACAGAAAGTAATTGAAATAGACACAATGAGTACATATGGCACCCAAGAAAACCAGCCTTGTAGCAACTAGTTTTCAAGGAGACAGGACTGAATTTAGAATTGTGCTGGCATAGACATGCAGCAGTAACCAGATTGGGGCCTCATGAGCCTGCAGGGGAAGAAAAAGCTCACACACTCTAAAGCTTAGTTTGCTATTTTATCACCATTTAAGTCAATTAGCATTCCACCTTTGTCACCAACCGTTATGGAAAGATACTCCAGTGAGGGGGATAGTTTCTTGTTAATAAGCACCTTATTCCAAAGCCTAGGATGTTATTCAAAGCTATTGTGCCATATTAAAACTAGTATTTTAAAATACAGTTGCCTTCCCTCTACCATTAGTGTCTACTTTGAGAATGGAAGTTGACAGTCCAAAGGCTTTGTTCAATAGGTCCTGCTCAGACAGCGGATAGATGTACTGTCTCTAAGAGTTTGAATTTTGCTTTTCTCAATCACAGGAAGTGGTAGCACAACTTGACTGAATGAACCAAGTGGCAAAGCAATTTGAAATTTAGTTTCCATTATCCTCACTCAGGCTGTGTAAGGCAAGTAGAGCTACAAGAAGGCAACAGCTACTCCATGAAAGTAGTACAATAGAAAGAAGTAAAAATAAGTAAAAGTAATCCTCAAATAGAAACTTGCTTTATCAAGGAATTTCCTTCAACCTTACCAGGTAGGGCCATAACTTCACTTTCCAAAGTTGCATCCCAAGGACCTTTAGGGAAAATTCTAGCTGCAATTTACATGAGAGCAGTTACTATGCATACACAGTACAGCTTCTTGCACCACTGAAGGCGACTGACACAAGCAATGCTGGTTTTGAGGGTAAAAAAGATCTTTTAGCTTTGAATAAAATATCAAAATTAAGCCAGTACATGAATGCAGGTAGCCCAACCAGTTCCACAAAGTGCACTCCTTACTTTGATAGCGCTATGGATTCGATACTGGAAAGTTTCATTCCATTCTGGGTTATCAGAGTTGTCAACAACCTGAGTTTGGGAGACTACAGGAGATGCAGTGGGCAGCTTTAGTTCCACGTAGCAGTCTGCCTTGGACACTACAGCAGAGAGTGCAGAGACAGATATCAGAACAACTTTAATCAAACATACTCTTTCCCATGAGCTCCTTATTTCCTAGATCCCATTGCATTACAGAAACATGCAAATTTAAGGCTGGACTTGTAAAGCAAAAGCCTTTAATGAAGTGCGTATCTTTAATATTTTCTGGGTTATGAAAGCCCTTCATAAAAGAGACTACTATTCAAAATAAGATCAACTTTTCAAAAAAGATTACTGCTGATATCAGGCCCATCGCCCCTTGTCCTGTCACTGGGCACCACTGAGAGCCTGACCCCATCTTCTTAAGACCACCCTTTCAGACACTTGTAGACATTGGTAAAACCCCCCTGAGCCTTCTCTTCTGCAGGCTAAGCAGTCCCAGATCTCTCAGCTTTCGCTCAATATGAGATGCTCCAGTTTGTTTACAGTCTTAGTGGCCCCTCACTGCTCTCTTCAGTAGCTCAAGTATCTCTCGTAGCTGAGAGCCCAGAACGAGACACAGCACTCCAGATGCAGCCTCACCAGTGCCGAGGGGAAGGATCACCTTGCTCATCCGGTTGGTAACGCTTCTCCTAACACAGCTCAGGATACTGTTAGCCTGCCTTGCAGCAAGGGCACATCATTAGCTTATGGTCAGCTTGCTCTCTGCTAGGACCCCCAGGTCCTTTTCTGCAAAGCTTTTTTCCAGCCTATTGGCCCCCCAGCATACACTGGTGCATAGGGTTGCTCCTCCCCAGATGGAAGGCTTCCACTTTTTGCTGGAGTGCATGAGGTTCCCATCAGCCCACTTTTCCAGCCTGTCAAGCTCTCTCTGTAAAGCAGCGTGACCCTTTGATGTACCAGTCACTCATTCCAGTTTTGTAACATGGCAGACTTCCTGAGGGTATACTCTGCCCCATCATCCAGATCATTCATGAAGTCATTGAAAAACATGGGACCCAAAATTGACCCCTAGGTTACACTGCTAGTTACTGGCTTCCAACCAGACTTTGTACCACTGATCACTACCCTCTGAGCTCTGCCATTCAGACAGTTTTCAATCCAACTCCTGGTCTGCTCATCCAGCCCACACTTCATCAGCTTCTCTATGAGAATCTTATGAGAGACAGTGTTAAAAGCCTTACTAAAGTCCAAGTAGACAATACCCACTCGCTGCTATATCCTCATCTAGTTTGGCCAGGAGCTGAGCTTTCTGTTTCCATTCCTTGAAAATAACCAATTGACTCAGAATCCTTTCTTACTGTTAAGGCCCCTTTAACAACACAAGTACAGGAACCATTCTTCACTCCAGTTGCACAGAAAGGCCATTAAAAAAAACAACTTCTTTTCACAGTGTGATTTTAGCCCTCAGCCTTTCAGGAAGGTTCTCCTTTCCCTGGACAGCCATTTAGCATTCCAGTAGTTTGACACTGGATGCCAGATATAAACTTAAGGCAGGCAGACTACGTTACTATATTAAATCTGAAGGAATTAAATCTCAAATGAGTTTTAAATATCCAAATGCCCCAAACAGTCCTGAGAGTTTTACTCAACACAAATGTGTAAGAAGTGAATATATATCACGCTATAAAAAATAGACACAGGTAAAAAGCAGTTTGCCTTGGAACCACCTACCTCCTTAAAAAGCTTCAATGACAAACAAAATAGCAGATGAAAAAAAAGCACTACTACTACCACATTTGGAGGCAAGAATTGAAGAGTGTTACTTCCAAGTGTAAAACAACCTTGCTGCAGCAGTAAGGGTGAAATTTGCCATGAGTGGAGGGTCACAGTAGGGCATATAAAGGAGCATGGAAGTAAAGTGTTACCAGGACTTATCTGATCTTGCTCTGCAAAGTAGCAGGGTTAATTTGCAACTTGGCATCACATCAAGCCTTTAAGATATCTATAATGCTTTACAAGAGAAGCTTTTGTTCAGACATAAAAGCAATAAACTATGTGCAGGTAAGAAGTTCCCATAACAATGCTCCCTGTGTTACAGGTACGCACTGAACAAGGCATCTGTTTTCACAACACCTTGACTAAATACTTACACAGGTCTGTACCCTTGATGTTTCTGGCTCGGAGGACTTTTACTGTTAGGTTGTAGTAAGGGTGCTTCTCCCGCTGCAAAGAGACAAACAAGGTCAACCTGTAACAACTGCAATGCCTGTTCTATAACCACACTAGAATCAGTCCAGAGGAATGGATCAGACCAGTCAGCCCAAAATAAACTATTAATGAGTCAATCTGGGAACATACACAGTGCTTTCAGTGTCCTGGAGGAAGACTAAAGGAGTCTAGAACAAAACTAAACTCCCTTTCGGCGCAGCAATGAGTGATGTCTTAGGGTAACTCCTCACAGACTTCAGAAAGTAAGTCCCTTATTTCAGGTTTCCTCTAATTATAGATCAGTTTTTAATTGCTTCATCAATTCATTCCTGCTGAAGGATAAACAGATACCGAAGCCGCTCAAATAATTTTAATCATGACTTGGCTAGTTTAAGAGTACTTGTCAAGGGCACATGCACGCTTGAGTAAGAGAGACAGCAAGAATCTTAACAGCATGGTCTAAGGACAGGAAGCACACGCTGTTGACAGTGAGGGAAAAAAACCCTTTCTTGTAGGAACACATATTTCATGACAGTTTGAGCAAGAAAAAACAAACCTTAAATTCCTGTTCATTCTGGACTGTTACTGGTACCAGTTGCTAACATGCATGCCACTTTACCAGTATAGATCAAAATGTAATCCTTGCTCTTGAAAGCTTCTAGGAGGCTATTTTTTGAAAGTAATATTAATACCTAAATGCCTGGATGTGAAGAGAAAAGAAAAGCCTGACTGAATCCTCGAACACCATGAAGGAAGAAGAGCAGGAAGAGCAGGGGAAGACAAGAGAAAACAGCTTGAAGGGATTTAGTGCAGAAACTGTACAGAAGCAATTGTGTAAGGCTCATGAACAGAATGGGATTCTGCCTCATTTCCATCAGTTATGACACAATGCTGGCCAGTGAAGAACCCTTTATATTCGTAAATCCCGTTTTAAAATGTTTTTCACAAGTGGTCACTACTTCCCATTCACCCTTTTCTACATGGTTGGCTTGAGACCACAGTTTGATTTCAGATATGCCAAGTATTCACCTACAACTGAATTCAACAGGATCTTTATTTATGACAAAATGCTGCAGACCGACAAATGTTACATAGAAATATAGGCCCTACATATCACTAGCTAGGATCAAGGCAACCAATGAACTCTGAACTATCAAACTCTTTCTGAATATTCCTTATCTGATAAATGGAATCATACTATGTTTGCTAAGTAGTCACATACTTGCAGAATTTTCCTTATGTCTTATCACTTTAAGATACTTGCCAGCTTTTGCAAAAGTGTTTGAACACCACAATAGTGTGTTCATACATACATAGCGTACTATCTTTGTACTGAGTGCCACCTGCCCTGACCAACAAGTGGAGGGTAAAAATTAAACATAGTTTAAGGTCTCACAGGCAGGTGCCAAATCAAATTTGTGCAAATGAACTCCAATTATACTACTATTACTCTTTAAGGGCTCTTATTTGCAGCATCAACATGTTGAAGATAGTCCTTCCCTCATTTGTTTCTGGGAAAGAAGACATGCCTTCATACTGAATTTCACCAGGAGCTCTACTCTTCGGACATGAGTTTTTCTTTCTTTTTTAAACCTTGCCTAATCTCTTCTATTTTATTCAATCACTGGTATTAGCTCCTCAGACAAAACCTGATCTCCTTTCTACCTCATCAAGTTGGGAAATGGACTACAAACAGAAATTCAAGATTGCATAGGTTATTCTCACAGACTTCCTAAAGGTGCTGCAACTCTTCAGGTTGTTGAGAAATGAAGCTACATGATCATACCCCCACTGCTGTCAAAGCAATCTTCACTCATGTAGCCTGACTATCACCTGGAATTCAGACGCAGAGGAATTCAGCAGAAGAAGCACAGAACACCCTGAAGATAGCATATCCCTCTTTTACTGCATACCATCTGTCAATACATAGTTACATGTTCAAAAGAAAGTCCTTTCCAAAGGTCGCTAACAACCGCTGATTTGCAGTCACTCATCACATAGCCGAGGATGTATTTTCCACACCCACATAATTTAAGGGCATATAATGCAACAGACATTTAATTGTGTGCCCAAGTCTGTGCTATCAATTATGCTAGAACCTTCCCATGCGCCTTTTCTACTTATCTTTTAGCCAAGGTACAGCAAGGTTGTAACATGTTAGATGGAGAACTTGCAGAGAACTGAAGCATGAGAGTATCAGATATCTGAACACATCAAGGAAAAGTCATGCAAGAAATCTGTATGGGAAATGAACAACAAATAATGACAGTTCTGCCTATACCAGTGTACATGACAACATACTAGTACATGTGACAGCTGCAAACAACCAACTTCTAGTTTGCAGTTTAATGATTTTTCAGAACCATGCCTTTTCCAGAGCTCAGGAAAGTACATCTGAAGCAAAAAACTTGAAATCCTTAACTGACAGTACAAGGCTGAATTCTCAAACACTCAACCGAAGGTGCTGTTGCAGCAGTAACTACAAAACAGGTTATCCCAGCTACAGGACCCAGCAGGCTTTACTTTCATAGAGCCCAGAATACCTGCCTTTATACAGTAAGTGCAGGGATCCACTCTACATCTCTCAGTGGATGCAGAGGACTCACAATAAGTATTCCAGTTTCATTACAGAAATGCTGTCAATAGCAAATAAAAATAAATTCTAAGACATATTTTCTTTTGTATTGAGTGCAATCACACAAATCAGGTAGCCCAAAGAAATGCCCAGTTTACCAATGGAGCACTTTCCTCCCATCTTGTTCCTGGTCCCAAGTAAACACTGCTGCCCATAACTCCCTTCCTCCTTATTTCAGCAACAGTGCCACAAGTTTGCTTTTAAAACCAAAAGCAAACTCCGGGTTTTCCTAAGGACCCCTTGAATTTTCCCTCCTTCTCCAGAAGCGTGCACCCACAGTCACAAAAGGACACTTCAGATCTAGTGCCAAAAACCACGGTCTTCTGGAAAGCAAGTTTTATAATGAGTCGGGTCATACAAGTATCACAAGCAGCTCAGTACCACAACAGCAGTAGCTAACACTGGACTTGCTGTCAGTTACATTGCCTTTAGATGTATGAAACTAAGGCTAAACTTTGGAAAGTTCTGAATTCACCTATAAAGCAAAAAGGTTGATCTGCTGTCCCTCCCCTTGCTCAGCTGCTATTAACTCTCCCAACCAGCCAGCACAACTTCACTAAGTAGTGTCTAACTTTTTTCATTTACTTCTATAGCGAGCACCTGAGGGGAAACCTCACAGCCAGTGGTTTACTGGTTAATGGAAATCACAGCAGGCCAACACTAGTCTCTTCCACCCTGATTTCACAAGTACTAAACAACAACATAAGAAACGTTAACAAGGTAATTTTTAGTCACACAGCAAGCAGGCGTGCAGAGAAGCATACAGGCAGCAAGCCAGCTTCCGACATTTAACACTCACTTCAGTTCGAAGCTGTAGATTTAGCGGAGAGACAGGTAATCAGAAACCAGATCAGATCTCCTATGCAAAGTCTCCTTCACAAACAGTTTAATGCAATTCAAAATTGACGTTATTGGCCAGACCATCTTATATAATGGAATGATTATAAACCTTTTCAAGGGCAAACATAGTGAAACCACTCTACCGAATGTGGTGGCACCACATTACGAATGAGGGTGAAGTCATCATTAATCTTTGTCTACTTTAGATTACTAAGCCCTGTGGCAGAGAGCAGAAAGGAAGGGAATGGTAATCCAGGGTATCTCGTAAGAAAACACATAACCACCATTTTTTCCTTACTGATGAGAAGCCCAGTATGTTGGGTTTCCCCCCAAGCTTAATTCTGTTCCCCAAAATCTAAAGAAACAAAGATTCATTCAGCATTGCTTCACACAGACTACAAATTTAGTAAAAGCTACATCAATATTGTTATCCAAAATTTTCCCCAATGATAAAACTTTTTGATTATCTCCTGCAGAAGCACAGGACTGGTTTTCCACACGTGCAGTAACAGGGAGCCACAGCCAAACACATGAGATAAAGAATTCCGTCTCCAAGACAGCGCTACAATTTGTCTTACCCGCCAGTGATAAAACCCAGTCTCTTTCCTCTCCTTCCTTTGGAAAAGCACAGCTGCCAGAAAAGGCAGCACTCTGGGTGGAAACGGGCCCCGCAGCACCTCATGGAACATGGGAAAAACGTGCAGAAAGCCTGACGGGGAAAGCTGAGAAGAGCCCCGAGCCCTCAGACGCCCGGCTGCCCAGGGCTGTTCACCACAGGCTCGGCCTCAAGTTTTGCGCAGGACCGGGCTGCGCTCCAGCTGCTGGCAGCAGAGGTGTGGCCTGCGCTCCCCAAACAACCAGATTCTATAACCTCGCTGGCAGGTTTTTCAAAGGCTGTAAGAGGTAAGGGCAGCAAAGCAGCAGCAAAACAGGGAAGCCCTGGGTGGGAGGAAGCCACAACCTCAAACCCCCAGCACAGATTTTTCTTTCAGAGTTCCAGCAACCTGACCTAAGACTTTGACTGTTTTAAACCTTTTCAGAATATTTTTTAATAGAAATTCACATCTCATAAGCCTGAAGCAAATCCGAATGTGTCATTCACCTCAGCTGTTCAGCGAGGCCCGAGCACACACCATAGTTCGGTCTGCATTAGGGTGCCTCAGAGTATCGATTCACCGGCATGTCTAACCTTTCACTACCTAAGTGGCCTCAAGTACCCCCTTTATTCTCATTTCCGTGTGGCACAATCTTTGATTCATCCACCAAAGGTTCCGGAAAAATTGTACAACAGGCAGGGCAGATTTTTTTACGAGTCTGTTGTGCCTTAAACAATACTTAAGTAGCAAAGGAAATTGCTTACTGGCAGTGATTAGCAGCTGATAGTTGGCTGTTTGGAGCTTTCTAATAAAGAGCTTAAACTTAAGCAGCAGACTAAAACACAAACTTAAATGTTTCAGCAATTAGAAAGTGGCAGAGAATGTATGAAAAGCCAGCAGTGCAGCATATCACCCGCTCCACACAAACATGAGAACATGACACATTCTCAGCAAGGTCCCATTGACTGATCATTTCCTGTCATTAGTGCCAGTCACTAGATCAGAATTTAAGAAAATTAATAAAAGCATAGGTGCTGACATTTAGAACACAAGTCCATACTAATTAGTGAAGTCACGGACTTAAGAGTCAACGCACAGGTAAAAAACCAAACATAATACCATTGCAAAACCACCAGCAACTGCTGTAAAGCTGTGTGTGGTACTAAGTGGTATGGTAGAGACTGGGTTGAAAAAGCAGTTTCTTTGCCACTACATTGAAAGGTTTTATTTATCATAAAAAAAAATTCAGAACCAAAGTAGATTTATTTACATTTAATCTAATATAGTTCAATTATAAATTACAGATAAACTGAAGCAGCCTCATACAATAAGCTAACATGGAGAAATCACACTTATTCTAAGTAGTTTATTACAAGCAGTATGTAAAAACCTGTATTTTATCTTGTGAGTACCCAACTGCATTTAAGACCAGACTTACCTGCCTTCTCCTGAAGCTCTCGTTCCTCTTCCCAAGAAATCTCTGCACAGGGATCTCATGTTTATAGAGTTTCTCCTCTTCAAGAAACACAAACTTCTCTTTAGAACACATGCTTAAGAACTGTTTCATAGTGAACAAATCATTGCAGTTCTAGCTATCTACAGACACTGTTGACAGCCAACTTATTATCCAAAGAGAAGCTACTTGCTTTTGTGATTTCCTAGCAGACTAAGAAAACAAGCAAGCAAAATGGCATCAAAACGTGAGACAACAAAGATGGCCTTGCAGCTGGTAACGTTACTTCTGCTTGCATTAGAATCCCCACAATGGCGAAGATGAATGTATATCTACATTTCATTCAGTTGCTTTTGCTTGTCAGCAAGCATGAAGAAATCATACCACCAACAACTCTACTGTGTAGTGCTTAAAATGTGCATAGATACTGCAAGAGACCCCTTTTGGTCCCATTAGCAGCACTAAGAGAAGAGCTGAGTGTGCAATTGGAAGAGATGAAGATTCCAAAGGATGCTGTCAAGGTTTTGGTTTGGAGTTTTCTTTGGTGGGTTGGTCTTCTCCAGAAATACCAATATATTCAATTGTCTGACATCAGCACTGAAGAAGAGGCTTTTGTCTCTATGTCCCATTTCTACAGAATGGGAAAACTGAACATCTATATTCTACTTCCAACACTAGATGAGCCTATGACCTAGAATTATGCAACTGCAAACCTGTGAATGTAAACATTTCCTGATTTGGTCACACAGAGCTCAACATCCCTCCCCACGTCAAAACAGCGTATCACCACTCAAAAAATGTTTCAGTAATGTTAGAGTTCTCTAATAAGTACATATTTAATGGTACAAGACTTTCAAAAACATTATTCGAAGAGAGAATACAAAAGTGGGTTTAGTAGGATTTTGAGAACATTCACAAGCATACTATAAACTTGTAGATTTAAAATCCAAAGTTGAGAAGTGATGACAGCTCTCATATGACACAGCCTGATTTGAATTACACATACTAAAGCAGGAGTGATACTGGGAGCCCCTGTGTTGGGTCTGACTTCCAGGAGAAAGTGAGGACTAATATCTTAAAAAAAAGTCTACAGCAAAGAAGCTTAACTGTACAATGACTGAAACACACACTGGTTCACAGTATTTATTACAATCTATTGCTTTAGATAAACCTGCCGCATGGTTAGTAAACCCAAACCACATTATAAGAACAACAAAAAAAATACAGCACAAACCACGTCTCTGTAAAAGGTATGCAATGGAGGTGAACACAGGCACAACCTTAACCGTGTAAGAGCACAATGAAGATCCTCGTATGTGAGTACAGCTCTCCTGGCAGCAGATAATGAAGGTAAATAAAAATCAGACTAACAGTACTAAATAATTGGTAAAAATCAGAATAATATTATTATATCTGTATACAAAGAATACAGGGCCTTTTTAAATACCCTTCTTTCATTCCCAATAATCTGTAAACACAACTCTCCCAAACTATCTTCCCTCCGTACCTGAACTAGTATATAAAGATCTATACAGAATGTGCAAATCCAGTATAAGTATTTTTAGGCTCTCTTCTTCAAATAGAAGAAATACAAGGTTAAAAACATTAACACCACAGATTCCCTCTACCCAGCCTCTGCAGAAAGACCTCAGTAGCAATATTGCCCAAGACATCCAAGTACACAAGTAGCAAAAACACAGGACCATGAAATAGCTAAGAATGCATGGCATATGAACAATAAATACAAACACATGTGGAAAGGGAAAAACCAAAGAGTTATCAAAGGAAACTATTAACACTGGCAAAGTGAATTAGAACTCTTGTCAGCCTACTGTTCCTAAAAAACCATGTAACAATGGCTTAAGTAAACCTACAATGTTAGCTAAGATCCAGTTATACCTTAGGCAGACAGGCTTTATTCATCTACTTACTCCTGAAAATGCAATATTTGTTAGTTACATGCCATGCTCCGTACTATTTAATAATTACATACTTACAAGCACTGCTAGACTCGGATGATGGGAGTCAAATAGCCACTCTATTGGGTTATTTGCTACTGCTGCCTTTTCATTACCACTGCACAGATTCGTTCTGCACCGATCAAACATTTTCATATCCCTCACACCAATCTGCTATAAAGTAAAGTTTGTGGAAAAATAAGTTAGACAAAAATATTACAGCATACAAGGAGTATGGTACAATCTAGTTCTTGTAGTTAAGACTTCTGGCCCAAGAGTAACTTAAGAACAGTACCAGCCTGTGCAGAACACAGTTCTAGACCATTTAAAATAGAGATGCTGAAATAGTCTGGATTT
The DNA here is from genome assembly GCA_013399095.1 of Psophia crepitans. Taxonomy (NCBI): domain Eukaryota; kingdom Metazoa; phylum Chordata; class Aves; order Gruiformes; family Psophiidae; genus Psophia; species Psophia crepitans. The sequence goes on along the minus strand of VWZZ01002130.1, from coordinate 402,463 downwards.
TACTTCCATGCTGGAAAGTAAATCAGAGACCAAAGAACTTATATCCACAAATCTCAAGTGTAGTCTAGAAGCTCAAGCACTAACTATAGTTCACTCCCTTCAGGAGTTGCTTTACAGGGTATTCTTTGCTTTTTGGTATGCGTGCAGATGTGAACTTCTTAGAATAGTCTCTGAGATTCCACTGATGCTAAGAGTGAATGTATTCAGTGTAAACAATACAGGAGTTAATTCAATTTACAGCTCTCAAACTAAAGTAAAAGAAGAAAAAAAAGCTTACTAGTAGTTTCTACTGTTTGCCCAACTATCTTTGTGGAAATTCTTATCAGAATGTCAGGTGATAACACTGAATATCAATAAAAAGATTCCTTTGGCCAGCATTCCAACATTTCCATTACTGAGATGAAAGTAAAATTATATTTGTTTTCTAGGCCTAGAAACAGGCACAGAAGCCTTCTCTATGTCAAACACCTGGTGATCTCCATGCAACACTGATACAGCTGCAAAGACTTTAAAGGAATTATCTTGGGGTTTTTTTCCCCCGAAGAACTATTTACATACAAGGCCAAATCACAACATTGCCACCCTAAGGAGGTAAGCTTTATAGTAAAACTGTACTTGTGATAAAGGCCCAACAGTTGTCTAACAACTCATTCGCGAGGTTGGAGTGCAATACAAAACTCACTACAAAAATCAGTTTCTATTCTTCATCTGAGTACTGAGAGGTTCAGTGTAGTTGCTTGCACTGTAACACGGTTAAAGTAATTTTCGAGTAAATCAACCTTGCCAGACAGGTGCAGTCAGTTCACGGATACAAATGACTTCTATCCAGTATAAGCAAACCTAGCGACAAGCCTCAAAAATCTCAGAGGCATCAACTTCTCAAGTCAGTTCTGAATTCCATATGAATGTTGGGATTATTGACCACAACAAGGTCAGGTGTCCAATGCGTTGACTTCTTTGGAGCAGAAATAATGCACAACTATTGCATTAGGGTATCGAGCAAATGCACTGTAAAGAAAAAAAACACAAAAATCAGCTGTCACTACAGACAGTTTTCCCTATTCAAACAAGAACATTCAAGCTGTGTCAGAACCAGAAAAAGTTACTCTCATATGAAAGTGACACTTTCCTGTTGAAATTACAGCCTTAATATATTCTTGAGAAAATCAGACAAAAGAATTCTACGGATTTTATGAGAGTTTCATTTTAAAACAATAGCAGCTACTTTCATTTCTATAGGCACAGTTTACTTGGAAGTCACTGGTAACAAGTTAAAGACTGGGTAACAGGCTGATCTGCTTGCCCTTCAAAACCGTGTTGAACTTAACAGTGTTAGAAAAATCCTAGACAACCAGAACAACACTGCATATGCAGATTTAAATTCTGATGCTACACGCTACACACTAACAGCAAAAAATTGAATATGCACAGCAATAAGTATAGCTAGACCCATGTTCATTAAAATGTTTTGGAGAATGAACCTTTCCCTATCATTGTGAATGCTACGGATACCTCAAGAAGATTTCACATAAAGAGAAATAATGACTAAGCTAGTCACGTGGCATTTCACTGGGGTTCAAAGAAGAAAAAAGCACAAATAAAATTTGCATTCAATACTAACCCATAATTACCTACTAGGAACGGTAGAAGAAGAGTTATTGACATCCAGGTATCAAGTGAATTAGTTCTACGTTTAGATGTCTCAAGATAATTAAGCTACAAAATATGAATCAGCCAGGGAACCACAAAGCCATCATACATAGAGAATTATTACACATGTATCTTAGTGTGAGATTCTTTCTATCATCCTTCTTAATTCTAGTTAAGAAGCAGGTAGTAGGCAGTGTTCTTCAAAGTCTTCCCAAATTCAGTATGAGAAGTGATTTTTTTGCCTTCAAGAGTTGTGAAGTAAAAAGTCTTATGAGTTTCTGAAGGGACTTTATTCTCCTTCATTGAAAGCAGGATTTAACTCTTCACTGAGTAAAGCTGTGATGTTTTCCCAGCCACCCAGTTGAGCAATGTCATTTTAATTCAAACGTTCTTCAAATATATCCCTCATATTGCTGTTCTCTCCATTTATATTCCAAACACATTCCAAGTTTTGCAACATTCTTAGTTTCAGTGTACCAGATTCGTATTTGATTCAGTTTCCCCAGCCTTAAGGCATATGCTCTCTCACCTGTTACCTATCTTCTTTTTACATACAGTGCACACCTTCTCCTCTGTAATAATGCACTTCACTTGCTGATGCAAGATCCGCTCCTCTTGGACCTGAAAAAGGTGAAAAAGCAATGCCACACCACAGTTCCCTTCTACTCCAACGAAACAAAAAACTCACAGCATTTAACTTTCAGTGGCTGCATCTACACTATATACTTTGGTGCTACCCGCACCAAAGAAGCGGGTCTGTAGAGCAGAGCAGGTGGTATCGAACACACAACACCCACATGAATTGCAGGATTTTACTTTTGACTAGTCTGGACCACAGATGAAGGCATTCTAACCACTAAGGAGTGTTCAGGTGAACTACTGAAGTTGATTTAGAAGAAAATCAGTCCATGCTCTGTGACATCAGCTGGAAATGCACACCAAAGCACAGAGAGGCCAGACTAACAGCAAAAGGCACACACCTCATCAAAACTAAAATGAACGTATTTGCCACCTCCCAAAAAAAAGGACATTAAATCTGCCTGATGTACATCTACTAATTTCAGGCACACTACAGCACCATCTAGAGGACACACATTCTGCATAAGGAACACGTAATTTCAACACTGAACATCTGTTTTAAAACACCATTCCAATAAATGACAAGTGGTGGGTACTTACCCTCAGAAACTCTGCATGGAGAAGATTCTTGAGTACTTGATTAAATCTTTTCTTCTGAGCATTTTCTTCAAGGACTTTCTCTAAGAAGATTCGAATCTCACTGATCTGTGTATTTGCTGGGAGTAGGTTTATCGCCTGGAGCAAAATATACTTATTTAGGAAAAATTAAAAAGGAATAGAGAACAGAATTCCTACAGAGTAGAAATTCACACATCTAGCTTGACACTGTTACAATCTGTTTGCTTGCCTACTCCAGTACTTTCTGTCACTTTCTGCCAATGGTACAAACTGAGAACTTACGAGTCTTCCTTACCTTGGTGGTATCCAGTTTGCTGTGATGTAGTTCCAAAACCTGCAGAGCAGCCTGCAGATTGGCTTGAGGCTCCAGCACTTCCATCTTGATTGGTCCCAGGCAATGAACACTAGGTGGGGACAGATACATCCGGAGCAGGGACAGATAGACCTGTTGCACACAAAAGGAAAGGTCTGAAAAGACTGCATGCACCCACAATTGACAGTGCTGGTAGAACACAGCGATGGTACTACCAAGTTGTACCCATGCCATTCAAAATTCTGAAGTGCTCAATTAAACAGCTCTTCTTTTAAAACAAGAAAAACTGAAAAGTACTAATGATGTTCAAGGCCTTTTAAGATTTACATTTTACACAAACTTTTAATATAAAAGTAGTTTTAATCACACCTCCCTCATTTATCTTACCTAACTCCTTTATAACCTTTAGAAACCAACACTTCATTGCTTTTTGCCATTAACTTTTCTGTAGATTCATGTGGAATACACACAGTATTTTGTCTTCTGATATCCATCAGAACTTTAGCTACAGAATATATGCTCAACTCCAGTGATACAGCAACATTCTCAACAAAAAACCCCAAATTTAAAAAAATAGAACTAAAAAAAAAACCCCAAATCATCTAGTAATTCCTAAATTCCAAGAGCTTATATATAGCTTGTAGAAACATAAATTCCAAGAGCTTATACATAGCTTTCCTGTCCACCTACATAAACCCTGAAAAAGTCTATATACAGAGCAAAAATCTTTGAAGTCCCTAACATGGTATGAATAATCTGACACATCCCTACTGAAAAGGAAGGCTACAAAGATTAAAATACTTACATCTTTGTTGCCATCTTTGCTTCTGTCATAATGTTTATGGCAGTAGCTAGAACAAAGAAGAATCAAGTGAAATGCAGGGACAATTTTGGAACCCAGAGAATCAGTCTACAAAAATTAACAGGCTTTATTACTGAAGCCATTCAAGTTAGGTGACCATACATCTGATCCTGACTGATTAATCAATTTGCACAACAAATATACACCATTTACTCTGCATTACAATGGTGAAATACAGCAGGTTTTCTGCAAGTCTCCCACTTCCCATCAACTTAAAAAGCTTACATGCAGAAACTAGATTTAATTTAGTTATGTAAAAAAAGGGGGGGGGGAATGTCTCCAATCAACACATCATAGCAAAAAAAATACATGTGTAGATATATCCAATTACTGTACCTGAATCACAAAGAGAAGGTGTTCATTAGTACATGCTACATAGCAGGGTTGAATGTCCTCTAACAGGCATTTGCTGAAATTAGCTTTAAAAGAAGCAATGTTTAACAGGCCCCCATGTTCAGCTATGCCTGACAGCATTGGTTAATTCTATTTCCACTTAAGTACTTTAGCTTCACTCAGAAGGTTCCCTAACAGGATACATCTAGAAAAGTGCCATATATTTACTGGAGAGGATTCTGCTAACTGAAGGAGCTTAACTTTGCCTTTGGGCCAGTGAACATTTCTCTAAAGAGAAAGGAAGCAAAACAACATACAGAAGTTCACAAGCTAATGACAGCTGGAAACAAAGAACTCACTGGTGACAGTCATATTGCTCGAAAATGTAATGACAGAAGAGCAAGAAAAGGTAAAACTCAAGGGGACAGATGTAATGTACAGATACCTGAGAGAATCTAAAAGTCAAGAAAACATGGAAACCCAGAAGATCCTGAAAGTTTATAGCATTCACACTCCACACACGCAACATTTCACTACACATCCTATCCACAGGGCAGTGAACAAACGAAGTCTTGCAAAAAAACCACACCACCACAAAAAACCCACAACAAAAACATCCTTACTTTTCAGCCATGTTGGTGTCCTTCAAAATATGAACATAAATAAACAAGGCTTGCTCATGCTTCCCCATACGACCCAAGAGCAGAGCACGTTCTTCTAGGAGACCTAGTGATAGCATGAAGGGTTAGTCAATAGCTACACAGAGAAATGACAATGTAAGCTCTATTAGTGACCAGACTAACAGAAGGAACTATAAACTGTAGTCTGAGCACAGGTTAAAGTTACACTGAGACTGCAAGTCTACTTCACACTAGTCTCAGTAACATTTTTATGAATTCTTAAGTAACCTTAAGAAACAACAAACTTCAGATCTGTTGAGCAATTCCACATCAAAAAGTTAGGCTAAATATTTAAGTGACGGGAGACACCAAAAGGTCTTAGGGCAACAGTTACAGGACTCCTGCAGAGACTGGTAAACCCAACTGTGCCAGCAAAACCAGAGTTAGTACACACTAGTATACGCACCAGCGGCCTACGACTACAGATACAGTCATCTTCTCTGTTTCTAGTTACCACGATTCCTCAACAAGCGAGGAGGTTTTGCTGTACAATGCAATAAGCTAGGGTTTAATTAACCTATGGAAACTGAACTCACCATCAAAGGGGAAGTCACTGATTAGTCGACTAGGTTCATACCAGCTAGACTTCTCCAGAAAAAGTAGAAGTTTTTTCCGGTAATCCCCCAAGTCTCCTCCTTCCTCCCCAGCAGGCACTGGAGTTTTATCTTCATGGAAGAAAACAACATAGGCTATAGTATCACAATTCTTTCACTAAATTAGTACACAGGAGAAAAACACACACATAATTATGTGAAGGAACCAAATGCTGATTAAACTGTTACATGGGCTGGGATTCTGGTGCACCTGCCAAATTACTTCAGCTTCCTAAAACACATCAAGTGGTTGGTTAAACAATACACTCAGTTATTCAAGACCCTTGTGTACCCTTAACATGCAGAATTCAGGGAGCAGTAGCTGCCATTCCACTTCATTGCCATGAAGAAAGTGTCACTTGGTCCCTTAAGATTCTTCTCTAGAGAGGCAATAAACTAGACTTCCCTAGAAACCCACAACTTTCGTTGCTCCAGTTCCTTTATCACTTGGGCTATCTTCTTCTGGATGTGAACAGGGAAGGCTTACAGCAATACACTGTGAAGGTTCCCCTGTGCTGTCCCATGCCCCTGGTCTTCCCATCAGAAAAAGCTAAACATACCTGCAGGGAAAGAGCTGAGATATTCTTTCATTAAGCCCTGCACTTTCTCACAGTACAGCTGGATCAAACAGTTGTGAAAGTCTGCACCGGTTTCTTCCCAGACATGAATGATGTGTTCCTGTAAATACATGTTCAGGTTCAATTATAGACACTTTCTCTGGAAAGCAATTTGTTATAAGCAACAGTTCCATGCTTGCCTTTACCAAGCTTGACTTCAGGATTTCATATATTTTAATCTTTGCCCAAATTCTGGCAAAGCTGGCATTCTCTGAAACAGCATCAGGCTCCAACACCTAGAGAACCAGAGCCATACAGGTAACACGTTCTACTGAATGTAACAGACTAATAGACATTGAGTTCTTACCAGATATGGAATAGTCAAGCTCTTAAAGTTTTCTATCAAGAAACTGAGCACTTTATCTCGTGGCAAAGCTTCCACTTCAGGGAGGTCTTCTGTAAATATCTGTTAAACGAAAGTTTGTTTACAAAATGGTGATTTTTTAATTTTTTTTTTTAATTTAAGTGCCACCATGTATTTTCGGAGGCCTTGAAGCCCAGCATATCATCACATATGTCCAGAGTAAGCACAAGAAGTATAAAAAAGTTTCAGCACCTTATTCAGGCACTCAGAAGCTATCTTTCATACAAAAGGATTAACCTACATCCCTACTTCTGCTTTAGTTAACGCTCCTCTTTTACAGTGCCCAACACCTCCCAAATACAGGGAGTTAATTCTGTATCAAAGGGGAAGGGAAAATAAGAAAGGCAGATTAATATTTGACATTTAAAAACTCAATTAGGCTATCGTGCAAAAAGCGTGACGACATTAAACATTTTATCAAAAGCTCCTATGCGGTTATTACAAGAAAAGGTATTCCAAGAATGGGAAAACACAAGAAAAACTGAAAGGCTGTCCTGCTCTATCTACTGCTAATCTCACCACAGTACTGAACATAGAAAATATAATATTTAATTGTATTTAGCATTAATACATGGCTTCTTACATTGAGGTCTCCCAATTCCATACACTGCACTAAAAATTTCAATGGCCAGGTGCCTGTTTCAACCACACCCACCTTCAGTCCATCTTCAGGAAAATCTCTTAGCACCCAGACAGAGTAGGAAAATACCAACTGCAAGTTCTCTGTGCCTGGAATAGAAAAAGCAGCCCAATGTCAAATTCCTGAGGATCTATCTACTCACAACGCAAGCAGACGCTTTCAGAGCCAGCAAAGCTTGATTTACAGGAAGAATCCTGTATGGTTTTTTACCCACTCAAGCCAAGTAAATCACGCCTTCCAGGCTAAAGCCACAATTTCATTACTTTGCAAAGATGGTTTCAAACAGAAACAAGAATTAAGTCAAATATTAAGTGCCACCAAACATAAACAATTCAGACCAAACCTAAGCTCAGTTGTCTTAATCACATTCCAAAAGTCTTCTTTTACAACTTGTTTGTATTAAGAGTAGAAAAAGCACTGTACTTTTCACTTGTGTAATTTCCTTCAGTCCACCTCCAGCCTGCCATTCTAATGGCTTCTATAGCAAATGGTCAAATACTTAGTAACAAGTAGTAAAGCATCAGAGTACTGAACTAACTGGCATAGAAACTACATCACAGGTATTAACTTCTCAGCTTTTAAGAGAATTTAGGACCTCCCTCTTCCAAAAAAAATACTTGCATTTGGACAATTTGGTTCAAAGTTTATAAAACAAGTTAGGAAAACATGACTTTCCCCTCACGCTCCTGATGAGGACCACTGAGGCATTCACTGCCCAAACAATGCAACTACACAACTCTACAAGAAGCAAACCTATACCAACCCTATAAAAAGACAGCTGCTGTTTGCTTTTATTCATCCCACATCATCATCAAGACTAAGTTACTTTTCAAATACTTAAAACAAGCAGCATCTTCAAAGTAGCAGTATTTTAAAAAGCAGATGATGAACACTATGAAGTAAAACAATTAAGGTAGCCCTCAGAAGAGCCTGTTTCAAAGTTCCAGAAACGAAACAGTGACTTGGCAAACGGCACTAAGGTCGTGGGTCCGATTTTGCTAAACTTCAGTTAACTTTCTGAATTAACAGGGCATTGTATGGTAATGGGTTTGCTAACTTCACTGAGAAAATTTAAATAAAAGGACAGAACAAGTAATGGGAGTAAGTTCTCATGTAGGACAAGAGACAGAAGAGAAAGTCCAACTCCTCATAAAGAACTGTGAGATTCATTAGAATAGCTCCTTTTCACAGCACTGATCAAGTTGCCTTTACTTGAATCACAATCAAATCAAACATGAAGTTACAACCTCAAAACACTCAAGATAGCAGAAGGAGAGGAGGAACTCACCAAGTAACTACCAAGCTTATAGATCAGAATATTAAAGGTCAACATCAAACCACAAAACAACTGGTTCCCTCAGCACATAACAGTCAGCCGCGTGGGGATTTACACAGAAGGTCACAGGCAAGGGTGTTTTGTGCTACTAGAATTAAAGCACACACTGAATTTCTAAACTTTCTCAGCAACAAATCCCTAATTTAAATATGAGCAATAATAGGAAGAAGTTCTGCATAACACTGTTTTCACAGATAAAGAATTGTCTAATACAGAAAACTATCTACCACCCAATCAAGTATGTAATTCTCCTACGCTTATCTCTGCACAGATAAACTATATTTTTGATGGGCATGGCCAATGACAGAATGAACAGCATTTGCTTTGATGCAATAAACAATGAGTACTTAACTCTGCTGACACACGGCAAGTATCAAATCCAAATCAGTAATACATGCTTGATGACTTTAAAAACCACAGCTACGAGCCTGGAGGAATTTTTCTACAATTACCCTAGAACCATTGAAGGACATTTTCATTAAATGCCCAAAAACATACAGACAAGAGATGACTAAAGCAGAGTTTCTACTTCACTCAGAATGTAAGTGAAAGCAACTAGAAATCCCAGTCCGAAATGCTTTTATCATCTTATTTAAAGGACTCCCAGAAATAGCACTTATCAATTATCAAGGCTGAATGAGCAGCACAGTTTAAAAAACCACACCGTGTCACATTTCTGCTATTTACTTGGGGGGAAAATATGCAGGAGAGACTAGTGTAAAACATTCCATTTATTTGCAATAGTTAACTTCCTAGGTTGTTTCCACTGTATTTCATTACTCTGAAGTGAACAGACCCAAATATTCTTTATCAGTTTTAAGGAGCTGAGCAAGAAGCATATAGGAAAACTGATGTTCAGGAGGTCTTGAAGCAGAGAAGCTCCAGAAGTCTAGAACTCTAGCAAGTTTCCAAGACTTCAGAAAAGTATTCCAGACAACTTGGATAATTATAGGTCTTAAACATGAATCTGATGTAAAATGGGCTATCTGATGGTGATTTTCTCAATTGATGTATGTATCAAAATGACAGAATTATTTTTTAAATAAGATTAGAAGTTTGCCTTGTAAAGCTGTATGCTGAATATAACATGCCTACGCTTCTCTAAGAGGAGCAACGTTACCAAATGACACCAATGAATATGAAGTCTGAGACACGGCACAAACATTACCTGAAGTGATGCTGAGACCTTTCCTGTAATATCAGTGAATAAACACGTCGCTAACAGAAGTCAGCAGTACTTAAAAGAAGCAATTATAGGAAAAAAAAAATTCCAACTTTGCCAACAGTGTAAGACTAGGAGATGAACAAAGGTATTTCCCTCAAACTATTCACTCCCAAACTAGTAGTGTCGTACTCCTAAGAGTCACGCATTTAGAAATAAATAGCGTTACTGGATGGGAGGGGAATATTCTCACAAGCAGCAAAAACAAAAGGACTTGGGAGTTCACAATCAACAGTCAACCAAGCAAGTTCCTACCATAATGCTGTGACCAGCAACTACAACTGCTGGTCATTATCAGGATCTACCTAAAACACAGAAAATAAAAACTTTGTATAGGATTCTTCATCTCAGGAAAGATACTATAAGCCCCAGCAACTGGAAGTTATTTGTCAGAGGTGGTAAACCATCACTTGAAGAAAATTCAAAATACTATGGCACATTTCCTACCAACAGAAACTTTTATCAGAAATAAGAAATGTTTTCCACTAAGATACTCGCTTTTCAACAAGATGTTTGTGAACTAATCCTTGAAGTTTGCATTATGCAAGAAACCAGATGAGATGACAAGGATACCCTTTAGCTCGATAGTCTCTAGAAAGCTGCTGAACAGTAGAATAACTGCTAAGCCCAACAAGGATAACAACTTCACAAAAACAGTGCTCTCCTCACACTCACCCAAATGCTGCAGATACTGCACTGTCCTCTCATGACCCTTCAAAGGCGAGTTGGCTTTCTTTGACTGATCCACCAGTACCTGTAGTGCTTTCAGAATAACAAAAAGGCTCATTCCTTTGTAACCACAAATATCATTTCAACTTTAACCACCAAAAAAAAAAAAAAAAAGCATTTTTCCTGTTCTGCTACCAGAGACAACACAAAGATTTGTCTTAAACATACAGACCAAATGGGTAACAGAAACACAGACTGATTTAATCACAAGACAGACCTAGAAACAAAGTCTCTTCAGACTACTGCCTGCACACTGAATACAAGTTAAAACTCAACACTAGGAATACATGCTCCCATCCCTTCTCTCCCTACCCCAACCTCATACCTACCTTTCTCATGCAGGCCTTTCTTCTCATACAGTATTATCAGCTCACTATATTTGTGTGCCTTCTTTAGTACATGCTCACTCTCCTCGATATGGCAGTGATTGTTCTCCAGACGTAGCAATGGTGCCACCAGTGCTACATTTGTCTGCAAGCAAAGAGGGAGCACTTAAACATACTTATGTGCACCTCCTAAGCTTATAGTACAAAAAATGAGTTGGGAAAGAAAAGGGGGGGAAAAAAAAAAAAAAAGCAGCCTTATAGCATAAGAAATGACAGTTTAACATCCTAGAGCAAGGCCCATCTTCATTTCCATAATTTGTTGGGACAGAAAGAAAACTACGTATCAGAGCTATTCCCCTTCAAGAAGCGAGGTCAGCTTTGAAAAACACTGTTGATAAGCAAAGATCGTACTCTCCTGCATTTCACAGTACAAGGCAACACAAGAAACAGGCGTTAGAACTTCAAAACACACACGCACAGCCACCATTCTGTTGCCAGAGGTAGCAACCAGGAACAGACACATTTGCTTTATTCCACGAAACCACTTCCTGAGCAGTGAGCAAACCAGCTAACGCCAAAGTTTCACAAATCATTTTTAGACCAAAGAGAAACGGTTGTGTACAAATTTCTGAAGCAGCTCCTTATCCCCCTTCTTAAACATTTCAACCTGAAATCCAACAGAGTTTGCATGATAAAGGAAAGGCCTCTAGGTCAGGCAGCAACTCACATGGAGGTAACACTTTAACAGGGTGGTATCAATGATTTGAAGCAGCTTCTTTTTGGATTTGATCGTGGGTGTTCCTTCCATGAGGGGTGAGGTACTGGACTGATGGTCAGAATCATTTAGTTTCTTCACTAGCTGACTTCTTTTCTGCAGGACATCAAATGAAATTTTAAGAGGAAAAGGCCATGGATTTCTCCATCCCACCTCAGCAAATACAACCCACCAAGTAAAAAGACTAAATTAAACCAATTTAATAACTTGTTGTAATCAATTGTTTCCTAAAGAATTTTTAGTGTCACTAACTATTCAACACATCACCTTTCCAATCACATTCAGGTGTATACATTTGTTTTGCAAATTTACAGTTTTGCAAGATGTCCAGAGTCTTGAGAAAATAATCAGAAAGAAACTCTATTAATCTGAACAGAGACATTTTAAAGAAGTCAGGAGACATTTAAAACATTTGGAAAATAACTTCCATTTCGAACTACTAGGCATAAAATCTATCCTCCTTCAGACACAAGCTTCCTTTTAGTCTACTAAGAATGGCAACATAACAACTCAGATTCCAGTTACAACAAAATAAAGAGGACAGGAAGTTACAGTACCCACTACCTCCTGTTCTACCTTTTAAAGCATGCTTTTGACCTGTCTCCTGGATAGAGTGCTCTCCACAATAGTCACCAAACTAAAACAAAAGATCAAGAGCTCAAGCCTTCTTCAGAAGGCTACCAGAAATAAAATACTGGACTCGTATTCAGATCTAGTCCATAAGTAAATTTTGTCTAGTCTTCACAAAAGTCACTTAGGACATCTCCCACATATCTGTAGGGCAACTCATCTCTTCCAGTTCCCCTGCTGTCTCAGGAGCTGCTGCCATAGTTTCCAACCATGAAGACAGCCCATTAAGGCATGACAGAGCTGGAGGTGGCACACTGCTTCCTGCACAAACTTAAACAACAAAGCATGCTAAAACTGAATAACCCTGCTCTAAAAACACATACAGGAGCACTCACTTGAGTTAGGTAGTCTATCAGAGCTAAATGGGCCTTCTCCAGCTCTGCCCCCGAAAGCCCTGGCAAGGGGTTGGGATACTGCAGCTGTTTCCTGTAATCTGTGGGCAGGAGGTCAGGATACAGACCCATCACATGAGTGGGATCTAAGCAAAAAATAACTAGTATTAGTAACCATTCATAACATTATTTTTGCAAACTCTTACATGTATGTAACCTTTGAGCAAGCTTAACTTTCCAACAGAGCTGTTTGCAGTCAACTTGTATGCCCACAAGGTTCCAGATAACAAAATTCTCTTAATACAGAAAAGAAGCTAAAACAAGGCAAAAAAAGCAAGAGAAAGACCAGTTCAAAGTCCAAGCACAAGTTCCAACCTGTGTGCTTGTCACACCTGGAGAGCAAGCCATTATTATAATCCTCTTACTGCTCTTCTTTCAGAATCCCAGCATTATGAACTCTGACAGTAGGACAGTATTTCTAGGAACAAGCAGTGTTTTAGGAGAAGATTTGCTGTGCTTTTGAAACAAGAACTGAATACCACCGTGTGTAACTAATGAGCACCTGCTTTCATTGAGTGTAAGCAAATTCAAAACTACTGTCCTCTAATTTAAGCTCAAAGTATTTTGAGTTCTCAGTCCTTTTATTTCATTGTAGCTTTCCAAAGTAAATATGTTGTTTATGTTGTTAAGTGTCATCAAAACAAATAAAAGTTCTAGCTTTAAATGCACAAGAGATGTGCTGTCTCCAATAAAAGAATCTCAGTCTTAAGCACCATTCTACGGTACAGTCCAGTCTTCAGGTGTTCTTCAAATAATCCTAGTACGAACCAGAAGAATAGCATCAGTGACTCTTTCGACTTCCAAAACCACAGAAAAGTTCCCTGTCTTCAGCAGCTTGGTCCATTAAACAGCAAACAGGGTTAAGGGTCCCCAGTTCGGTCCAAGTCCAAAGATTTAGCAAATCTGCAGACGTTCCCTATTTTTCATTCTCAACTACAAGCAGGCTTTTAGCAGCTGTTGAAAACCTCAGCTTCAAGGGTCTGTGTACATGCTACGCACGCTACAAAATAGCCTACAATACAAATATAGTCTGCATAAAGGGCAAATTCATGATTTAACTCACTGACTGAAGTTAATTAAGTACTACAACCAGTTTCATAAATAAAAGCTAAGTAGCTGCTTATCTGCCATTCATAGGGGACTGGTCTGCACAAGACACCACTGTTTTAAAACAAAACCAAAACAGAAAACAAATAAAAAAACCAACACACAATAGTCTGTGAGCTTCATTTCATTCCTCCGAGGTATCTCAATGCCAATCAAAGCATTTACCTGTACCAAGCTTGGCAAAAACTTGCATGGATTCATCAAAGCGCTTCTGGCAGAAGAGGTTGAAGGCATAGAGGTTCTTTATGTGATGAATTTGTTGTCGCTTCTCACTATCTGAATCATCTTTCATTTCCTACACATACAAATTAACAAACATTTAAAACTCTTGGGCATCTTAAACGAAAAGCAAACACTCTACAGGAATAACAGGAGATATATGGACAGAGTAAGAAGGAAAAAGAAAAGATATCCTTCCAGAGAGGACACCTCTGATTGTGATGCTATGCTTATTGTGTTACTGAGATAACCTGGAAGATTTGAAAGCTACCTCTAGTTATCGATATACTCACTCCATCACAACAACTATCTGTTCACACATTTTCCTTTTCAAATTTTTTTTTTTAAACCAGAAAATTCTAAAACAGTAAGAGCAATATAGTTAAACATACCGCTTCAGCATCTCTAAGAAAAGATTACGTTTCAGGAGTAATGTGGCAGGACATTACAAAAAAAAAAAAAAAAAGAAAACCCAAACACTGCTCATTTGACAAAACAAAGCACACAACTCCAAGCAAAACTGTTTACAAGGCTGAAGACTGTTAAGTCCAACTGACTTCAAAGTCTAAAAGGAGGTAACCAGTTAAACAGTTGAGAGACAATCTTTCACACATATCTCAAAATCTAAACCATAATAGACCACTATGAAGAGATGGCGGCACAAAATTAAAACTTAAGGCTAGAGTTTACCAGTTTGTGCAAAGTGGACAGTAGGAAGGTTAAACTCTCCGGACTAGCTACAGTCAAGGAGAAGGCAAACATCCTTTTGTGTAGTTCTGCACAAGTGCCTCCACTGCAAACCCAAAAGTTTTTGGTACTTACTGCCAACTGCAAAGCCAACTCAAACTGCTTGTCCTGCAGAAGCTGCTGGATCTGTGTGGCTATGGAGACCGGAATGAGCCGCCAAACAAAGTGATTACTTGCCACATATATAATATTTGTACTGTAAAGACGACAAAAAGGTCAGTTACTAAGTTCCAGCACTGAGAAAGGAGTAATACCCTATTCAGAAAAAAAACAATCTTGCTTAACACTCATATGGATCAATCAGATACAACGGCAACTTGAGCAATATTGCAATGCAGAAAGGAGAACAACTTATGTCCAGTGATCAGAAATTCCTGAAGACACTCAACTCCATCATTTACTTCTCAAGTTATGGCCTCCACCTATTTGTTCATAAAAAACAGCCTGCTTGAGTGCTACTTCTTCAGCTGAGGGAGTTATAAAAGCTCTTCCTCTCAGTCTTTCAGAGTGCTACCATGCACCCAGAGAGCCCAACAAAAGCAATACTGTTACACTCCATACCCTCCAGAAGTGATGAAACGTGGCCTCTGCAGCTCAATACTCTGTACCAGTAGCCGGGGTTCAAAAGTGCGGATCTCTACATACCGCGGCAGAACAGCAATGATGTAAGGAGGCTGGTGTTCTAATAGTGAAACGTGAAAAAATTTAAGTTGATTATTGTCAAGTATTCCTTGAAACAAGCCATGACTTAAAAGTAAGGCTTCTGTTAATTTATTTTTTTTCCCCTTGAAATGTGTCCCTTCTTTGCTTATTAAAAGCAAAACTCAATGCCCAACACTGACAGCAATTTGCTAATAGACTACTACCAGGCTTTTTGGTCATCTTTTAACATAAGGCCCTTCTGTAGCACTCAGGTGCCCAACAGAACTACAGTGCTTTAACACACAACCTTCCATTTCAGGTCTTGTCCCTTTATAAGAGATATGCAGTACATCTATTTTCCAAGGAGACAACAGGCATACAGGCTAGAAGCAAAGAAGGGGAAGAAACAAAAATAAACACGTGAAACCACCCACACCCAGACTACAATCTGAAATACTTCAGAAACTGTCACACTCCAAATCCAGCTAGTTTCTACATCCTGGGAAGGTAACAATTTTGTCATATACAAAGGAGTAAAGAAGCGATTTTTTTAAAACGACTGCTAATTCTCACCCATGGCTATAGGAATATCTGTCCAATTCAAGGCACATTTCTGAGTACAGATCCCTTCCTCATTGAGCACAACTGTTAGATCATCTTGGCCAACCGCAACTTTTCCATCTGCTACAGGTGCTACCAATGGTTCCAGCTGCTTCCCTGTGGGGAACAGTTCTTTGATGGATCCTTTTCCATCCACCTAGGATAATAAAGAAAATAAACTCCCGTTTGCCAAAATAACATTTCAAAGCTGCATAAGAAAAAAGCCAAAAATCCCCTATGGGGATTTACAACCCAGACTAATTACTAACAGGACAAGAGCAATTTTAAAGAGTAGCTTTAATAATAAATTCTTCTGCATATCATCATTTATCTTACTTATCATTTGGAATACCTTTGTGTCTGAGATTATGTATTCCTATCACCCTGACAGTAGCTGAGCACATAGTTCATACAGGTTTATAAAATGCATAGGACAGCAGCAACATCAGTTAAAGTGTCCAAACAGTTCTTGGTGCAACCAGAGGATTTCATTTAGGCTAAAACTTTAACATGGTTTTACTCTGGCATGACTGAATGTTGCCAAATAAAAATACAACTAAAAGGCAAGCAACCTGCCCACCTTTTCCCCTGACCAGGGGGGAAGGACACGTGCTGTCCAGGGAACTAAATGCAGCCCTCACACATCCAAAAAAATAAAATCCATAGAGCTATTTCATGAGCTGATCTAACAACTCGCTGCGACCAAAATGTAGAATCCTCCTTCTTCAATTCCAGCTACATGTTCCTGCTGCTTCCCTTGCATTAAAGCTCAAGCATTTTTATAAATCAACAGCTAGTCAGCAGAAAACACTACCATAAAAAACATGTATATATTTTCTGCCTATTTAATGAAATGAAGCCATTCAAGGATGAGTCAGTCAAGCACCAAAGCCAACCCAAAGTAGATACTTGGGCACCAAGTCTCCACTCAGGTTGCTTGAACAGCTGTACAACTACTCATATCAATATAATGGCAGGAATCAACATCTAGAGGAGAGATGCAGAAAGGCATCACTTCTTTTGTGAACAGTGCTAGTGTGAAGGAACTGTAAAAAATATTGTGTGGTTTTCCTGACGACTACAGGACCATCTTATCAGCTATGTACATACACATATGTATGTGTGGTGCACCTCATTTTCCTATAATGTCAGCACAAGGCAACTGTAAAGGCAGAAAAGAGAATCAAATATAGCTGTCAAATGAAGCGTAAGTGGAAACTGCAATATTAAATTAACAACAGTAAGTTTAGAGACTTTCAAACTGAAATGACTACAGTTCAAAAGAGGATAAAAAAAGAAAAACTGGCTAAGCTGCACTGTCTGCCAGATAAGATATTCTTGGTCTTTTTCCCCTTTTAGAGCTATCTCCTTTCTTAATACATTAAATAAAATGCAAACAGAGCTTACAGACTACTGCCAAACCAAAATACATCTTTTTCAATGCCTTTTTTCTGCAAGAGCTTCAAATATTGGTTTTAACAGGGATAAACAGAATATCACTTCCTGAAAAAATGTAAGTTTAAAAGGACAGACTGCCTTTTCCAAAACCACATATAGTGGAGTACCAGATGCTGTTTTTCATGTGTATCTGTTAGCTAAATCCTTGAGAGCAAAAGCAGCCTCCACCGTGTCTACTGCCATCCAAATCTTCTTAAAACACTGTATTCCAAACCCCAGTCTTACCCGTATAAGGTAATAGTCCCTCTTGAAGCCTACACAGATGGAGTTTTCACACCAGGCCATAGACTTGGGTACATCAGGTACACTGAAGTCCCCCTGAGGAAAACAGGGAAAGCAGGCTAAAGTGGCTGTTGCAAGAGAAAAGCAGATCTGGCAACACAGAGTGTAACATGCAGCACTGCTGTTGACACCATATTCCCCACCACACATGCCCAACTTCTGGTGGTCAGGGAATGGTAGCATACAACTAAAAGGCTACAGCCATACACAGTGTGCTCTGAGTTAGCTGGTAACTTCCTAGAAGAGCAGCACAGCTGAAAAATACTCTACCTGTTTCCACTGGTTATTTTTATCATTCTGGTATTCAGAAGTGCAGTTCTTTTGTGCTTGTTGTCAGTAATTATTCTCAGGCTTAATGACATACGTGGAAAGCTTTGGATAGAAGTAGATCCACTTCCACAATGTTATTGTTAGGAATATATTTAGAGAGGCTGCACGCTAATACATTTCACTGATTTACAAATTTAGTACAATCAGAATGTTAAAGTACAGAACACAGCCTTCAATTTATGAAACTGTATTAACATCATTAATTGCTAATTCAGCCACGTATTTTCACTTTCACTTGCTGCTTCATTGTTAAATCACTGCAGAACCAACTGCAGTCAATGCTCTGAAAGTCAGCAGTGCCTCCGAGTAACAGGGACAAGCAGTAGAGAGCAACCACACTCCCTGTTGAGGCATGCTAGACTACAGAAATAACGTAACCCACCTGTAGTTCATGGAACTCTCTGTCCTTCCAAAAATAAAGTTGTAGCTTCTTCCGCACTGCCACGCACATTCTCAGCACCTCTTCCCCTGTATCTGACTGCTGCGAAAATAGAAAGGTCTAACTCATAGGCACGCAAACTATGAGGCAAGCAAGACAAATACAAGGTCAAAAGAATCTTCAGCCTGAAGCAAAGCTGTCAGCTGAAGAGCAGCTTTGTTCATCCATGCCAGAAAGGTATTCCTACACATGGAAGCACAGAGAGAAGGGGAGTGGGATATTTAAAAATGAACTTTGGCAACAAGGAAGTTAAAAAAGCAAGCATCAAAGACATACACACACACACAGAAGATAAGCAGAGAGCTATCAGTCCAGCCCTGGACTAGGATAAATAGTTGAACTCTGTGCAGTATAGGAGAGGAAATAGAACAGTGTAAAGAATGTGTTATACTGACAGATAAAAACATTAATAGTTTTTTAATATTCTAGCCCATTGGAAAAGTTTTCTGACAAGAAATACTAGCAAAGCTAAGTGACTGCACACACAAACAAGGCACTTTGGAAAGACCAGATTTAAAGATGCCTTGAAGGACATTACTAGTTTTAACACACAGAAAATCCTATGTACTTATTCAAAAATATTTCACACTAAGCTCCCATTGGGCAAGAGTTAAAAAGTGATGAAGAGCGCTAAGACATCTCTTCTGGTTATGAATAAGGTTTCTGAATGATACGGGTAAGCTGAAATACTTGGTGAAGGGAATCACTATGAGCTAGTACACTGTCAATTTAAGTGAAAGGAATGGATTTTATATTGAAGAGAACCTTTCAAAAAAGACAACAGTCAAAGTTCCTACAGGATAAAAATGCCCTGAAGTTTTGTATCAGGAGGTTAAAGTCTACAATCACAACAGGCACAGGCAGGTATCTTAGAAAGCACAGGAAGAAAATTAAGGTTACTACATTAAAAATTGTTGCTTTCAGCAAAGCTTCAACATCCAGCAGGCACTAATTTTAAAAAGCACTAGTACCCAAGTGACCTGCAAATAACGCAAAATTAACAAACCTAATCTACACAGCAACACAAAAAAGCCATCCTTGTTACAAACAGTAAGGACATCTGTGTCGTTGTGTTCCTCCTCTTACCCGAAGATCACAAGTGAAGAGAGATGCACCTTTCGCCTTGGAAACCGTGGTGATTTGTTGAAAAGTCAACAGGTCATGGACATAAATGTTATTTTCTGTTTTAAACAAAATTGCAATTATTATTCAATATTTAATACATGTAGAACTCATTGCTAATTCAAATAAGTTACCACACTTCACATTTACATAAAAAGGAGAACTTGTGAAACTAAGAGCTGCAAGAAAGGAAAAGGAATGTATTCCCAAAAAGTTGAAAAGTGCTAAGGCACATACAAATTCAAGACAATAAATGCAGAGAAGTCAACTAACACCAGAGTTAGTAAAGTTACATGAATGAACTGAGAATAGGTGCTAACCAAGCAGAGAAGCGTGAGCAGAATGGACAGCAAGCAGGCCAGAGCAGAGCAAGTTCATGATGGAAGATTGTACGAACAAAGACCATTTTGAACTGGCTCCTGAAATTAATGGAAAGTGAATGGTTGCAAATGGAGGGTGCTGTGGTCAAGTTTTTGTACGCACGAGGACGCAGGCAGCAGAAATCTACACATGCTGGAGTCGGAAGAGCCGGGACTTGGAGACCATAAAGAAGCGAGTAGCAACATAAGCAAAAAGAGACATAGGAAGATCATAAGGTTAAACAAATATAGCCAGAGACAAGCAAACTTAGATCTTCCACAAGATGGGAAAAGTTCACCATCTGCATATAAACTGAATTTGGTTTAACACATCAACAGTAAGTTTCATACATCAAACAAGTTTGTACAGAAGTTTTAGCCCCCATCACACTGTGCACACACATACGCATGCATGTATGTACATATGTGTTTATACACATGCCAATACAGTCAAAGTATATATATATACACACACACACTTCAGTGCACGTATGTATTTTTTTCATCTTTAATCACAAAACTTAGCATTAATACTTTGTTCTCCAAGCTGGCTTACGACAAGCAAAGCTGCTTCTCAATCAGTGCTGCATAATGCTTCCTCTGCAAAGTGAAAAAGCCTAAATCCTACACAACGACTTTTCAACAACGCTACTACTATGCAGGTGTGTGGAAAGGGTGCCACATTCAGCCAAGTAACTGCATCAGAAGAGCTCACTGAATACGGTAACATTTTCTTCACTTACCTAATAGGCTGACGAGAATTTTAAACTGAGAAACAACGTGAATCTGAAAGGAAGAATTCTATTAGTGATGCCATTCATAAAATAAACATCTGACCAAGGCTTGATTATAGATCATCTAAGAAAATGCATCTTAGACCCTCCCAAAATAAACAGCAAGGCAGCCATCTATGCACAAACTTCCTCCAGCTATTGCAACCCCTTTCACTTACACTCAGTTTTTACAAGCTATCACATAGAGCTTGCAACCTAAGCTGGTTAAAAAATGCTACAGTAACTGGTATGTTACTAGCACAGATGTACTTCTGAAGTATATGCAGAGCACTGCTGAAAGAGGCTGCATAATCTCTGAAGTGCTTTCCTGAGTGCCAATATAATCAATGAGAAAACATTTTCCCAAGAAGTGAAACAGCAGTAAGACTGACAGCAGGTAATCAGTTACTTTAGTTCTAAATTCCAAATAAGAGGAATTACACTCACATTCCTATAGCATTTTATCCGAGAGTCAAATCATATATTACAGTCTGTTGATATATTACCTTCTTTTTACAAATATTCTCGGTCAGAGCAGCTGAATATTTACTGTGAACAACAGCATTACCATGAAAGCCAAAAATAAACCTGTAAGTTCCAATTCTTTGCTTTCTGCTTTAGTAACCAAACCAAGCTTACATCTGTTACATGGGTAAAACCATCAGGCTGTGCCGCCTCTAGAAGAATCTATAGTTTTGGGGAAATTTTTTGTTAAGCTTAGCAGAGATTACAGAAGTACATTTGATATTTCACTTCTTGGCTGAAAGCACCGGAAAACTGTTCCCACATCAAGATGATGGTGTTTCCTACCTGCTGAATCTTTTTTGAGAAGTTCTTGTTGGATTTCTCTAGTGTCACTTCAAACCTATTGCAACCTACCAGAAAGATTTAAGAGAGTACGTAAACTGAAGTTGCCCTTGAATTTATGACTGAATATATCTTACACTAAATAGATTACAATCATGAAAGCAAACTTGGCCACTTAACACTAGAAGAATGACGCTTCTAAAAATAGCACAGCTATTTTTTACTTAATAGCTAAATGCATCAGAAGGTCGTCTACATAGGTGAAGATGTAAATTATACTACTTGTACCCATCCAAGGGCCTCATCAATAGTTACATTTTTGCCTTGCTGGAATTTTAGATTACAAGAATTATATTTAAGTATTTTGAAATCCATATAGATACCCGTAAAGACTTTTTCCACACCAATAAATATCAGCAATTTAAATTGCTAGGGAGCACATCACTGCAAGGCAGACAAGGAATAAACACTACACCACAAGGGTTTAAAAGGAGTTTTAGGGATAAAGACTTACAGACACTTTCTGATGACATAACCTCTCCTGGCATTGATGCAAAAAAGGGGGGAGAAATTTACCACGTGAGTTAAGGCACTAGAAACTCAAGACTAGCATGTTCTGATTGGAATAGACAGCCTACAAGTTTCAGAAGAAGCAAGCTGCATTCAATCTCTAGAATCCAAGTAGCTACAAATGAACATCTTCCCAAAAGCTGACAAACTTAGAAACACGTTTGGTTTTTTCTTTCCTGTCCCATGCTACACAACATTTCTGTGTTCAATAACGTCAGTTTCTACGTAACAGCAGATAATACGAAATGCAAATCTGTTTAGTGAAAGTCAATTTTCACTAAACATAGAATAGCTCTATTGGTGGCATGTCCAGATCAGACTATGAACACTTACGACTGTTAAAGAGGCAGGGAGAAGAGCAAATACATGACAGAACTAGTTACGAGGGATCCCTCTTTCCCATCCCTTGATGCTCATGGACCCATTGAATAAAGTTGCTCTTTCACTAATCTGCTCCTTCTTTAACAGAAGGCAAAGATCAAACCTCTAGCAACTAGCACACTGCACTGCTTTTGGGCATGTTTGTGCTCCATATTCACAAAAGTTACACTTACTTACTATAAATTCAAGCATACGGACACTTGACATAAAATCTACTTTAAAACAGGAAAAAGACTAATATTACTAGCTGTCTTTCTTGCACATCTGATAAATAGTACGTACACTTTCATCAAAGATCCAACACAAATATTCATTAAACTTTAGGTAGGAAAAAAATCAGCAGTTAAACATATTTGTGTTAACACCATTACAACCCTCTACAGTGCAAGAAATAAAAATAATGTAAAGAACTTTGTGTGCCATTCTTAAAATCAACTTACCTATATCTTTCTTGATCCTGTAAAGAAGAAGATGCCCTTGTTTGGTACCAACAAGGAGCCATTCCTCTGCAAAGATAGGAGAGAACAGTCTAATTAGCTTCAACAAAGACTGCCCTTCCCAGCCAAGTTACATTTATCAGAACACTTCGAAATTTGTTTCTAATGCCAAAGAGGACTTTCCGCGGCAGCTACATGCATGTCTTCTACCATCTCTCTGGTGAAGTGCACAGAAGTAGCTTTCCTTCTCAGGAAACGATGGCCAAAGATCAAGCAGTGAAAAAAGAGAGTATAGACTAGATCACATTCCACTTGTTTAGACAAAGCTAAAGAATCAAACCATTGCATGTTTTGTGCAATCAAGAGAGTCAATAAACTATTCTTCAGGCATTACTATCTCCCAGAGAGGAACAATGCTACATAACAGCAAGAGCTGTCAGGAACAAAACCAAGGAGTTCTACGTGGGTTTGACTGGCTTTGGTTTTTTGAGGGCTTTTTTTGTTTTTGGGGGTTTTTTTTTGTAACTTTTACAAGAACTCTCTGAAGTAGTCAGCTATGCCTGGAAGTACAATGTCAGCTTTGTTTACACAGCACCTGAACTGCTTGGATGAACAACAGTTATTTATGACTTACAGAAAAGAGTCCTTTTATATAGAAACTCTGTGGCAGAGTTTCAGATTCTTCCTATTTACAGCATTTATAGTATACATAAGGCATAGCATTTTCATTGGGTCATGAAATATCACTGAAATTCCTCCTCCTTGCTGAAGATCATATAGGAAAGAAGCATACACAAATATTTCTTTGTACATCTAGTTCACTCTTATTAACAAAGATAAATCTTGTTTACTGAAAGACCTTTCTCCCACTATTTGGTAAAAAAGTTATAGAGACAGAAACACACCTCTCTTTACACAACCACACTGTCATAGGCCTGCAGGTTCAGGCTTTCTTCTACTTCAGCAAAATAAATGCTTTCAAAGAGGTAAAAGATAAAAGCCTTGACAGGCAAATAAACTGTCTCCACATCTTCCCTACCACATTACTCCAGCACAAGCAGCCCACATTTAAATCTGGCAGTACCGCTCAGGTTACAATTCGGTTCTTAAGACACATTAAAGCTGTCACAATTCCACTGCGTCTGGAGATTTTTTCATTACCGATTCTGTGCTGTGATCGTACATCTGATGGAAACTGCTCAAGCAGTTCGAAAAGCCTTATCAGCCTTACCATTATGACAACCAGTGCAATCACCTGACCAAAACCTTGACTGACAAGTATGCCCAAAAATACAGCTCACTCTATACACCGCTAACAAACGCAAAGAGACTCTAAGCCTAGGACTTGGACATACCGCTGTCTTTCCAAGAAAAATTTTAGCCAGAACATACGGAACGCCTTTTAGCAAGAGGAGCCGACCCACGGTCAGAGCACTGGAAACGGGGCGGGCAGAGCTGCGGACGGCAGGCGACCGCCGGCACCCCCGCGTCCGGAGCTCGGCCCCGGCAGCCCCCCGCCCCCCCCACCACTGCACACACGCAACGGGCCAACGCACGGGGAAACGCTCTGGCGCTTCCCGCACGCCCACACCTGCGAAGCGGCAGGGCCACCGGCCGCCCTGGGGTACAACTGGCCGGGGACCGAGGGACGCAGCCAGCCCCACCCCGGCCCACC